>OW388304.1:44972719-45571775 GCA_936450465.1 Gibbula magus | reverse complement strand
GAAAATACATAGAGACAATGTATTTCCTCACTCACAGTGCGGCTTTCATGCAAAAACAGGAACTATTGATGCACTGATGAAGATCACTGAACACTGTCATTTAGGTATACACAACAAAGAATACACACTTGTTGTACTTATAGAAGGAGCATTTGACAAGGTATGGTGGGAGGGCCTGATCACCAATGCAGCAATGATAGGTATCTCTGGACATATGCTCAAGATCATCAGAAGCTTCCTAGATGAGAGATACATCAAGGTCCAGGGCCCATATTTTTCGAAGCTCTCTTAGCGCTAAGATAGTTGTAAGTGCCATACATTAACATTGACTTACGACTATCTTAGCGCTAAGAGAGCTTCGAAAATATGGGTCCAGGTTGGTAATTCAACTTCAGAAAAATTCAGTATGAGAGCTGGTACACCTCAAGGAGCCATTCTCAGTCCAACCATCTTTAACATCCTCATGTATGACCTTCCTCTTATTGCTTGGGGCGCATACGCCCCAAGCAGTAATAAGGTGAATTTCTCCCTATATACTGTTGGAATTTTCAAATAGAACCTTCAGCCAATGATATGCGTTGTCTTAGTATCTTTGAATTCTATTGACCAATGACCAAAGCTGTAGCAAATTATGAACCACGTGACATTGTGGGTAATCCGAAATAATTGGCACAAACAAATGTGGATTTTGATTATCAATATTTGTCATATAGATAGAATTGTTCTTCAATGTTTCATTAGAATCAATGATAAACTTGTAATCTGCAATTCAAATCAATATCACAAGTAACAAAGCGCTTTTCTATAAGTTAAGTACATTATTTGGCATTCCAGAATCGGAAACTACGTTCCGTTTGGTTAACAGTTTTACTGGTTATGATTGATTCGGAACCCGGCGCAACACCCGGCATACACCGCCGAAAATGGTGAAACCGGAGTACGCCTAAGGCGTAATCCGAATGCTTCGGTTTGAAATGACAGGCGAAGGTGGCGTATAATGGCGTACAAATGCTATCCATGCGACATTTAATAAATATATTTTCTTTGACTTTGCATTTGACAACTAGATACTTTGACGAAGTGATTTATTTAAGAATAATACTGGTTCTTTAAAACAATGCCTAACACGCTAAGAAAATGTCAATTCATGTTTGGAAGTATTTTTTTAAAAAGTTTTCTCATTTAAATGACATGTTAATTTAAGCTAGTTTAAGAGATGATGACGTCTTTCTGTTTGTACGCCGATACACTTGTTAACTTTAAGCCTGGCTTCAGAACGGTGCATGTACTCCGGTCACTTGGTCGGTGTATATGCCGATGAAACGAATCACTGACCTACTTTTCCAAAATGTTGCTGATGTCGAGTTAGCGAAGGCAATGTAATAGAGTTGGTCTCCATAGATTAAAATCTAAAAATTAAAAGAATAATCGCCACACGGTAAATTGACATATTTATTTGAGAGCTTTACATTGATATGATAACACACGGTGTTGTGTTGTGTTGTGTTGTGCGTTGGTTGCTGTCTTGGAACTCCCGTTACATTTTGTCCTTAGGGTTAGAACAAGTCCGAATCCTTTCGGTGATACTTTTTTGGAATAATACATCCGATCAAGGTCTTTGTGATAATTGACTGTAAACATGTGATATTGCATTATTTATACAAAGCGTAGGATACAAAGGGTAATTCTAAGGAGAGAAAATAAATCATAAAAAAAATAAATAAAAAGTTTTAAAACAACTAAAATGCCAGTCTATAAATTTCTAACAAATAACACTTGATCTAGACATTAAAGAGCCATCACGGATGTTGATGAAAATATCAAAATTTCTCCAAAAATCTATCTCCGTGAAATAAATACACTTAATTTTTCCCTAATTTTTCCAACTTAAAATAAGACGAGAAATTGCATTAATTAGTAAAGGTGTTTTCCAGTCTAAATATAGATCCAGTCTATTATTTTCAAGCGCAAAGCATTATGGTCTAGCTCACACACAGTAAACAAAGACACGAAAGAATAAAAAAAAATATGATCAATGAAAGAAATCGAATTTATATTTTTTTGATGGTTATTTATTTACCATTTCATTTAATTATGTATTTGCTACAGATATTGGAATAATTGTTTTACCCAACTAGGTATTTTGCTTGAATTTTATAATTAATGAGAGTACAAATTTGTCATAATTTGCTGGTCTTATCTCAATAAAAAGAACATTAAACAGGAAATAATTTGTATATTCTCAGGACATTTAGAAACATAGTTTGTAAAGCAATCGTCACATTCAGTAATGTGTGACAAGGGTACTTTGCAAATGCGACGCGTGAAGCACGTGCAGCATATGGGTTGTTATGGCGACTTGCGCTAGAGACGAGCCTTCACGCTTCGGAAGCGCTTGCTGTTTGTGTAGTACGTATTACGCAAAAAAGGGGACTCTGTTTATATACGTCAGATACCCGTAGCGCACGCTAGTCGAAGTGATACTTCTCTTTGAAACCAAATTGCAATACATTGTCGTGATATGAAAATTATTTAACATATGCCATGTTGTAGATAAAAAAATTCTCTGGCGAATGACGTTATAAGTATATTTTCCAAAAATTTGAAACACTAACATCCGTGATGGCTCTTTAAGACAAATATACATGTATATAACATTCAAATCCTATGTTAATAATTAATTAGGCTCTAATTTGTTACAAAAAATTCTTCAAAATAAGATATATTGACATGTTATGATCAGGACTTCTTATGCAGACTTTCGAATTTTGTAAAATGGATATATTTACTTGTGCACTGACTTTCATTGAGAATGAGTGAGTAAAACTTATCTCAGGTAATACATGTGTATGCAAGCTTACGTCACCTGTTAGATGTTACACGAGTAGGTCTTACGCCAACCTTTGTAATGTCAAAAATAACTCAAAATGTAACGATATAGTTATGCGAGGAACTCTTATTAACCCTTACGTTGCGTATATATATTTTACCCTTTTTAGCCCCTGTGGCGGAATTTACAGGCTCGCAGCTCGCAGCAGTAGTTTGAGCTTAGGCACTAACGAGCTCTGCTGGCGGAATTTCCAGGCGGCGATTCCGGTACCGTTTTTACGAAATATACCGCATCTACATGGCGAATACGGGCTATATACGGGCGTTGAATACAAATTCAAGTCGCGGCACCCGTACACAAATGGTTGCTTTATACCCGCATCTTTGAATTATTTTTTTACGATTTTTCTTTACTTTTCTATTACTTTGTAAAGATTGTCTTTAATTCGGGCCTTATAACATCATGAATTTGGAGCGCGCTACTGAAATTTTTATATGGACTTGAAGACCAGATGTTTGTCTTTACAATGATATAAAAAATATTAGAATGCGACCTATGGTTATAATTCTATTGTCATCTAAAGTTTGTCTTTATTTCCAGCTTTATGAAATCAAAACTCCTGAGCGCGCATATTGCGAAATTTATATGTGCTTGTAGATAGTTTATTCCTCTTTACAATGACATAAAAATTATTAGAATACGACTTATGGTTCAGAAAATATAACCAACCAAAGGAGAGTGACGCTACCCCGACAGTACCACGTGAATGGTCCCGACGCGCACCAAGTTACTGGCACTGCTTGGTCCCCCCGGGACTGTGCTAATTACAGTACCGTTACCTCC
This sequence comes from Gibbula magus, assembly GCA_936450465.1. Taxonomy (NCBI): domain Eukaryota; kingdom Metazoa; phylum Mollusca; class Gastropoda; order Trochida; family Trochidae; genus Gibbula; species Gibbula magus. Next base: position 45,568,102 of record OW388304.1, on the reverse strand, counting down.
TCGAGACCTCCTCGAGACCTCCTCGAGGGTGCCAGAGCCGAGCGCGCGTGGAACTAATGGGTACTAATGAGCACAGCATACACTTATCACCGCGGCGAACGCAATACATGTTGCGCGGTGTAAAGTTTGTCTTTATTTCCAGCTCTATAAAATCGTAAATTTTTTCGCGCGCATGCGAAACACGTATGTACTTGAAGACAATTTATTCCTCTTTACAATGATATAAAAATTATTGGAATACGTCAAATGGTTCGCAATATATGAAGAGCGTAAGGAAGGCACCCCCAGTACTTAGAAAATTCATTTTTGAAAAACTAACTTTTTGCGACATCTGGCGCATCACTTGCCGCATGTTTATTTTTCGCTGCGCATATACATATGATACATGGAATTGAAGACAATTTATTGCTCTTTACGATGATGTAAAAAGAAAAAAAATGCGCAACTTCGTTCGGAAGCTATAGCGGGCCAAATGAAGGTACCCTCGGTACTTTGAGGCAACTTTTTGGCTATCGCGCATATCGGGGCACGTGCCGCAACTTTAGTTTTTCGTGCGCATGTGTAAATTTTATATTGAATCAAAGCCGAATCTTTCCTCTTTACCCCATGTAAGTTTTATGAAAATCGGCCACCCGGTTCAGCATTTATGGGTGTTTTTTATGATGCGGTTCTGGCTGAACTTCCAATGAAAGCTCGCATTCACTTTCTCTGTCTCTTTGATAAAATAAAAAATATTTTATTTGCAATGACATGTATTACAATGAAATTACAATGCATTTATGTACAAATATACACAATATTTACCTGCGGTTGTGCGCAGAACAGCTTTAGGGACCTAACAAGGTATGTATATAATGTGTATATACTAGTCCACACTTCGGCTCTCTTTACTTTCAATTTTCTTCTTCTTCATTCCCTTCTTCATTTCTTTCTTTTTCCGTGGCAGTGATGTAAGCCCTGGAATAGTCAGTGGCGGTGTGGTACAGTTTGAAGCATGGTGCGGCGCACAGAGAAACATTACAATCTGTACATTCATAAGAAGACTCTCTGCCTACTCGTTTTTTCTTCCTTGCTGGCCCATTGCCTTCTTCAATCTGTTTTGCGAGGACGGCGCGTTTTGCCTTAGAGCATACCACACACATCCTTGTGACGTTTTTCTTCCTTCCGACAGGCTCAATCTTCGTCAGAAAGTGACGTCCATGAAGACGAGTGACACTCTCGTCGCTCGTGCTCGGCCGACCACGGGGACATCTGCAAAGTGATGGAACTTGTTCCTTGTCCGCAAATGATACTATATGTTGCGCCAAAGCCTTCCTGTATTCCCGACTTGTTTTTAGAGGTTTATCTTTGCTGTATTCTTTATAAACGATGTAAGAGTTCAATATGGCAACGTTGAGAACGTGAAACCAAACCCGTTTCCACCACTTCAGGGTCTTCACTCGGAACGGCGTGTACGACAACATCTGGTCGGCCCGATCAACACCTCCCATGTACTTGTTGTACGTTGTTACAATGCGTGGCTTGAGAACTGGTTCCCCTGTTGCCCGGTTCTTCTTCCCTGTTTGTTCAAGTTGTGTATCTTCAACAGTAGACATGAGAAGCACTGATTTTCTATCTTCGTAGCGAAGAACGAGTAGGCCATGGTTGTGAGAAACTGTCATGTCCCCTTGCTTGGCTTTCTTTTTAGGTTTCTTGACTGAATCAGGAAGTCCCTTTCGATTGGCTCTCAACGTCCCCGTGGCACCTATTCCCCGCTCCCACAAATTTATGTACAGATTTGTGGACGAATAGTAGTTGTCCATAAAGATGTGATGCCCCTGTCCAACGTAGTCGTTCACCAAGTCCATGACTACATCATAAGTTTTGCCACCTTCAGAAACCGGTTCATTCGTTTTTCCAGTGTAGAGTTTGAACTTGCAAACGTATCCGTTGTGCGAGTCACACAACATGAAAGCCTTTATCCCATACTTCTTAGGCTTGTCGGGAAGATAAACTTTGAAAGATAAGTTACCTTTCCAGGGCACCATGCCCTCGTCGACTGAAATGTTTTGATGCGGTTTATACACTCTTGAAAAACGGTGAACTATCCGGTTATACAAGTGTCCTAGTTTATTTATTGGTGAAAAGCACGGGGTGTTACGGCCCGGCATCCTCCTTTTGTCAGCCAAGTGTAGGTAGGTTATAAGAAGCCAAAACCTGTCTCGGGGCATGCACTTGGCGAAGAAAGGCGTTGAGGTAACATCACTTGTTGACCAGTAATTAGCAAAGTTTCTCTGCACAACCAATGACATGGCAATTGTCATGGCTACAAATACCTTCATCTCTTCTGCATTAGTGTCTTGCCACTGTTGCATTCTTGAACGGGGTCTTAGAATTTTGTCCTCCATTGCTTGTTTGAAATATCTATTGGTTTCTGTTGCCATATCCTCATAGTCATCATTATGTATAAACAAATTGAAAAAGTCAATAGGTTCAGGGTTCTCAGGAAGTTCTATGAACTGGCGCAACCCAGTTTGACCAGTGAAAGGCAAGTTTACACGTGGCCGCGGACCATCCACCCACTCATCAAACGTCTGTGAATTATCTTGATTATATTGTGGTATTTCGGCAAACTCCTCCTCAAAACCACTTAAGTCTTCTTCGGTGGAATTACCGGCGGCTAGAATCTTTCTGGCAATCTCTGTCTCTATATCACTCAGACCATCTGTGTCACCATGTTCACTATCTATTACAGTGTCCCGATCATATGCATCATCACTGTCTAAACCACTGCTACCATCACTGTCAGTTGACTCCATATCAGAGGCTTCATCAGCATGGATCTCGTTGATGAAGTCGTCGTCGCTTGAAACGGCTTCAAAGCTGCGTGTCCTAGTATGCAACGCCCTAGGCCGTCGCAGGGCCTTGCGGCCACGTCCGCGCAGCATTCTGCTTCAACCTGTAAATGATTGAAAATGCGTTAGATGTATGCAACATATAACATGTGATTAGAGACAATAAACATACAGAGATAATGAATGTGAGCTTCATGGACGTTCATTTGCCAGTTTCAGAACCTCCCGGCGCATCTAGGACGACTGCGCCGCAAGCGCCGACGGCGCCGACGGCTTCTGACATCGCACCGATTTTTCCGACGCATATGTCAAACGGACCATTTTCTGATTTCCTCGGCGACGTGTAGCACCGGGCGCGAGGCCCGGAAAATAAACTACTATGTCAGGGAAGCTCGGGTTGTCAGTTGCCGAATGACTTCTCTTTTCGAGAAGCAGAGCATCCAAGGAGCGGTCTCTCGAGGCGGAGCCCGGACCCATGGGAGCATACTCCCATGCTCTCCGGGAATTCCCGCCCCCGTCTTCCGCGGCGGACCCCGGATTCAATCGCGGGACAGGTTTCCCATGTTCTCTTTTGAGAACGAGAGACTCCGAGGAACAATCCTATGGGACGAACCCCGGATTCTATTGGGAATGGGTTCCCATGCCCTCTTGACATATATAGCAGAAACCTTCATACCTCGGAATGACACGAACCTTTATTTCAAAGTAGAAAAAAAAAAATAATTTGCACAAAAAGTTTGGGGGGTGGCGACCAAAAGCGGGGGGGTCCGCGCACCCCCCGGTAGATATTTATACTTGTGGGTCGGTCCCGAAGATGACGGACCACGCCCATGTTCATGGGAATTTTTTCTCATTATGTCATGGCGAATCCCGTCGGAAATTCCCCTGCTCACGAAAAAACTAATACCTAAAAAAGTAATTTTGATACAAAAGAACTTTGGTAATAAAAGTGGTGAGGAATCAAATTCTCCATCTGCTCAGTTCAGTCCGCTACACATATAAATAATTCTTCAAATCTTATTGAATGAAACGTCTTTTATTCAATAATGTAAAAGATAAAATAATAAATTCAATTCAAATGGTTTGGAAAGGTGCGCCCTCGCATTTGAATTTTAGAAATAAAAACCTTTTGCAAATGGCATCAGTAACAAAAATGTTCACGCTTTTTTAGAAACTCCGAAAAGTGAAATATTTTCCTGAGAAAATATTCCCACGAAAAGGCTTTTCCCCGAGCGGCGGGTCCCGTACTCAAATATATTTTCACTTTTATGTTATATTTTTTTTTCCAAAACTGGAAACAAAATTCCGTCATGACAGTTGTTCATCGTTTATAAAGCTCTATATTTGCGTATCAAAAGAACAGTATTTTAGTTATATATTATCATACTTCTTCACTTATGCGTACATCAATATTGCGGCGCTTCGCGCATGCATAGTTCTTCCCAAAAACATGCGCATTATATCTGGAATTAAAGACAATGTTTTTCTCTTTACAATGATGTAAAAATTATAAAAATCGGACTTGCGGTTCAAAAGTTATGAAGTGCGAAAATTATACCTTTTGGCGCGGCGCTTCGCGCATGCAGAGTTCTTCCCGAAAACATGCGCATTATACATGGAATTGAAGACAATGTTTTTCTCTTTACAATGATGTAAAAATTATAAAAATCGGACTTGCGGTTCACAAGTTATAAAGCCCGTAATGATGGTATATGCTAAGAGCGCCACTTATTCAAAGCAGAAAAAATATCACCTTCTGCGCGACACCTGGCGCATCAAAAGTTATTGCCGAAAATACACGTATTTTATATGGAATTGAAGACAATTCTTTTATCTATATACTGATAAAAAAATTATGAAAATATCCCAAGTAGTTTCTTAGAAATAGAGCGCCGAGGCATGTTGGGGTAAATGCGCCACATGTATCAAAATTCAAAAGTGCGAAAGTCGCCTATCTCTGTGCGATTGCTGTATTTTCAGTTATGTTAGCGCAATTGCGATAATAATAAAGGCCATTCTTTCCTCTTTATTTTGGTATAAAAATGAAAACAACCAATTGGTTCATATGATACGAAGTGCGAGAGAAAGGTAGCTTATCGCAATATCTTCCCGTAATTAGAGGCTATCTGCCCATGTGGCGAGATGCGAGACAGATAAGCATAGGCTATCTGCCCATGTGGCGGGATGCGAGACAGATAAGCCTGTACGGGCCTATCTCACCCCGGGGCAGTGCAGACACTTAGGTGATAATTAGCCGCCGGGCAGTGTAGCCATCGGAGCGAAGCAGGACAAAATTGGCCTTTTGTAAAGCTAATTATCGATGCGTTACGGGTCAACAATGCACACGCAAATTGGTGTGAATTTTGCTGGACGTTCTGACCAGACACTGAAGAAAGCTTTATTCTCATTGCGAGCTGCGAGGTATAAATACAGCCATTCTCATGCAGCGAGTCGCGGAAACAATCGACTCGGGACCCGGTATGGGGGATAGAGAAGTACTTAGACAGCCGTGAATTCTTCTAAGTAAGCGATCCGGGATCCGTATTGAGCAATGAGGTACCTACGAATCGCTTATAGCCCGCCCGGATAATTCCGGGACCCGCATGTTAAGGGTTAATGACAATATGAAATTAAATTTGCATATGTTACTTGAAGTGAAATTATTAAGATAAGGTTTCATACAGTTGTTGAAGGTTCCGATACAAAACTAGCTAAACCGAAATATAGAATAGAATATAGAATCACTCCTTCAGCTTTTCCTCACGCAATACTTCCTTCCTTAAAGGTACATCCATTGTGTTTCATAAATTTTTATTTGGCTTTAATACGTTCCAACTCACCACATGTGCTGTCTACAATACAAATAAATTCACTCAGCTTGCATATTTATCCCCACTCGCCAAATATATCATAGTTACTAGTTTTCAATTAAAATTGAGTAACATCATTGTGCATGTGCAGAAACCTAAACTGCATGTCCCATTTATATGCACAGTAGTTATATTACCTATTAAACATTATCAACTCAAATTTGTCTTTTTGTCTGTTATAAATAAGATTTCAAAATTACGTTTGACTCATTGACGCGCGCCACACGCTGTGCATTGTCCGGTTTTCGTTCAGAAATCACTTCTTTTATTTTCGGTAACAGTCGGTACTTCTCGATAAAGTATCACCATTTATAACGTTTGCAATATGTGACCCCAACAACACAATGGATGTACCTTTAATTGTATGTTCTTCCTAAACGCTTTCATCATACATTGTCGGACATCCATCCAATCCATATCCAGCACCCATATTCACCTGGAATCACCTCCCACTAACAAATCACCGCCTCACGTTCCATACACTACATCTACCCAGGTGCCCCAAGCTTGCCTTTTTAAAGGCTTTTCTTGTTGTACTGGATCCCTGTCTTCAGGAAACCTATGCCGATGATGGTTCAATCCTCATCACTCACCATGATCTTGACTTCATTGTAAGGTCACTCAACCGATGTATGGAAGCCATTGACAAATGGGCACAAGAGTGGCACCTCAAAGTATCCAGGAAGAAGATTACAGTGATTACATGAAGGCTTAAACACATACTTCCCCTCACTAATCTTGGCATCAAACTAGGAGGACAGGAAATAAAGTACAACAAGCATCCCAAAATTCTTGGTCTCACACTCAACCCTAACAATCATGGTCAAAGAACATAGACCTTTGAGGCTTGTTCTAAAAGACTGAACCTAATGAAAACCATTGCCTCACAGCACTGGGGAGCAGATGTTTCTACTCTTAGAACATTCTACCTCAGAAGCAAGATTTGCTATGCTAGGAAATCTATTCCTCATGCAGCTCAAGTAACTTGATCAAACTGGAAAGAATCCAAAATGCTGCCCTCCGGCTGATTTGTCGTGCCCTAAAGACTATCAGCACAAGAGATAGAAATAGACATCACCCCTCTGAAACTTTACATTGAGTCAGCTGTCCTTAACAATTGCATTAAACAGCATTTCCTACCCAAAGGGTCACCGGGAGTCATCAAATCTAACCCAGCTCCCAATAGCTTCTTTCAGAGATCAACGCTCCTATTGAAGCAAAGGAACATTGTCTTACCAAACAAGAAAAGCCGACTTCCAGCAAACAGCTGTCATGAATGACCAGTCTGATTAAAATCGACCTTGATCCGAGGAATAAAATTTGCAAAATTATGCATCAACCGGGATACAAACAGGTTCTGTAGATTCATCTCCACAAGGTCTGAGAACACCCCGTATAGGCGCATGTTCCGAACCAGTTTAGCAAAGCCAAAGCCCAGTCAAATAGCTGACCAATCAAAACGTAGTTTTTAAACGGTCACTGTTTTGAAAGCATTAGGAACAGAACAAAGGATAGCTGTTTGGAGTTATCTGCCCCTAGCTTCTCGCACCGAAAGCATTTGTTGTGCTTCTTTTGATAGGCTACTTGAATTGCGCTCTACGGGCTGTTATCAGACGGTTATGCGTGGAACCTACGACCGATATGAGTTTGTATCCCGGTAGATGCACTATTTTGCAATTTTTATTTTAATCAGACTGCATGAATTTCCCCTCCTTCCAGATAATTCATCCAAAAGCGAAACTCCAGAGTGACTGCATCAATTATTTCTTGAACTCATTCATGTAAAATACCAGGACTTCTCAAAGATTTACACAGATGTGTCTTGACCTTGCTGCTGATCGAGCAGGAGCAGGAATATTTTTTCACCACACTGGTGAAGAAACCATAATTCCACTTCCTCCCAGTTCCATCTCAGAGGCAGAGTTGGTCGCCATTGAAAGAGCTCTTCAAGGGATAGCAACAACAGAGGAATTGGATGACAGATATGTTATCTTAACAGTCTCAAAGTCATTGCTGCAGACCCTTTCTTCCTACAAACCAACTGACTCTTTTCACCTCTGCAGCAGAATTAACAAACTGCTGTCTGCAAATAAAGGAAAGATAACTATCCAATGGATTCCTAGCCATGTCGGCACATAAGGAAATGAGAAAGCAAGATCGCGGCAAGTTGTGGACCAGTCAACAAATCTGTAGCATCGAGCTCCTCATTACAGGGTGAAGTAAAATCATCCACCAAAAGCCTATGGGTAGACAAGTGGAGCAATGGTTCAACAGGAAGAAAATACCATCAAATCCAAGACAAACCAAACAAGGTTCGATCAACCGTAAGGATCAAGTCCTCCTCAGTCGGATAAAATTTAACCATTATCCATGCCAGAGCTTTCTACACAAGTTTAAACTAGCTACCTGTGCTGCTTGCCTACTGTGTGATTCAGAGGAGGAAACAATCCTCCATATCATCTTTGACTGTCAGGTTCTTCAACATGCCAGGAAGTTTGATACAACTGCCACCCTGACAGAACTGCTCACGAATGTGAACAACTCATGGTGTATCATCGTGGATCTGTTCAGAGAAAGGGAAAAGAGGATACATGCCAGAGCTAACTAGCTGATGCATGAACAAACTCAATAATAACTAGGACTGCCGCGGCAGTACTTAGGTCTTCAAGACTTCTGCTTGACCTTGGAACTCCATGCTCGACAGCTCGCAGCAGTATTTTGGCTTAGGCACTAATCAGCTCTGCTGGCGGAATTTCCAGGCGGCGATTCCGGTACTGTTTTTTATGAAATATATCACATCTACATCGCGAAAACGGACTATCTACGGACGTTCAATACAAGTCAATTCAAGTCGCGGCACCTGTACACAAATGGCTAATTTAAATCCGCAACTTTAAATGAATTTTCTATGATTTTTCGTTTTTTATTCTATTACTTTCGAAAGATCGTTTTTAATTTGGGCCTCATAATATTATAAATACAAAACGAAAAAATTCAATTTATATACAGAATTGAAGACAAGATGTCTAGCTTCACAATGATATAAAAATTATTAGAATGCGACCTTTGGTTATAGTTCTATAGCTATGTAAAGTTTGTCTTTATTTCCACCTATAAAATAGTAAAAACTTACAACATGTATACGCCATTGCAAACGGTCGTTCATCGCACTTTTCCAAGAAATCATAATCTCGAACCAGTTGACAAATAAGCACATGTCAACCCAAATATGGTTATGTTGTTTGACCTTTCAAATAAATGCTAACCTCGAACCATAACCAATGAAAATATGTCGATCAGTTTGTGTGTCGTTTGGTTTTACATGCCTCTCAGAAAGGTATCATTGTATCTTTATTTCTGTGAATAAATATGCGCATTTTATAAATAATAAAAGATTATTCGTGTCAGTTTATTGTGATACATTTATTCCCTTCAGCATTCGTTTGTTAAATGATCCTTAAGTTAACCAATTGTGATTGTGTTTTGTATTACATGTAATCTGTGACTGTTAATTGCCATTCATGTACACGAGCTCTCTCTCGAGGTAATAAAGTTTTATTATTATTATTATTATTATCCACGGACACACTTCCTCTCGCATTTCGCCTGGAGACCAAATATAATTATTACTGAACCAGTATATGTACTAAGTCCAACGTACGCATCTCGGCCAAGGGGTAAAACATTTTCTCTATGAGCCTCCTGGATCAATACGGGACCCGCAAGTTAAGGGTTAAAGTTTATTGTCTCCAGCGAAACCTTCTACTAAGACTTTGACTGAACTAGTGGCTGTTTTGACGGCATATTTCTCACCAATTTCACAACGTCATAGATTTCCAAGCAGAGTTCAAGGGCCAAACGAAACTATTTCGGAATATCTTGCTACACTCAGAGAACTTACTGAACATTGTGATTTCAAACAGGGACTGAATGATCAGCTTAGAGATCAGTTTGTGTGTGGTTTGTCAGCTAACTCTATTCAAAACACCTGTTGACAGAAGAAGGCCTTACTTTAGACAAAGTGGTGAAAGCTGCAGTATCCATTGAAACTGCTGCCAAAGATATGCAGAAAATAAATGTGAAAACGCCAGCTCAGTTGCACACGATGTCTAGTAAAGGTAACAATCATGAAGACTTACACACAGGAACCAGTCAGACCAGACAGGACACTAAATGTAAGAGTGCATTACAATGGTGATCACTATGATCTGAAGTTATTCGTCCTTCAAGGATCAGGGCCTCCTCTGTTCAGACGGTCATGGTTACACAAGATAGAATTGGACTGGCCGGCTATACTTCAAATCAAAGCTGTTCCTAAAGAAGCCAAAGAAAAGTTACATTTGCAGAACCATGCAGAAGTTTTCAAAGATGAAGTAGAAACAATGAAGAATGTTAAAGGGGCAGTAGCACGTTTTTTCGCTGAAATATGTCGATGAAATGTATTAGAAGAATAATGTCACCAATAGTAAAACATTGTTCCCACTTCGGAAAATCAAGTTATAAAATGAGTGTACATGGTTCCGTAATGCCACGGGAATCGTTTTTGTCATGCAAAATAATAAAATGTGTTCACAATAAAATGGCTGCCATGCAATTTTTGCTTCATACGCAAAACTGTTATTACCACTACGGATAAATGGTTTGTGTAATAAGATATTTTATCCTCTAAAGTAAATATAAATGTCATAAACTATCATTATAAATGAGAAATTTGAAAAAATAAAATTTGCCAAAAATGTGCTACTGCCCCTTTAAAGCAAAGATAGAAATAGAAGAAGATACCACTCCCAAGTATGTGAAAGCACGTCCAGTGCCGTACTCTTTACGTCAGAAGGTTGATGATGAAATAGATAGACTGGTGAAAGATAACATCTTAGAACCAGTAGACTGCGCTGAGTTGGCAACACCAATTGTACCTGTGGTGAAGAAAAATGGATCAGTTCATCTATGCAGAGATTTTAAAGTGACACTCAATCCTGTTTTGAAGAGAGTTGAATACCCGCTGCCACGGATCGAAGATTTATTTGCAAATCTCTGAGGTGGGTAGGAGTTAACAAAGTTGGATCTCTCAAAAGCATACCAGCAAATGTTGGTAGATGACGATTCACAGAAGTTACTTGTACTGAACACTCAGAATGGACAAGTGTTCCAACTTCCAAAGAATACCAGGTGTCTTGTGCTATATGGTTGACCTGCTCGTGACTGGAAAGACTGCAAATGAACACCTAAAAAATTCCCCAGGGGTATAAGTAAGAAGTTATGTATATGAGTTCTCAAAACCTAATAAGGAAAAAAGTTATAGCCAATACAAAACGCGCCGGCGGCGGCGATGGAAACTGCACAAAAACTGATAGCAGCTCCGACTTAGTCTGAGCTGCTAAATAGAGCCATGGGCTCTGTAGCTCATCAGGGTTTATATTGTTTGATGATGAAGACAGAAACATATTGTCTCAATATAATGCATAATCCCTAGCCCTGACAAATCTTCGTCTTGAAAGTGAGAGAGAGCACTCAGCAAGGTCAACACACAGGAGATTATGCAATATGCTGACCCTTGGCTCTGGTTATAAGCCAGCTGTGCTTTTACAGCCAAATTATGTAATAGCCTCTGCCTTCCACAAAACACTGGCATCACTGATCTAACTGTATAAGGCTTAGAGAGAACAGGCAATGTGATGAATCTCATGGTACATAGTACAATTTAGAATCACCTTGGCTAAATAATCTTTGCACAATTTTATCGGTTCTTAGCATTTTCATCCAAACATCTAAACATTCTGAACGCAATATTCCTTCTAGTTTGTTCTGGAGAAGAAGATGAAAATAGATTTTTATGTTTTGTTTATTAGGGAAAATTTGATTGAAGTGCCATAAAATATCAGTTCAAAATTCAATTTCAAAGGGTTTTTTTAGGCTGTGGCCCATATTTGGGGTCACAGGATCACCAAATTTAGAATCCCCATTGGCTAAAGAGTTTGCACACAATATTACAGCCTTCTAGGTCTTTTTGTTTCAGAGAAACTGATGAAAACAGGATTTTAGGTAATGGCCTGTGAGGCCCTTATTTGGGACCACAGGGTCACCAACTCTACAATTTAGAATCTCCATTGGCTAAAGACTCTTTACACAACATGACAGCCTTCAAGGTCTTTTTGTTCTGGAGAAGAAAATGAAAATAGTCTTATCTTATCATTTCATCACCAGTCATATGCAGTTCACATATCTCATGTAAAATAAAAGAATTCTTAACTCCTCTTCAATTTATTCCTTTGTGGCTTGTCACAATATTCAGTTCATAGGCTATTCAATAGTTCTCATTTCACATTGATTACATCAATTTGAGAAACATGTCCACAATGTAGATTGTAATCTTAAGTCGACATATATTTCACATTCCTACTGAATAAGATTAACTGCAAAGTTACTTTTTTCTCAATTCTGCATTTCTCAAACCCAAGTTAAGACTCACATATCTAAAAGATGAGATGACTCTTTCTCAGTTATTTTATTAGGGAAAATCTGATTGAAGTGCACATAAAATATCAGTTCAAAATTCAATTTCAAAGGTTTTTTTTAGGCTGTGGCCCATATTTGGGGTCACAGGATCACCAAATTTACAAGTTAGAATCCCCATTGGCTAAAGAGTTTGCACACAATATTACAGCCTTCTAGGTCTTTTTGTTCCGGAGAAAAAGATGAAAACAGGATTTTAGGTAATGGCCTGTGAGGCCCTTATTTGGGACCACAGGGTCACCAAATCTACAATTTAGAATCTCCATTGGTTAAAGACTCTTTACACAACATGACAGCCTCCTAGGTCTTTTCGTTCTGGAGAAGAAGAAGAAAATAGAATTTTAGGTCATGGCCTGTGAGACCCTTATTTGGGGTCACGGGGTCACCAAATCTACAATTTAGAATCTCCATTGGCTAAAGAGTCTGTACATAACATGACAGCCTCCTAGGTCTTTTCGTTCTGGAGAAGAAGAAGAAAATAGAATTTTAGGTCATGGCCTGTGAGACCCTTATTTGGGGTCACGGGGTCACCAAATCTACAATTTAGAATCTCCATTGGCTAAAGAGTCTGTACACAACATTTCAGTCTTCTAGGTCTTTTCGTTCTGGAGAAGAAGAAGAAAATAGAATTTTAGGTCATGGCCTGTGAGACCCTTATTTGGGGTCACGGGGTCACCAAATCTACAATTTAGAATCTCCATTGGCTAAAGAGTCTGTACACAACATTTCAGTCTTCTAGGTCTTTTCGTTCTGGAGAAGAAGATGAATATAGGTTTTTAGGTTATGGCCTGTGAGGCCCTTATTTGGGGTCACTGGATCACTAAATCTACAATTTAGAATCCCCATTGCCAAAGGAGTCTGTATACAAAATTTCAGCTACCTAGACCCAGTGGTTCTGGAGAAGAAGTCGAAAAAGCGAAAAGTTTACGGACAGACGGATGGACGGACGCCATCCCATGCCATAAGCCCATCGGGCCTTTCAGGCCTGATGAGCTAAAAATCTCAAAGGCTTCAAGAATGGGGAGTGAGTGTGTCAAGGGAAAAATGCTTCTTCTTCCAAGAATCTATCGTCTACCTTGGACACAAGATTGATCGAGATGGTCTTCACACCACTGAAGATAAGGTGAATGCTAAGGTGAATGCTGTGTTGAATGCCCCAGCACCAGAAAATGTGTCGCAGTTGCGCAGTTTCCTACGACTGTTGAACTATTATAACAGATTTCTACAAAATCTGTCTATAGTCATCAGACCATTGAACAAGCTTCTTGAAAAGGGAACAGAATGGAAGTGGTCTGAGAATGTTAACACAGCCTTCAACAAAGCAAAGAAGTTGTTGGCATCTGCAGATTACCTGGTACATTACAACCCAGACTTACCAGTCACACTAGCCTGTGATGCCTCACCTTACGGAGTTGGCGCAGTGTTGTCTCATATCACAAACCAAGGAGAGAAAACAATTGCTTTCATCTCTCGAACATTGACAATAACTGAACAAAACTATGTGCAAATCGACAAAGAATATCACTTGCGATAGTGTTTGATGTTAGAACTTCTCACAGTACTTGAGTACTTGAGGCAAGAAGTTCACATTGATTACTGACCATCAGCTATTGGTGAAAATCTTAGGACCCAAGACAGCAATTCCACCACTTGCAGCAGCAAGATTCCGGCGATGGGCCATGATGTTGTCTGCGTACAACTACGACATTGTATACAGAACTTCCAAACACAACGCGAATGCAGATGGACTTTCTTGTTTGCCAATACCAGAGCAAATAGCAGAGAATGTGATAGATGCGGCTGTAGTATTCAACATGTCACAGTTGGAGAGTCTACTAGTGAAGTCATCACAAGTTGCAAGCGAAACCAGGAAGGATAAGGATTTATCCTTGGCCATGGACTACACTCTGACTGGATGGACCAAGCCTGAAGCGCAGTCCTTGCAAGCTTTCTACATACACTGTGTATCATTGTACACCGGAAGTAGAGAGGTGTACATCGTTGATATGTTTGTAGAGAGGAGTGGAAAACCAAACACCATTAGGCCGCCGATTTTTCTATTGCTTATTAAGTTTTGTATACAGTAATGAATATATTAGGAAAATGATTACATTTTGTGAATGCGGGAAGTTGTTTTAGTGTACTGGGGCATATAAAAAATAATCCAAAAATTTATTTGCTCATCAACCCTATCAACAATGTTGATGCTATTGAGTCGTTTTACATGCAAATTTGACAAAAATAAATACAATTTTTAACTAAAATTCACTCACTGACTGGTATGCATAACTTGACTTCTGTAGAAAAGAACCCATGCCTGGGAAATGGTTTCAGGTTGTTTTCTAGAGCGGTATGTTGTTTTTTCCTTTTGTAGTTTGTGTACCGTTTGTATCATAAATTACTGCTTCGCTGTACTGTTTGTAGGTTCCACTGATGTACCGCTTGTAGATTTACATAAGTATTCAACATAACATTTCTGACAAACAAAAGCAATTCTTCACGTAAAACATATTGTTTCTGTATCACAGGTTATGTCCGATATAAATGTACTATGGAACTTATTATGAGGTTCCCTCGAAATAGGCTTATTAGTTTCTAGCACTTTTGAAAAACCAACAACACACCAATGACTCATTGATGGCCAGGTTTGCACTACGAAAGAATATGACTGTATGGTTGCAAAATATGTCCACGAAATAATATAAGACCAGAGAACATCAGCTAAAACAGCAAAAGTGCGATATTCCAGATCGGAAACTGGTCAGCACACAACAGTTTGTAGAACAACAGATATTTTTCGTAATTGTCAATAATCTTTTAACTGTTAAGTCACATAAGGGGGCATTTCTGTAATCTGTGTGACATCATCTTTTTTTCAACATCTGTACCCACTAGTCATCAGAGGAGTCAGTAGCAGTATTTTCATTGTTTAAGTGTCGCCACTATATTATGAAGTTAATTGGATCTAATTAGCCATATCATCATGTCATGTGATAATTCGGATTTTTTTTCTCTGTCTTGGGGAAACTCCTGTAGGCATCAATGATCTAGAGTTACCTGTGTTTAAATGCACGTTAAAGCTTTTAACGTAATTAAGAACCAAATTGACTTGTCCAAGAAATACATAAGAACAAGCAATTACTTATACTCACATTTAATCAACGCTTCTTTTCTACGTAACAGCAACTTCCATTCTATATATATGCTCTCTCTCTCACTCTTTCTATCTCATTTGATGTGACATTTGATAGAAGAACAATTGCTAAATTTATCCTTTGTTAAACCAATGATATTTTATTATTATCTTATTATTATCTATACTTTTCTGACCCTTTCTGTTTGACCTATGAGTAAATGCTCCCCCTAAATGTATCGATTTGTATTTGACTAATATAATCATTCCAGTTTAACATGAGTAACGTAGCTGTGTTATGACTTTACGGTACTCTTGACTACAAAAGCGAGCTTCAGTTACTGAAATATTTGTTGCGATGTTCATAGAATATCTACCAATATAATTGTAATCATTTGAGTCAGGAACATTTACAAGTGGTCAGTGATCACCATGTATTTTGGATTTTTTCATCATGGCCTGGAGGAGTGTAATCTGCAATCACGGACAGATTCCTGATCTACACTGATGGAATATGTTTCTCCTCTGTTTAGAACATGTTTCTGATATTATTCTGTAAGGACAGTTTTGATGCTTCTACTCACTGATCACGAGATTGGCATTGTTGATAATGTCAATAAAAGCATATCATCCTTGTCACAGTTCTTAAAATAAACATAATGAATATATAATTTGTCAACACTTTGATACCTGGAAATGAAAGATACGGATGAAACAGATGATTTACGTTATACCGTAAAAATACTACCAACGGTACACAAAATATCTACAAACTGTACACAAAGGAAAATCCACACTGATGTTTTACAGACTGAAATAACTAACTTTAATAGCATATTGATAGAATTCACACTGCATGTGTTAGGTTAATGTGATGCTCAGTTAAGTTTTTTCTTGCGTGAGTTAATCAGAATGTAACATATATCTTTTTAAATGATTAAAAGATGTGAACATATGCTATTCAAAATACAACCTCTAGACTGAGAAACGCGAAAATACAATGATATACGTATATTATAACCCACTAGCAATGTTGTTCTTTATCTATACACAAAAGGAAAACATTCAAGGCAAACTTTATTATGATAATTATCCGTCCTTGATGTTATTTCCAAATAAAGCTGGGAATGTAGCTATTTTACTCCTCTCTACAAACATATCATTGATGTACACCTCTCTACATCCGGTGTACAATGATACACAGTGTACATAAGACGAAATGAACTGACTGTTCAAGGAGGATGTCTCATGTGGGGTATGAGAGTGATCATACCAATAACCCTTAGACACGTGGTGCTACATGAACTACACATAGGACACAAAGGTATTGTGAAAATGAAGGCTTTTGCACGCAGTTACGTGTGGTAGCCTAATGTGGATGAACAGATTGAGCGAACAGTGAAGTCCTGTGAAGAGTGCATGAAGTGTCAAAATCAGCCTGTCTCCGCACCCCTACATCCTTAGCAGGATCATGACCGGCCATGGCGTAGGATCCATGTAGACTTCGCTGGACCATTCTTTGGAAAGATGTTCTTTTTTGTGATTGATGCTCACAGCAAGTGGCCAGAAGTTGTTGTAATGAATTCAAAAACATCTGAGAAAACCATTGATGTGCTGCGCAATCTGTTTAGTAGACATGGTCTACCACAGCAGCTTGTGAGTAATAATGGGCCTCAGTTTGTGTCATCAGAATTTCAGCAATTCATGACCATGAATGATCTTCAACACATAACGTCCTCGCCTTACCACCCAGCAACCAATGGTTTGGCAGAGAGATTTGTGCTAACTCTGAAGCAGAGTTTATGTGAAAGTGTTAGCAAATCTAGTGCGTCTTTGCAGCAGTAGTTATCAGTGTTTCTCATGAGATATAGGAACACACCCCACTCAACGACGAGAGAGTCTCCTGCAGTCTTGCTCATAGGGCGAAAACTAAGATCACGTCTTGATCTACTGAAAGCGAACCTCTCAAGAACGGTGGCGGAGGCTCAAGAGAAACAGATTCAGGAACGAGGTGCAGGGAAAGTGCGAACAGAATCGTTCGAAGCTAATCAACCTGTATTTGCGAGAAACTACCGGTAAGATGATAAGTGGGTACCCGGTACAGTAGTTGACAGTCTGGCCCTGTGTCGTACAAAGTGGAAGTTGACCAAGAGACGGTTTGGCGACGCCATACCAATCAACTACTACCACGCTCAAATCCAGTGACCTCAAGTGAAGTCATTCCTAGTCCAATGACTCCTAGTCTTAATGGCTCGGAGCAGATAGCTGAGTTGCCCGATTGTTCAAATCCTGTAACACCATATGGGACACACATAGACAGTGACAATCAGATTCCAGCACCAGAACTGCGCTATCCAGTTCGAGACAGACGAGCGCCAAACAGATTGGATTTGTGACTCTAAATACTAGATCCTGCATCTAGTTGTGTTCTCTTTCAAGTTATTATATATTTAACCCGTTTTGGTCGCGTACACCCAACCTTTGTGTACAAATTAATTTTAAAACATTTACTGTGACATGCAGCTTTGAAGCCGTTTAAAGCGACAACGACTTCATCAACAAGATCCATGCTGATGAAGCCTCTGATATGGAGTCAAAGTTCTGATGACAGTGATGGCAGCAGTGATTTAGACAGTGATGATGCATGTGATCGGGACACTGTCATAGATACTGAACATGGTGACGGGAGTGACAATGGGACAGTCACAGATGGTCTGAGTGATATAGAGACAGAGATGGTCAGAAACATTCTAGCCGCCGGTAAATCCACCGAAGAAGACTTTAGTGGTTTTGAGGAGGAGTTTGCGACATACCACAATATAATCAAGATAATACACAGACGTTTGATGAGTGGGTGGATGGTCCGCGGCCACGTGTATATTTGCCTTTTACTGGTCAAACTGGGTTGCGCTAGTTCATAGAACTTCCTGAGAACTCTCAACCTATTGACTTTTTTTATTTGTTTTTACATGAAGATGACTATCAGGATATGGCAACAGAAACCGATAGATATTTCAAACAAGCAACTGAAGACAAAATTTCAAGACTCTGTTCAAGAATGCAACAGTGGCAAGACACAAATGCAGCAGAGATGAAGGTATTTGTAGCCATGATAATAGGCATGACAATAGCCATGTCATTAGTTGTGCAGAGAAACTTTGCTGAGTACTGGTCAACAAGTGACATCACCTCAACGCCTTTCTTCGCCAAGTGCATGCCCCGAGACTTGGCTTGGCTTCTTATCACCTACGTACATATGTCTGAAAACAAGAAGATGCCGGGTCGCAACACACTGAACTTTTCACCAATAAATAAACTGGGACACTTGTTTAACTGGATAGTTCACAGTTTTTCAAGAGTGTATAAACCGCATCAAAACATTTCAGTTGATGAGGGCATAGTGCCCTGGAAAGGCAACTTATCTTTCCAAGTTTATCTTCCCGACAAGCCTAAGAAGTATGGGATAAAGGCTTTCATGTTGTGTAACTCGCACAACGGTTACGTTTGCAAGTTCAAACTTTACACTGGAAAAACAAATGAACCAGTTTCTGAAGGTGGCAAAACTTATGATGTTGTCATGGACAGGGGCATCACATCTTTATGGACAACTATTATTCATCAACAAATCTGTACATAAACTTGTGGGAGCGGGGAATCGGTGCCACAGGGACGTTGAGAGCCAGTAGAAAGGGCCTTCTTGATTCTGTCAAGAAGCCTAAAAAGAAACCGAAGCAAGGGGACATGACAGTTTCTCACAACCATGACCTACTCGTTGTTCGCTACGAAGATAGAAAATCAGTCCTTTTCATGTCTACTGTTGAAGATACACATCTTGAACAAACAGGGAAGAAAAACAGGGCAACAGGGGAACCAGTTCTCAAGCCGCGCATTGTAACATCGTACAACAAGTACATGGGAAGTGTTGATCGGGCGGACCAGATGTTGTCGTACACACTGTTCCGAGTGAAGACCCTGAAGTGGTGGAAACGGGTTTGGTTTCACGTTCTCAACGTTGCCTTGTTGAACTCTTATATCATTTATAAAGAATATTGCCAAGATAAACCTCTCAAAACAAGTCAGGAATACAGGAAGGCTTTGGCGCAATATATAGTTACATTTGCGGACAGGGAACAAGTTCCATCGCTGTGCAGACGTCCTAGTGGTCGGCCGAGCACGAGCGACGAGAGTGTCAATCGTCTTCATGGACGTCACTTTCCGACGAAGATTCACGCTGTCGGAAAGAAGAAAAACATCACAAGGATGTGTGTGGTATGCTCTAAGGCAAAACGCGCGGTCCTCGCAAAACAGATAGAAGAAGGCAATGCGCCAGTAAGGAAGAGAAAACGAGTAGGCAGAGAGTCTTCTCATGAATGTACAGATTGTAATGTTTCTCTGTGCGCTGCACCATGCTTCAAACTGTATCACACTGCCACTGACTACACCAGGGCTTACATCACCGCCGCAGACAAAGAAAGAAATGAAGAAGAAAATGAAGAAATGGAAAATTGAAAGTAAAGAGAGCTTAAGTGGGGACAAGTATATAAACATTATATACAGACCTTGTTCCCTACAGCTGTTCTGTGCACTAAAATTTACACATGCGCACGAAAAACTAAACGAAAAAGTTACGGCACGTGCCGTAAGATGCCGGATACTCAAAAAGTTGCCCCAAAGTACCGAGGGTACATTCCTATCGCACGCTATAGCTTCCGAACTAAGTTGCACATTTTTTTTCTTTTTACAACATCGTAAAGAGGAATAAATTGTCTTTAACCCTTAACTTGCGAATCCTGGCATAGTCCGGAATGGCCATAAACAATTCCTAGGTGCCTCATACCGGGTCACAGACACTAGACTTAGATTATTTGCGGATGTCTACCATTGAGCTAGCACTCAACTAGCCCTGTCCGCGATCTGCGAGTCGAGTTGTCTCCTGGAGTCGCTCCATAAAAACGTTTGTATTATACCTCGCAGTTCGCCACGATAACAAGTCTTTGTCAATGTCCGGTCGAAATTTCCAGCAAAAATCACACCAAATTGCGTGTGCATTGTTGACCCGTAACGTATCGATAATTAGCTTTACAAAAGGCCAATTTTGTCGGGCTTCGCCCCGAACCCTAATCTCCATGGGGGCTAATTATCACCCACGTGTTTGCATTGCCTCGGGTTTGCATTGCCCGTACATGCTATCTGCCTCGCATCTAGCAGGACGGGAAAAAAATCGGTAACTTGCCTTACTCCCGTACTTCATATCTCGGAACAAATTGGTTGTTTTCAAAAAATATATGCCAAAATAAAGGGGAAAGAATAGACTACAATCCCATATGAAATTCGCAAACATCAAAAAAATAATAAAGACACAGCAAACGCCGTGAAAAAGGTCATGTTTACACTTCATAAATTTTGAAACAATCAGCAATTTTCACAAGTTCTTACACAATTTATCACTGCTAAACTACTGAATGCATTTTCATAATTTTTATATCACAATAAACCGAAAAGAATAATCTTTTATTCTATATAAAATGCGCATATTTATTCACAGAAATAAAGTCTAAAGATACAATTTTACCTTTCTGTGAGGCATGTAAAACCAATTTAACTGTTACGACACACAAACTAAAATAGAAATACGCAACCTAAGGGTTAGGTTACATATTGATAGAAATCCTGAATATTTAAAAAAAACAAACCTTCGACAGGCATATATTTGGCCTACTCGATAAAATAACACCCTTGGTAACTTTTGACCAATGTAACTTTTTATGTTACCACAATAACATACGGAGTGCATGTGAAATATCCACCTGATCCAGTTAGTTAAAGGTGCATCCATTGTGTTTCATAAAAAAATATTTGGCTTTAATACGCTCAAACACACCATATGTGCTGTTTACAATACAAACAAATTCACTCAGTTTGCATGTTCTTACCCAATCGCCTAATATATCATAATTACTAGCAGAGGCCGAGATAAGCTGCGTATCAGCGGGAATTACGCTTTGATTTCAAATGCAAACGCTAATAAATAAAAGTGAAGCGTACCAAATACGCTTGAATATTTACTGATACACATGGTTTAATGTTATAGATACGTACTCAAATAAAATTTTAAAATCCCGTTCGTACTTCGAAAATCGTCCTGATTAGGTTAAACACCGTAGACGTTTTCAACTTCATGTTTCCTCACACAAACGCAACACGTTTAATGCATCGTTACAGTTGATTGGTTAGAACTGAACCTACAGCCAATGAAAACCTTTGTTGCAAACTGACGGGTTATAGTCAAAACGGCGACAAACCAAAACGGCGACAGGCCGTAAGTCAAAACGGAGACAAATTAGACGGAACGGCGACAAAAATAATTAGTCAAAACGGCGACAGCATAGTATTTGTATGTGAATATAATTCTTAAGAACATTTGCCAGTCACTGTACATTTCGTAAATTCAATCTAATTTTAACAGCAAGATAAGAAATCGCGTCTCCAGTTTCTCTGAACTCTGTAAATATACCGACTTGTCGAGAGGGATTTTTAAAAATAAAATATCATATATAGAACGGATTATTAAAATATAGATTTAGTTTGTGATTTACAAAACAATTATTCCTCTCGTTATGATAGAGAACTATGTAATGTAAACGGTTGTTTTATACAATTTTTTCATGTTTTTCCAACTCAAAACCTGCTTATCTACAGTCCGATTTTACAAGGAAATATAGCCTCAAAGTCAAAATTGACATTATCAATCAAGAGGTGTATTCTTGTTGTCCTTTTTTACGAAACTTTTCTATAAACTTACCCATGTGTTCAATGTTCTACCACCAATAATTAGAGTAAACAATGTCCTAAAACTGATGTTTTGTCCAAAGAACGATGAATAAGTTATTCTTACACTAACTAAAAATGAGTAGCACAATTACCCATTGTTCATAGATATGTTTCACTAATGTCCATCACATATACCAATTATACCAATACTTGTTAAAACCGCTTTGTATATCAAATATGACTTGCGTATGCTCAATTAATTCAACTGTATTACTTCAATATAGTATTTGATAACTCTGTCATGACTTATCACTAATACTCACTTGAATTTTCGATTTCGTATTGATTGATTTGTTTTCTTAATAAATTACTCGTTGTACTTTTAGAGTAGTTGTCACAATCCAATTAAATGTTTTCTTAACGAACAAGGTATTGCAGTAGATGATTGATTATATGTTTTCTTAACTAATTACGTATTGTTGTAGAGTCACCTCGATGGTTATATAATACAATTCAGTAAACATATTACAACTATCGGTGGCGTACCTGTTACAAACAATGAAACTCTGTATATTTTGTAATATTTCTTTATTCATTTGATTCAACTTCATACAAAATGGCAATAAGTGAAATTTCATTTATAATAATCAGGAGTGAGGACAAATCAGATTAATATGCTTCCAGTACTCACATTTGCAAAAAACAATGAGTAACACTTTCTTAGAGAAACGTGCCGGAAAGAGAAATACCCACATCCATTTAAACCAATGAGTAAAGTACTCAACTGGTTAAAACCTTATCTAGAGCCCTGTACTAGTTTCCAATTAAAATCGAGTAACATCATTTTGCATGTGCAGAATCCGAAACTGCACGTTTCATTTTCATGCACAGTAATTATATGACCTATTTAACATGATCAGCCCAAATTTGTTATTTTGTCTGTTTTAAATAAGATTCATAAATTACGTTTGACTCATTGGCGCGCGCCACACGCAGTGGGTTGTCCGGTTTTCGATCAGAAATTTCTACTTCTACCTTCATATGGTAAATTTACTAAGTCTACTGTCATCAAAATGGTAGTTTTCGGTAACAATCGGTACTTCTCGATAAAGTAACACCATTTATAACGTTTGGAATATATGACCCCCAACAACACAATGGATGTACCTTTAACTAGAAAGTGTTTTTACCGGTAAAAACAGATGTCTCCCCCTTCCTCAAATGCTCCAAACCAAAGACTAAGTCCAAATCGATGAGGTTGAAATAAAACAAATAATTAAAACTTTTTTTAAAATCTCTTACCCCCAAAAGGCACATCTACATGATGTGGAGACACAGAATACCAAGTTTGGTGATGATTGGTCACATAGTTTTAGAGATCTGCTCCGGAAACGAAATGGGAACGCCGACGCCGACGGGAACTCAGCTAAAACCAATGTCTCCCGACCCTTCGGGGGGAGACATAATTAATAAAATGTTATAAGTTTGCTGTAAAGTTTCAAACTTGACTGACATCCATTTATTGAAGATAAATTCTACTTTAGTGCTTAGGTTCACGAACTTTTGGAATATGATATAAACTAGTCACCTTTTGGATATTGTTCGGTCACGACAACCGGCATATCTAATATATTAGCTGCGCTTAACATTCTGCCAGCAACGTTGACGATTTCAGGAAAGTAACGAATAGTTGGTCGAAATTTTTCTTGCATGTCACAAAGAAACAATGCAGAATTCTTGAGGACAATTTTCCCCAAATTCTTTCCAGCCATGTTTATCTTCAAAGATATACTCAGGAAACGAAAAGTAAATGTCGAATTTGACCTATTTGTGTTCATGAATTCATACTTTAAATAAGGCTATAACAACTTATTTAATAATTTCAGTTAATGTAAAGGCAAATTATTTATTGGCAGTAGCTACATGATCACATACGTATTCAAAACCAACCGAAATTGTGTTCATCTAATTTCGTTTTAGCAACAAGCACAACTCCTTCAAAACTGTTACTGGTTCCCTGGCGTGCGCGCGCTGCGCAACAGTTCATGGGTCAGGGAAGTTTTTCCTTATTTGAGCGGTCGTTCTCTCCGCTAGTGGTCTTCCGATCAACGAATATGACGTCTTCAAAATTGTCTCGTTTGTTAATAGTATTACTGTATTTACAAAAATGTGTTGTCAATGGAAATGACTATATAAAAAAAATTAAACAAACCGATATAGTGCTAATTGGAGGTATGGGGGATTTATCAAAGAAATACCTTCTCAATGGTTTCTTTACTTTGATATCTAAACGCTCAAGTGACACTCAGCAGTTTGCCTTTTATCCATCCGGTAGAACAAGCGTGGAAACAACAGAAACTGTTTTATTTGACATATTAGATGAGAGAATAAAATGTTATTCTGATACTGATAACTGCCTCAAATCAAAACAACAATTCATTAAGTTGACCAAATATGTCATGTTAAAAGCAAATGATGATTACAGTGTATTCTGTAAAGAGCTGAAGAAACAATGGAGAAATGTTACGGAATCTGGTGGGAGTGTGGATGTGATATTCTATCTCTCAATTCCATCAAGTGGCTATGTATCGACAGCTGAGTTTATAAACAAAAACTGTCGTATGACAAGTGACAGTTGGGGTTTAAAAGTTGTCTTGGAGAAACCCTTTGGGAATGACAAGGAGTCGGCCAACAGTATGAGTATTAAACTCTCAGATTATTTTGAAGAAGAGGAAATATACAGAGTTGATCATTATCTTGGAAAAACAATTTGTGGAGAAATTTTAAACTTCAGGTAAGCTAATAAGGAGCAAAATTAATCTGATGGGAAATTACAGAGCTATTTTGGGTGAAAATTAAATTGCAAGGGAAATTGACCTGTTTATGTATTGCTGTTATTATGTTGAAACACAATCAAATGGTATTTGATAAACTGTTCAGCAAATAACATTTGATTGTGTTTGTCATGCATTAATTGAATAATTGAATGAATGCATTGACTCTTGGATATTTCCATTTCAATTTCAATTTGTAATAAATGTTGACATTTCCAGAATACAAAGAAGACTTTTAACAATATAATGCAAAGGTCTATATCTATAATGAATGTGGATTAATGTGTAACCAATTTTGATAATAAATTTTAAATTTGATGACTTGGCAATGGCATATATATAATGTGGGGGGATATAGTCGTTGGCTCTGTCTGTGTGTCCATCCATCTATCCTATCTTCACCAAATTCTGTATACAGCCTCCCCATATCATGTAATAATAATAATAAAAGCATGCTTATAACGCGCTATTTTCCATTGTAAAAAATGATCAAAGCACAAGACAGTTTAAACAGAGATAGGTCCACGACAAAAGCTAGCTGTCAAATGCTGAAAAGCTATTTTCATCAATCTTCAAGTGTATCTTTATTTGTAGGGGATTTTATCTCTGGCCTCAAAGATAGGTCAGAGGGGTAAGGACCTTAAGACCTATTTCATCTTCTCCATTTAAAGTGCTTCCTCTCACCTAGAAGTTGACATTTTGAATTAGTTAATGTAGCATAAAGCCTGATGAGCTACAGAGCCAGTGGCTCTATTTCTAACTTTATTTTTAGCTCATCAGGCCTGAAAGGCCAGATGAGCTTATGGCATGGCATGGCGTCCGTCCGTCCTTCAATCGTAAACTTTTCGGATTTTCGACTTCTTCTCCAGAACCAATGACTTTAGAGAGCTGAAATTTTATATGCAGACACCTTGGCTAATGGGGATTCTAAATTGTAGATTTCGTGACCCTGTGACCCCATTTGGGGTCACAGGTTTCACAACCTTAAAAACCTATTTTCATCTTCTTCTCCAGTTCCAAAAGGTCTAGAGAGCTGAAAAGTTGTGTACAGACTCCTTGGCAAATGGGGATTCTAAATTGTAGATTTGGTGACCCAGTGACCCCAAATTTGGGTCACAGGGGTTACATCCTTAAAAACCTATTTTCATCTTCTTCTCCAGTTCCAAAAGGACTAGAGAGCTGAAAAGTTGTGTGCAGATTCCTTAGCCAATGGGGATTTAAAATTGTAAATATTTTGTGACCGTGTGACCTCAATCTAGGTCACGGGTCACAACTGAACTCAAAAACCTATTTTCATCTTTATCTCAAGTATGTAAAGCTCTAGAAAGGTGAAATGTTGTGTAGAGACTATTTGGTTAAAGGTGATTCTTAATTGTAGGATTGGTGACCCTGCTTCTCCAAATGTGGGTCACAGGGGTCATGATTTAAAAACCTATTTTTTGCTTGTTAACAATATATTACTTGAGGTAACTTAGATATTCAACCTTACATAATACAAATCAATGAAATCCTGATGAGCTACAGAGCCCATGGCTCTATTTTTTCATTCTCAACTCACTGGGAGTATGCAACTTTCTTCACCTGTGGTAGTGCACAGAACAGCTGAAGGGACCTAACAAGGTCTGTATTTAATGTTTATATACTTGTCCATAATTCGGCTCTCTTTACTTTCAATTATCCACTTCTTCATTTTCTTCTTCATTTCTTTCTTTGTCCGTGGCAGTGATGTAAGCCCTGGTGTAGTCAGTGGCAGTGTGATATAGTTTGAAGCATGGTGCGGCACACAGAGCAACATTACAATCTGTACATTCATAAGAAGACTCTCTGCCTACTCGTAGACACAAGAAGGACTGATTTCCTATCTTTGTAGTGAACAACGAGTCATGGTTGTGAGAAACTGTCATGTCCCCTTGCTTCGGTTTCTTTTAAGGTTTCGTGACAGAATCAGGAAGGCCCTTTCGATTGGCTCTCAACGTCCCTGTGGCACCAATTCCCTGCTCCCAAAAGTTTATGAACAGATTTGTGGACGAATAATAGTTGTCCATAAAGATGTGATGCCCGACCAACGTAGTCGTTCACCAAGTCCATGACTACATCATAAGTTTTGCCACCTTTAGAAACCGGTTCATCGTTTTTCCAGTGTAGAGTTTGAACTTGTTACCGTTGTGCGAGTCACACAACATGAAAGCCTTTATCCCATACTTCTTAGGCTTGTCGGGAAGATAAACTTTGAAAGATAAGTTGCCTTTCCAGGGCAACATGCCCTTGTCAACTGAAATGTTTTGATGCGGTTTATACACTCTTGAAAAACTGTGAACTATCCAGTTAAACAAGTGTCCCAGTTTATTTATTGGTGAAAAGTTTGGGATGTTGCGACCCAGCATCTTCTTGTTGTCAGAAAATGTAGGTAGGTGATAAGAAGCCAAAACACTTGGAGGCATACACTTGGAGAAGAAAGTACACAGCAAAGTTTCTCTGCACAACTAATGACATGGCTTTTGTCATGGCTACAAATACCTTCATCTCTTCTGCATTTGTGTCTTGCCACTGTTGCATTCTTGAACAGAGTCTTGGAATTTTGTCTTCAGTTGCTTGTTTGAAATATCTATTGGTTTCCGTTGCCATATCCTGATAGTCATCTTCATGTAAAAACAAATCGAAAAAGTCAATAGGTTGAGGGTTCTCAGGAAGTTCTATGAACTGGCGCAACCAAGTTTGACCAGTGAAAGGCAAATTTACACGTGACCGCGGACCATCCACCCACTCATCAAACGTCTGTGTATTATCTTGATTATATTGTGGTATGTCGGCAAACTCTTCCTCAAAACCACTAAAGTCTTCTTCGGTGGAATTACCGGCGACTAGAATGTTTCTGACAATCTCTGTCTCTATATCACTCAGACCATCTGTGACTGTCCCATTGTCACTCCCGTCACCATGTTCAGTATCTATGACAGTGTCCCGATCATATGCATCATCACTGTCTAAATCACTGCTGTCATCACTGTCATCAATTGACTCCATATCAGAGGCTTCATCAGCATGGATCTCGTTGATGAAGTCGTCGTCGCTTGAAACGGCTTCAAAGCTGCGTGTCTTAGTACGTTGGGGCATAGCCATATAGGCCGTCACAGCATGGCCCTGTGTCCACGCAGCATCCTTCAAGCTGCAAATGATTGAAAATGCGTTAGATGTATGCAAGATATAACATGTGATTAAACACAATAAAGATACAGAGATAATAATGAATGTGAGCTTCATGGATGTTCATTTGCCAGTTTCAGAAACTCCTGGCGAATTTAGGACGACTGCGCCGCAAGCGCCAACGGCTTCTGACATCGGGTCTGATTTCCTTGGCGATGTGTAGCACCAGCCGTGAGGCGCGGAAAATATACTTCTACGTCAGGGAATCTCGGGTTGTCAGTTGCCGAAAGACTTCTCTTTTCGAGAAGCAGAGCATCCACAGAGCAGTCTCTCGAGGCGGATCCCGGATCCATGGGAACATACTCCCATGCTCTCCGTCTTCAGAGGCGAACCCCGGATTCAATCGCAGGACAGGTTTCTCATGTTCTCTTTTGAGAACAAGAGGCTCCAAGGAACAATCCCGTGGGACGAAGCCCGGATTCTATTGGGAATGGGTTCCCATGCCCTCTCGACATGTATAGCAGAAACCTTGGTACGTCGGAATGACACGAACCTCATTTTCAAAGTTAAAACAAAAAATTAATTTGTACAAAAAGGTTGGGGTGAGGCAACCAAAAGCGGGTGCGTCCGCGCCCCCCTCACAGACATTTATAGTTGTGGGACGTACCACGCCCATTTTCATGGGAATTTTTTTCCATTATGTCATGGTGAATCCTGTCAGAAATTCACCTGCTCATGAAAAAACTAATACCTAAAAAAGTAATTGCGATACAAAAAAACTTTGGTAATAAAAAGGGGTGAGGAATCAAATTCTCCATCTGCTCAGTTCAGTCCGCTTCACTTATAAATAATTGTTCAAATCTTATTGAATGAAACGTCTTTTAATCAATAATGTAAAATGATTCCATATAAAATTTACATATGCCCAAGATGCAAGATGCGCATTACTCAAAAAGTTGCCTCAAAGTACTGAGGGTACCTTCCTTTCGCACGCTATAGCTTCCGAACTAATTTACGCATTTTTTTCTTTTGTTATCATCGTATGAATAAATTGTCTTTAATTCCATGTATCATTTGTATATATATGCGCAGCGAAAAATAAATATGCAGCAAGTGATGTGCCAGGTGTACTGTTAGTGAAGAGCATATTTCAAAGAAGCATGTTGTCTAAAACTGATACCCTTCTTTGTGGCAACAGAGTAACCAACTGCACAATTTTTACACAATATTTAGCAGTCTGAAGCTATTTGTTTTTGTGAAGAAGTTGAGAATGCAAATGTTTTACGGACGGACACCAGATATCATGCAATGGTGTGCCATAATTATGTTTGTTGGTTTTTCTGGCCTGATGAGCTAAAATTTGACCAGCCTTTTTAGAAACTGAGCCTTTTTCCTAAAATCTAATTTTAGTGGTTAAGAAATGATTTGCAAGATTACCCCAGCACTCTTAGCTGTTTTGTAGAGGTGACCATGCTACCAAAGAAGTGTTATCATTATAATTCTTGGTGGGATGAATAGCACAAAGTGACCCCTCAGTATTTAGAAACGTTTGATAATGATGAATACCTCTATATTTACCCCCTGTCTTAAAACCCATGTAAACGCAAAATGATTTGCCCTTTGCCCCTGGGGGTAAATTATCCTCCGGGGCAAATGGATGTCATGTAAATGCAGCTTTAGTTATTTTAGAGACAAGTTACAGCTTTCGAACAATGCCCTAAGATAAAACGTCATTTTGCAGCCGCTTAATGGCGGACGACGCTAGCACCACCACAAAGGGTAGTAACTGAGAGCGTCACTGCTCCATGGAGAGGTCTATAGACTGAATTGTGTTTATTTGGTCAAAATCCTCCCTCAAATATTGGCATGGCAGGGTGTTGAACTCAAAACATTAAATTTGCTCCAGGAACTAGTGATGCTAGGACGCGCAAATTTTGAGAATGTCATCTTTCTATGATGTAGACAAGATTCATTCTTCTACTCTGGGAAATACAGATTTTAGAGCTATTATAAAGTTCAGGTTTTGTTCCCTGACCCTAGCTGATGGGCCACACCAGGCATGTTTGGCAGAGATCAGATAAGTTTATGTAACTGGTTCAGAGTCTTGCTTGCTTGGGGAAGATAGTATGCAAAGGGTTTGGGTTCAGCCAAAGCCACACACACTGTCACACACTTTCTCTCTGATGATTGATTCAAAATTATTAGTAGTGACTCCAGTGATGATTCAACTTGTGTGAAGTGCCCCCAAAGATTATTCAAAGGTACATCCATTGTGTTGTTTGGGGTCACTTATGCTAAACGTTATAAATTGTATTATGTTATCGAGAAGTACTGACTGTTGCCGAAAATTGCCATTTTGAGCTTAATCGACTTAGTATATTGACGATGTGAAGGTAAAAGAAGTGATTTCTGATTGAAAACCGGACAATGTACCACATCTGGCGCGCGCCAATGAGTCAAACGTAATTTTGGAATCTTATTTACAGACAAACTGATGAATTTGGGTTGATCATCTTTAATAGGTCATATAACTACTGTGCTTGTAAATGGTACGTGCAGTTTCGGTTTCTTCACATGCATAATGATGTTACTCTATTTTAATTGGAAACTAGTAATTATGATATATCTGGTGATTGGGGATGTACATACAAGCTGAGTGAATTTATTTGTACTGTAAACAGCACATATGGTGAGTCGGAACGTATTAAAGCCTAATAAAATTTTATGAAACACAATGGATGCACCTTTAACTTGTTTCTACGGATTCCAATGATAATCCAAATTTTGTGAAGTCACCTAAGTCATAGTCATGAAATCTGAATGGTTCTAGTTGTACATGCAATTTCTTGAATTTAATGATCAGTTGTCTTTTGTGGTTTATTAATATAAATTTGGGCATTTTATTGTGGCTGTGGAGAAGGCAGAACAGGAGGAGGCAAGACCTTCTGTTCCGGGACTGCTTTGCTTTTGCAGTGTTCCACAAAGGCTAATCTAGTTAAATCACCTTTGCAAAAAAAGACTTCCTGATAATAATAGAAATAATCATGTCAATAAAAATATATTGTTGTGACATACATTTTGAAGACCTAATAAACAGAAAATTGTTGTAATAACAATATGCATTTAAGACTTTGTCTTGAAGACCTAAATAATAAGTATAATAACTATTTTACCTCATGAGGAATTCACTTTCAGATAGCATGACAACAGTTCTTGTGTACAGTAAAGGACAAGCAACACATGTTACAAGTAATACAAACACTCACAGTTACCAAAAGATCATTTAACAATCCAATGCTGAATGGAAATGAGTGTAATTTGACGTCTATTTGTTTTAAAGCCTAGTAATAGATATCACCTTTCATTGTGAATGAAACCCCTCCCTGTTTACCAGCGTTTGTGTATCTTTCTTAGTGAGATTAATTAAAGATTGAATAAACTAGAGACATTAAGAGAAAGTTATAATGCTTTTAATGAAACAAGTATAAACATATATATAGATATATATATATATATATATATATGACTTGAGACATTGGTATAATCTATCTTTAATCTATAATCTATAATCTATCTATAATCTAGGCTGTGAATCAGACAAACCTATCAGCTCATTTATCCATTTCCCATCCAAGTGCTTTGTTTGTCATCAGATCTTAAAGGAGCAGTAGCACGTTTTTTGCAAATTTTATTTTTCAAATTTCTCATTTATAATGATAGTTTATGTCATTTATATTTACTTAAGAGGGTAAAACATCTTATTACACAAACCAATTATCCGTAGTGGTAATAACGGTATAGCGTGTAAAGCAACAATTGCATGGCGGCCATTTTATTGTGAACACATTTTATTATTTTGAATGACAAAAAATTATTTCCATGGCTTGACGGAATCATGTACACTCATTTTTAGCTCATCAGGCCTGAAAGGCCCGATGGGCTTATGGCATGGGATGGCATCCGTCCGTCCGTCCGTCTGTCCGTCCGTCCGTCCGTCCGTAAACTTTTCACTCTTTCGACTTCTTCTCCAGAACCAATAACTCTAGAGAGCTGAAATTTTATGTACAGACTCCTTGGCCAATGGGGATTCTAAATTGTAGATTTGGTGACCCTGTGACCCCAAATAAGGGCCCCAGGGGTCATAACCTTAAAAGCTATTTTCATCTTCTTCTTCAGAACCAATGACTCCAGGGAGCTGAAATTTTATGTACAGACTCCTTGGCCAATGGGGATTCTAAATTGTTGATTTGGTGACCCTGTGACCCCAAATAAGGGCCACAGGGGTCATAACCTAAAAAGCTATTTTCATCTTCTTCTCCAGAACCAATGACTCCAGAGAGCTGAAATTATATGTACAGACTCCTTGACCAATGGGGATTCGAAATTGTAGATTTGGTGACCCTGTGACCCCAAATAAGGGCCTCACAGGCCATTACCTAAAATCCTGTTTTCATCTTTTTCTCCGGAACAAAAAGAGCTAGAAGGCTGTAATATTGTATGCAAACTCTTTAGCCAATGGGGATTCTAACTTGTAAATTTGGTGACCCTGTGACCCCAAATATGGGCCACAGCCTAAAAAACCTTTGAAAATGAATTTTGAACTGATATTTTATGTGCACTTCATTCACTTTATTTGAAATGTATGTCGACTTGAGATAACAATCTACATTGTGGACATGTTTGTCAAATTGATATAATCAATGTGAACTGAGAACTATTGAATAGCCTATGAACTGAAAATTGTGACAAGTCATAAAGGACTAAATTGAAGAGGAGTTAAGAATTCTTTTATTTTACATGAGATAATGATAAGATAAGATTATTTTCATCTTCTTCTCCAGAACGAAAAGACCTAGAAGGTTGTCATGTTGTGTAATGAGTCTTTAGCCAATGGAGATTCTAAATTGTAGATTTGGTGAAGCTGTGGCCCCAAATAAGGGCCTCACAGGCCATTACCTAAAATCCTGTTTTCATCTTTTTCTCCGGAACAAAAAGATCTAGAAGGCTGTAATATTGTATGCAAACTCTTTAGCCAATGGGGATTCAAACTTGTAAATTTGGTGACCCTGTGACCCCAAATATGGGCCACAGCCTAAAAAAACCCTTTGAAAATGAATTTTGAACTGATATTTTATGACACTTCATTCACTTTATTTGAAATGTATGTCGACTTGAGATAACAATCTACATTGTGGACATGTTTGTCAAATTGATGTAATCAATGTGAAATGAAAACTTTTGAATAGCCTATGAACTGAAAATTGTGACAAGTCATAAAGGACTAAATTGAAGAGGAGTTAAGAATTCTTTTATTTTACATGAGATATGTGAACTGCATATGACTGGTGATGAAATGATAAGATAAGATTATTTTCATCTTCTTCTCCAGAATGAAAAGACCTAGAAGGCTGTCATGTTGTGTAAAGAGTCTTTAGCCAATGGAGATTCTAAATGTAGATTTGGTGACCCTATGGCCCCAAATAAGGGCCACAGGGGTCATAACCTAAAATCCTGTTTCATCTTTTTCTCCAGATGAAAAAGACCTAAAAGGCTGTAATATTGTATGCAAAATCTTTAGCTAATGGGGATTCTAACTTGTAAATTTGGTGACCCTGTGACTACCAATATGGGCCACAGCCTTAAAAACCTTTAAAAATGAATTTTGAACTGATATTTTATGGCACTTCAAATCACTTTTTATTTGATCCCTAATAAAATCATCATTTAGATATATGAGTCCTAACTTAGGTTTAAGAAATGCAGAATTGTAAAAAAAAGTAACTTTGCAGTTAATCTTAATCAGCAGGATGTGAAATAAATGTCGACTTGAGATAACAATCTACATTGTGGACATGTTTGTCAAATTGATGTAATCAATGTGAAATGAGAACTATTGAATAGCCTATGAACTGAAAATTGTGACAAGCCACAAAGGACTAAATTGAAGAGGAGTTAAGAATTCTTTTATTTTACATGAGATATGTGAACTGCATATGACTGGTTATGAAATGATAAGATAAGATTATTTTCATCTTTTCCTCTAGAACGAAAAGACCTAGAAGGTTGTCATGTTGTGTAATGAGTCTTTAGCCAATGGAGATTCTAAATTGTAGATTTGGTGACCCAGTAGCCCCAAATAAGGGCCTCACAGGCCATTACCTAAAATCCTGTTTTCATCCAGAACAAACTAGAAGGAATATTTTGTTCAGAATGTTTAGATGTTTGGATGACAAGGCTTAGAACCGAGATTGTTTAGCCAAGGTGATTCTAAATTGTACTATGTACCATGAGATTCATCACATTGCCTGTTACTGTTACTTATACAGTTAGATCAGTGCTGCCAGTGTTTAGTGCAAGCAAGAGTCTATTACATAATTTGGCGGTAAAACACAAAAAACACAGCTGGCTTGTAACCAGAGCCAAGGGGTCAGAATATTGCATAATCTCCTGTGTGTTGACCTTGTTGAGTGCTCTCTCTCAATTTCAAGAATAAGATTTGTCAGAGTTAGGGATTGTACATTATATTGAGACAACATATTTCTGTCTTCATCATCAAACAAAATAAACTCTGATGAGCTACAGAGCCCATGGCTCTATTTATTAACCCTTACGTTGCGTATATATATTTTACCCTTTTTAGCCCCTGTGGCGGAATTTACAGGCTCGCAGCTCGCAGCAGTAGTTTGAGCTTAGGCACTATAACGAGCTCTGCTGGCGGAATTTCCAGGCGGCGATTCCGGTACCGTTTTTACGAAATATACCGCATCTACATGGCGAATACGGGCTATATACGGGCGTTGAATACAAATTCAAGTCGCGGCACCCGTACACAAATGGTTGCTTTATACCCGCATCTTTGAATTATTTTTTTACGATTTTTCTTTACTTTTCTATTACTTTGTAAAGATTGTCTTTAATTCGGGCCTTATAACATCATGAATTTGGAGCGCGCTACTGAAATTTTTATATGGACTTGAAGACCAGATGTTTGTCTTTAGAATGATATAAAAAATATTAGAATGCGACCTATGGTTATAATTCTATTGTCATCTAAAGTTTGTCTTTATTTCCAGCTTTATGAAATCAAAACTCCTGAGCGCGCATATTGCGAAATTTATATGTGCTTGTAGACAGTTTATTCCTCTTTACAATGACATAAAAATTATTAGAATACGACTTATGGTTCAGAAAATATAACCAACCAAAGGAGAGTGACGCTACCCCGACAGTACCACGTGAATGGTCCCGACGCGCACCAAGTTACTGGCACTGCTTGGTCCCCCCGGGACTGTGCTAATTACAGTACCGTTACCTCCTCGAGACCTCCTCGAGACCTCCTCGAGGGTGCCAGAGCCGAGCGCGCGTGGAACTAATGGGTACTAATGAGCACAGCATACACTTATCACCGCGGCGAACGCAATACATGTTGCGCGGTGTAAAGTTTGTCTTTATTTCCAGCTTTATAAAATCGTAAATTTGTTCGCGCGCATGCGAAACACGTATGTACTTGAAGACAATTTATTCCTCTTTACAATGATATAAAAATTATTGGAATACGTCAAATGGTTCGCAATATATGAAGAGCGTAAGGAAGGCACCCCCAGTACTTAGAAAATTCATTTTTGAAAAACTAACTTTTTGCGACATCTGGCGCATCACTTGCCGCATGTTTATTTTTCGCTGCGCATATACATATGATACATGGAATTGAAGACAATTTATTGCTCTTTACGATGATGTAAAAAGAAAAAAAATGCGCAACTTCGTTCGGAAGCTATAGCGGGCCAAATGAAGGTACCCTCGGTACTTTGAGGCAACTTTTTGACTATCGCGCATATCGGGGCACGTGCCGCAACTTAAGTTTTTCGTGCGCATGTGTAAATTTTATATTGAATCAAAGCCGAATCTTTCCTCTTTACCCCATGTAAGTTTTATGAAAATCGGCCACTTGGTTCAGCATTTATGGGTGTTTTTTATGATGCGGTTCTGGCTGAACTTCCAATGAAAGCTCGCATTCACTTTCTCTGTCTCTTTGATAAAATAAAAAATATTTTATTTGCAATGACATACATTACAATGAAATTACATTACATTAATGTACAAATAGAAACACATATTTACCTGCGGCAGTGCGCAGAACAGCTTTAGGGACCTAACAAGGTCTGTATATAATGATTATATACTGGTTGTCCACACTTCGGCTCTCTTTACTTTCAATTTTCTTCTTCTTCATTCCCTTCTTCATTTCTTTCTTTTTCCGTGGCAGTGATGTAAGCCCTGGAATAGTCAGTGGCGGTGTGGTACAGTTTGAAGCATGGTGCGGCGCACAGAGAAACATTACAATCTGTACATTCATAAGAAGACTCTCTGCCTACTCGTTTTTTCTTCCTTGCTGGCCCATTGCCTTCTTCAATCTGTTTTGCAAGGACAGCGCGTTTTGCCTTAGAGCATACCACACACATCCTTGTGACGTTTTTCTTCCTTCCGACAGGCTCAATCTTCGTCGGAAAGTGACGTCCATGAAGACGAGTGACACTCTCGTCGCTCGTGCTCGGCCGACCACGGGGACGTCTGCAAAGTGATGGAACTTGTTCCTTGTCCGCAAATGTTACTATATGTTGCGCCAAAGCCTTCCTGTATTCCCGACTTGTTTTTAGAGGTTTATCTTTGCTGTATTCTTTATAAACGATGTAAGAGTTCAACATGGCAACGTTGAGAACGTGAAACCAAACCCGTTTCCACCACTTCAGGGTCTTCACTCGGAACGGCGTGTACGACAACATCTGGTCGGCCCGATCAACACCTCCCATGTACTTGTTGTACGTTGTTACAATGCGCGGCTTGAGAACTGGTTCCCCTGTTGCCCGGTTCTTCTTCCCTGTTTGTTCAAGTTGTGTATCTTCAACAGTAGACATGAGAAGCACTGATTTTCTATCTTCGTAGCGAAGAACGAGTAGGCCATGGTTGTGAGAAACTGTCATGTCCCCTTGCTTGGCTTTCGTTTTAGGTTTCTTGACTGAATCAGGAAGTCCCTTTCGATTGGCTCTCAACGTCCCCGTGGCACCTATTCCCCGCTCCCACAAATTTATGTACAGATTTGTGGACGAATAGTAGTTGTCCATAAAGATGTTATGCCCTTGTCCAACGTAGTCGTTCACCAAGTCCATGACTACATCATAAGTTTTCCCACCTTCAGAAACCGGTTCATTCGTTTTTCCAGTGTAGAGTTTGAACTTGCAAACGTATCCGTTGTGCGAGTCACACAACATGAAAGCCTTTATCCCATACTTCTTAGGCTTGTCGGGAAGATAAACTTTGAAAGATAAGTTACCTTTCCAGGGCACCATGCCCTCGTCGACTGAAATGTTTTGATGCGGTTTATACACTCTTGAAAAACTGTGAACTATCCGGTTATACAAGTGTCCCAGTTTATTTATTGGTGAAAAGCACGGGGTGTTACGGCCCGGCATCCTCCTGTTGTCAGCCAAGTGTAGGTAGGTTATAAGAAGCCAAAACCTGTCTCGGGGCATGCACTTGGCGAAGAAAGGCGTTGAGGTAACATCACTTGTTGACCAGTAATCAGCAAAGTTTCTCTGCACAACCAATGACATGGCAATTGTCATGGCTACAAATACCTTCATCTCTTCTGCAATTAGTGTCTTGCCACTGTTGCATTCTTGAACGGGGTCTTAGAATTTTGTCCTCCATTGCTTGTTTGAAATATCTATTGGTTTCCGTTGCCATATCCTCATAGTCATCATTATGTATATAAACAAATTGAAAAAGTCAATAGGTTCAGGGTTCTCAGGAAGTTCTATGAACTGGCGCAACCCAGTTTGACCAGTGAAAGGCAAGTTTACACGTGGCCGCGGACCATCCACCCACTCATCAAACGTCTGTGAATTATCTTGATTATATTGTGGTATTTCGGCAAACTCCTCCTCAAAACCACTAAAGTCTTCTTCGGTGGAATTACCGGCGGCTAGAATCTTTCTGGCAATCTCTGTCTCTATATCCCTCAGACCATCTTTGTCACCATGTTCACTATCTATTACAGTGTCCCGATCATATGCATCATCACTGTCTAAACCACTGCTACCATCACTGTCAGTTGACTCCATATCAGAGGCTTCATCAGCATGGATCTCGTTGATGAAGTCGTCGTCGCTTGAAACGGCTTCAAAGCTGCGTGTCCTAGTATGCAACGCCCTAGGCCGTCGCAGGGCCTTGCGGCCACGTCCGCGCAGCATTCTGCTTCAACCTGTAAATGATTGAAAATGCTTTAGATGAATGCAACATATAACATGTGATTAGAGACAATAAACATACAGAGATAATGAATGTGAGCTTCATGGACGTTCATTTGCCAGTTTCAGAACCTCCCGGCGCATCTAGGACGACTGCGCCGCAAGCGCCGACGGCTTCTGACATCGCGCCGATTTTTCCGACGCATATGTCAAACGGACCATTTTCTGATTTCCTCGGCGACGTGTAGCACCGGGCGCGAGGCCCGGAAAATAAACTACTATGTCAGGGAAGCTCGGGTTGTCAGTTGCCGAATGACTTCTCTTTTCGAGAAGCAGAGCATCCAAGGAGCGGTCTCTCGAGGCGGAGCCCGGACCCATGGGAGCATACTCCCATGCTCTCCGGGAATTCCCGTCCCCGTCTTCCGCGGCGGACCCCGGATTCAATCGCGGGACAGGTTTCCCATGTTCTCTTTTGAGAACGAGAGACTCCGAGGAACAAACCTATGGGACGAACCCCGGATTCTATTGGGAATGGGTTCCCATGCCCTCTCGACATATATAGCAGAAACCTTCATACCTCGGAATGACACGAACCTTTATTTCAAAGTAGAAAAAAAATAATAATTTGCACAAAAAGTTTGGGGGGTGGCGACCAAAAGCGGGGGGGTCCGCGCACCCCCTGGTAGATATTTATACTTGTGGGTCGGTCCCGAAGATGACGGACCACGCCCATGTTCATGGGAATTTTTTCTCATTATGTCATGGCGAATCCCGTCGGAAATTCCCCTGCTCACGAAAAAACTAATACCTAAAAAAGTAATTGTGATACAAAAGAACTTTGGTAATAAAAGTGGTGAGGAATCAAATTATCCATCTGCTCAGTTCAGTCCGCTACACATATAAATAATTCTTCAAATCTTATTGAATGAAACGTCTTTTATTCAATAATGTAAAAGATAAAATAATAAATTCAATTCAAATGGTTTGGAAAGGTGCGCCCTCGCATTTGAATTTTAGAAATAAAAACCTTTCGCAAATGGCATCAGTAACAAAAATGTTCACGCATTTTTAGAAACTCCAAAAAGTGAAATATTTTCCTGAGAAAATATTCCCACGAAAAGGCTTTTCCCCGAGCGGCGGGTCCCGTACTCAAATATATTTTCACTTTTATGTTATATTTTTTTTTCCAAAACTGGAAACAAAATTCCGTCATGACAGTTGTTCATCGTTTATAAAGCTCTATATTTGCGTATCAAAAGAACAGTATTTTAGTTATATATTATCATACTTCTTCACTTATGCGTACATCAATATTGCGGCGCTTCGCGCATGCATAGTTCTTCCCAAAAACATGCGCATTATATCTGGAATTAAAGACAATGTTTTTCTCTTTACAATGATGTAAAAATTATAAAAATCGGACTTGCGGTTCAAAAGTTATGAAGTGCGAAAATTATACCTTTTGGCGCGGCGCTTTGCGCATGCAGAGTTCTTCCCGAAAACATGCGCATTATACATGGAATTGAAGACAATGTTTTTCTCTTTACAATGATGTAAAAATTATAAAAATCGGACTTGCGGTTCACAAGTTATAAAGCCCGTAATGATGGTATATGCTAAGAGCGCCACTTATTCAAAGCCGAATATCACCTTCTGCGCGACACCTGGCGCATCAAAAGTTATTGCCGAAAATACACGTATTTTATATGGAATTGAAGACAATTCTTTTATCTATATACTGATAAAAAAATAATGAAAATATCCCAAGTAGTTTCTTAGAAATAGAGCGCCGAGGCATGTTGGGGTAAATGCGCCACATGTATCAAAATTCAAAAGTGCGAAAGTCGCCTATCTCTGTGCGATTGCTGTATTTTCAGTTATGTTAGCGCAATTGCGATATTTATATGGGAATAAAGGCCATTCTTTCCTCTTTATTTTGGTATATAAAAAAATGAAAACAACCAATTGGTTCATATGATACGAAGTGCGAGAGAAAGGTAGCTTATCGCAATATCTTCCCGTAATTAGAGGCTATCTGCCCATGTGGCGAGATGCGAGACAGATAAGCATAGGCTATCTGCCCATGTGGCGGGATGCGAGACAGATAAGCCTGTACGGGCCTATCTCACCCCGGGGCAGTGCAGACACTTAGGTGATAATTAGCCGCCGGGCAGTGTAGCCATCGGAGCGAAGCAGGACAAAATTGGCCTTTTGTAAAGCTAATTATTGATGCGTTACGGGTCAACAATGCACATGCAAATTGGTGTGAATTTTGCTGGACGTTCTGACAAGACACTGAAGAAAGCTTTATTCTCATTGCGAGCTGCGAGGCATAAATACAGCCATTCTCATGCAGCGAGTCGCGGAAACAATCGACTCGGGACCCGGTATGGGGCATAGAGAAGTACTTAGACAGCCGTGAATTCTTCTAAGCCATCCGGGATCCGTATTGAGGTACCTACGAATCGCTTATAGCCCGCCCGGATAATTCCGGGACCCGCATGTTAAGGGTTAACTTGATTTTCCGAAGAGAGAAGGGTGTTTTACTATTACTATTTTTCAAATACATTTCATCGACATATTTCAGCGAAAAAACGTCCTACTGCCCCTTTAAGTGTAACAAGAAACCTTTTTGTTCAACATTTCAGGAAGGAGAATGATTATCTAGAAAACTTGCTTGACAGAAATGGTGTGGATCGTGTGGAAATATTCATGAAAGAAACCCTTGATGTTAAAGGTATGTTTTGTCTATTGGACTACATGGAAATAGTGGCATTTTCTAAAAACATTACCCAAAATTCTAGAATAAAGTTTTATCATCCATGAGTATAACCAGCGTACTTATAATATATGAATCAATGTTCATATGTTCTTGAATATTGTGGTTAAAGAGGCAATCAAAAGGGAGAAGTCATTTCATCACATAGGAGAGGAATTACGAGAGACATTATCTGTGTTCATGGAGAAATCCAGATAACTCTGCTTTCCTCAAACAAACATTTCACAGAGAGTTTTAGATAACTCTGCTTTCCTCAAACAAACATTGCACGGAGAGATTTAGATAACTCTGCTTTCCTCAACAAACATTGCACGGAGAGATATGTTAAATAATTTTCATATCACGACAATGTATTGCAAATTGGTTTCAAAGAGAAGTACCACTTCGACTAGCGCGCGCTAAGGGTATCTGACGTATATAAACAGAATCCCCTTTTTTGCGTAATACGTACTACACAAACAGCAAGCGCTTCCGAAGCGTGAAGGCTTGTCTCTAGCGCAAGTCGCCATAACAACCCATATGCTGCACGTGCTTCACGTGTCTCTCTTGCAAGTTACCCTTGTCACACATTACTGAATGTGACGATTGCTTTACAAACAATGTTTCTAAATGTCCTGAGAATATACAGATTATTTCCTGTTTAATGTTCTTTTTATTGAGATAAGACCAGCAAATTATGAATTTTTTTTACTCTCATTAATTATAAAATTCAAGAAAAATACCTAGTTGGGTAAAACAATTATTCCAATATCTGTAGCAAATACATAATTAAATGAAATATTAAATAAATCACCACCAAAAAAGATTATATTTCGATATCTTTCATTGCTCATATTTTTTGTTATTCTTTCGTGTCTTTGTTTACTGTGTGTGAGCTAGACCATAATGCTTTGCGCTTGAAAATAATAGACTGGATCTATATTTAGACTGGAAAACACCTTTACTAATTAATGGAATTTCTCGGCTTATTTTAAGTTTGAAAAATTAGGGAAAAATTAAGTGTATTTATTTCACGGAGATGGATTTTTGGAATTGTTTTGATATTTTCATAAATATCCGTGATGGCTCTTTAACAGTTGGCAACAGAAGCTTACGTGACCATCATCACCAACAATGATCAAGTGAAGCTGACAGTTGACCCAAGAGTCAAGTATAATGTCTACCTTTGCCATATTCAAGAAGACAAAGAGAACACTGTCACATGGGTCAGTTATGGAGGTAGCTCATTGAGAACACTGTAACATGGGTCAGTTATGGAGGTAGCTCATTGAGAACACTGTAACATGGGTCAGTTATGGAGGTAGCTCATTGAGAACACTGTAACATGGGTCAGTTATGGAGGTAGCTCATTGAGAACACTGTAACATGGGTCAGTTATGGAGGTAGCTCATTGAGAACACTGTAACATGGGTCAGTTATGGAGGTAGCTCATTGAGAACACTGTAACATGGGTCAGTTATGGAGATACCTCATTGAGAACACTGTAACATGGGTCAGTTATGGAGATACCTCATTGAGAACACTGTAACATGGGTCAGTTATGGAGGTAGTTCATTGAGAACACTGTAACATGGGTCAGTTATGGAGGTAGTTCATTGAGAACACTGTAACATGGGTCAGTTATGGAGATACCTCATTGAGAACACTGTAACATGGGTCAGTTATGGAGGTAGTTCATTGAGAACACTGTAACATGGGTCAGTTATGGAGTTACCTAATTGAGAACACTGTAACATGGGTCAGTTATGGAGGTAGCTCATTGAGAACACTGTAACATGGGTCAGTTATGGAGGTAGCTCATTGAGAACACTGTAACATGGGTCAGTTATGGAGGTAGCTCATTGAGAACACTGTAACATGGGTCAGTTATGGAGGTAGCTCATTGAGAACACTGTAACATGGGTCAGTTATGGAGGTAGCTCATTGAGAACACTGTAACATGGGTCAGTTATGGAGATACCTCATTGAGAACACTGTAACATGGGTCAGTTATGGAGATACCTCATTGAGAACACTGTAACATGGGTCAGTTATGGAGGTAGTTCATTGAGAACACTGTAACATGGGTCAGTTATGGAGGTAGTTCATTGAGAACACTGTAACATGGGTCAGTTATGGAGATACCTCATTGAGAACACTGTAACATGGGTCAGTTATGGAGGTAGTTCATTGAGAACACTGTAACATGGGTCAGTTATGGAGTTACCTAATTGAGAACACTGTAACATGGGTCAGTTATGGAGGTAGCTCATTGAGAACACTGTAACATGGGTCAGTTATGG
Source organism: Gibbula magus (assembly GCA_936450465.1). Lineage (NCBI taxonomy): Eukaryota > Metazoa > Mollusca > Gastropoda > Trochida > Trochidae > Gibbula > Gibbula magus. Next base: position 45,524,695 of record OW388304.1, on the reverse strand, counting down.
AGGTAGCTCATTGAGAACACTGTAACATGGGTCAGTTATGGAGGTAGCTCATTGAGAACACTGTAACATGGGTCAGTTATGGAGGTAGCTCATTGAGAACACTGTCACATGGGTCAGTTTTGAAGGTAGTTCAATGAGAACACTGTAACATGGGTCAGTTATGGAGGTAGCTCATTGAGAACACTGTAACATGGGTCAGTTATGGAGGTACCTCATTGAGAACACTGTCACATGAGTCAGTTATGGAGGTAGTTCATTGAGAACACTGTAACATGGGTCAGTTATGGAGATACCTCATTGAGAACACTGTAACATGGGTCAGTTATGGAGGTAGTTCATTGAGAACACTGTAACATGGGTCAGTTATGGAGGTACCTCATTGAGAACACTGTCACATGAGTCAGTTATGGAGGTAGTTCATTGAGAACACTGTAACATGGGTCAGTTATGGAGATACCTCATTGAGAACACTGTAACATGGGTCAGTTATGGAGATACCTCATTGAGAACACTGTCACATGAGTCAGTTATGGAGGTAGTTCATTGAGAACACTGTAACATGGGTCAGTTATGGAGGTAGTTCATTGAGAACACTGTAACATGGGTCAGTTATGGAGGTAGTTCATTGAGAACACTGTCACATGAGTCAGTTATGGATGTACCACATTGAGAACACTGTAACATGGGTCAGTTATGGAGGTACCTCATTGAGAACACTGTCACATGAGTCAGTTATGGAGGTAGTTCATTGAGAACACTGTCACATGAGTCAGTTATGGAGGTAGTTCATTGAGAACACTGTCACATGGGTCAGTTATGGAGATACCTCATTGAGAACACTGTCACATGAGTCAGTTATGGAGGTAGTTCATTGAGAACACTGTCACATGAGTCAGTTATGGAGGTAGTTCATTGAGAACACTGTCACATGAGTCAGTTATGGAGGTAGTTCATTGAGAACACTGTCACATGGGTCAGTTATGGAGATACCTCATTGAGAACACTGTCACATGAGTCAGTTATGGAGGTAGTTCATTGAGAACACTGTAACATGGGTCAGTTACGGAGGTACCTCATTGAGAACACTGTAACATGGGTCAGTTATGGAGGTACCTAATTGAGAACACTGTCACATGGGTCAGTTATGGATGTAGCTCATTGAGAACACTGTAACATGGGTCAGTTATGGATGTAGCTCATTGAGAACACTGTAACATGGGTCAGTTATGGATGTAGCTCATTGAGAACACTGTAACATGGGTCAGTTATGGAGGTAGCTCATTGAGAACACTGTAACATGGGTCAGTTATGGAGATACCTCATTGAGAACACTGTAACATGGGTCAGTTATGGAGATACCTCATTGAGAACACTGTCACATGAGTCAGTTACGGAGGTACCTCATTGAGAACACTGTAACATGGGTCAGTTATGGATGTAGCTCATTGAGAACACTGTAACATGGGTCAGTTATGGATGTAGCTCATTGAGAACACTGTAACATGGGTCAGTTACGGAGGTACCTCATTGAGAACACTGTCACATGAGTCAGTTACGGAGGTACCTCATTGAGAACACTGTAACATGGGTCAGTTATGGATGTACCTCATTGAGAACACTGTCACATGGGTCAGTTATGGAGATACCTCATTGAGAACACTGTAACATGGGTCAGTTATGGATGTAGCCCATTGAGAACACTGTAACATGGGTCAGTTATGGAGATACCTCATTGAGAACACTGTCACATGGGTCAGTTATGGAGATACCTCATTGAGAACACTGTCACATGAGTCAGTTATGGAGGTAGTTCATTGAGAACACTGTAACATGGGTCAGTTACGGAGGTACCTCATTGAGAACACTGTAACATGGGTCAGTTATGGAGGTACCTAATTGAGAACACTGTCACATGGGTCAGTTATGGATGTAGCTCATTGAGAACACTGTAACATGGGTCAGTTATGGATGTAGCTCATTGAGAACACTGTAACATGGGTCAGTTATGGATGTAGCTCATTGAGAACACTGTAACATGGGTCAGTTATGGAGGTAGCTCATTGAGAACACTGTAACATGGGTCAGTTATGGAGATACCTCATTGAGAACACTGTAACATGGGTCAGTTATGGATGTAGCTCATTGAGAACACTGTAACATGGGTCAGTTATGGAGATACCTCATTGAGAACACTGTAACATGGGTCAGTTATGGAGATACCTCATTGAGAACACTGTAACATGGGTCAGTTATGGAGATACCTCATTGAGAACACTGTCACATGAGTCAGTTATGGAGGTAGTTCATTGAGAACACTGTAACATGGGTCAGTTATTGAGGTACCTCATTGAGAACACTGTAACATGGGTCAGTTATGGAGATACCTCATTGAGAACACTGTCACATGAGTCAGTTACGGAGGTACCTCATTGAGAACACTGTAACATGGGTCAGTTATGGATGTAGCTCATTGAGAACACTGTAACATGGGTCAGTATTGATGTAGCTCATTGAGAACACTGTAACATGGGTCAGTTACGGAGGTACCTCATTGAGAACACTGTAACATGGGTCAGTTATGGATGTACCTCATTGAGAACACTGTAACATGGGTCAGTTATGGAGATACCTCATTGAGAACACTGTAACATGGGTCAGTTATGGATGTAGCCCATTGAGAACACTGTAACATGGGTCAGTTATGGAGATACCTCATTGAGAACACTGTAACATGGGTCAGTTATGGAGATACCTCATTGAGAACACTGTAACATGGGTCAGTTATGGAGATACCTCATTGAGAACACTGTCACATGAGTCAGTTATGGAGGTAGTTCATTGAGAACACTGTAACATGGGTCAGTTATTGAGGTACCTCATTGAGAACACTGTAACATGGGTCAGTTATGGAGGTACCTCATTGAGAACACTGTAACATGGGTCAGTTATGGATGTACCTCATTGAGAACACTGTAACATGGGTCAGTTATGGAGGTAGCTCATTGAGAACACTGTAACATGGGTCAGTTATGGAGGTAGCTCATTGAGAACACGGTAACATGGGTCAGTTATGGAGGTACCTCAATGAGAACACTGTAACATGGGTCAGTTATGGAGGTACCTCATTGAGAACATTGTAACATGGGTCAGTTATGGAGGTACCTCATTGAGAACACTGTAACATGGGTCAGTTATGGAGATACCTCATTGAGAACACTGTAACATGGGTCAGTTATGGAGATACCTCATTGAGAACACTGTAACATGGGTCAGTTATGGAGATACCTCATTGAGAACACTGTCACATGAGTCAGTTATGGAGGTAGTTCATTGAGAACACTGTAACATGGGTCAGTTACAGAGGTAGCTCATTGAGAACACTGTCACATGGGTCAGTTATGGAGGTAGCTCATTGAGAACACTGTCACATGGGTCAGTAATGGATGTAGCTCATTGAGAACACTGTTACATGGGTCAGTTATGGAGGTACCTAATTGAGAACACTGTCACATGGGTCAGTTATGGAGGTAGCTCATTGAGAACACTGTAACATGGGTCAGTTATGGAGGTAGCTCATTGAGAACACTGTAACATGGGTCAGTTATGGATGTAGCTCATTGAGAACACTGTAACATGGGTCAGTTATGGATGTAGCTCATTGAGAACACTGTAACATGGGTCAGTTATGGAGGTAGCTCATTGAGAACACTGTAACATGGGTCAGTTATGGAGATACCTCATTGAGAACACTGTAACATGGGTCAGTTATGGATCTAGCTCATTGAGAACACTGTAACATGGGTCAGTTACGGAGATACCTCATTGAGAACACTGTAACATGGGTCAGTTATGGAGGTAGCTCATTGAGAACACGGTAACATGGGTCAGTTATGGAGGTACCTCAATGAGAACACTGTAACATGGGTCAGTTATGGAGGTACCTCATTGAGAACACTGTAACATGGGTCAGTTATGGAGGTACCTCATTGAGAACACTGTAACATGGGTCAGTTATGGAGATACCTCATTGAGAACACTGTCACATGGGTCAGTTATGGAGATACCTCATTGAGAACACTGTAACATGGGTCAGTTATGGAGATACCTCATTGAGAACACTGTCACATGAGTCAGTTATGGAGGTAGTTCATTGAGAACACTGTAACATGGGTCAGTTACAGAGGTACCTCATTGAGAACACTGTCACATGGGTCAGTTATGGAGGTAGCTCATTGAGAACACTGTCACATGGGTCAGTTATGGATGTAGCTCATTGAGAACACTGTAACATGGGTCAGTTATGGAGGTACCTAATTGAGAACACTGTCACATGGGTCAGTTATGGAGGTAGCTCATTGAGAACACTGTAACATGGGTCAGTTATGGAGGTAGCTCATTGAGAACACTGTAACATGGGTCAGTTATGGATGTAGCTCATTGAGAACACTGTAACATGGGTCAGTTATGGATGTAGCTCATTGAGAACACTGTGACATGGGTCAGTTATGGAGGTAGCTCATTGAGAACACTGTAACATGGGTCAGTTATGGATCTAGCTCATTGAGAACACTGTAACATGGGTCAGTTATGGATCTAGCTCATTGAGAACACTGTAACATGGGTCAGTTATGGAGATACCTCATTGAGAACACTGTAACATGGGTCAGTTATGGAGGTAGCTCATTGAGAACACGGTAACATGGGTCAGTTATGGAGGTACCTCAATGAGAACACTGTAACATGGGTCAGTTATGGAGATACCTCATTGAGAACACTGTAACATGGGTCAGTTATGGAGATACCTCATTGAGAACACTGTCACATGAGTCAGTTATGGAGGTAGTTCATTGAGAACACTGTAACATGGGTCAGTTATTGAGGTACCTCATTGAGAACACTGTAACATGGGTCAGTTATGGAGATACCTCATTGAGAACACTGTCACATGAGTCAGTTATGGAGGTAGTTCATTGAGAACACTGTAACATGGGTCAGTTACGGAGGTACCTCATTGAGAACACTGTCACATGGGTCAGTTATGGAGGTAGCTCATTGAGAACACTGTCACATGGGTCAGTTATGGATGTAGCTCATTGAGAACACTGTAACATGGGTCAGTTATGGAGGTACCTAATTGAGAACACTGTCACATGGGTCAGTTATGGAGGTAGCTCATTGAGAACACTGTAACATGGGTCAGTTATGGAGGTAGCTCATTGAGAACACTGTAACAAGGGTCAGTTATGGATGTAGCTCATTGAGAACACTGTAACATGGGTCAGTTATGGGTGTAGCTCATTGAGAACACTGTAACATGGGTCAGTTATGGAGGTACCTCATTGAGAACACTGTAACATGGGTCAGTTATGGATGTACCTCATTGAGAACACTGTAACATGGGTCAGTTATGGAGGTAGCTCATTGAGAACACTGTAACATGGGTCAGTTATGGAGGTAGCTCATTGAGAACACGGTAACATGGGTCAGTTATGGAGGTACCTCAATGAGAACACTGTAACATGGGTCAGTTATGGAGGTACCTCATTGAGAACATTGTAACATGGGTCAGTTATGGAGGTACCTCATTGAGAACACTGTAACATGGGTCAGTTATGGAGGTACCTCATTGAGAACACTGTAACATGGGTCAGTTATGGAGATACCTCATTGAGAACACTGTCACATGGGTCAGTTATGGAGATAGCTCATTGAGAACACTGTAACATGGGTCAGTTATGGAGATACCTCATTGAGAACACTGTCACATGAGTCAGTTATGGAGGTAGTTCATTGAGAACACTGTAACATGGGTCAGTTACAGAGGTACCTCATTGAGAACACTGTCACATGGGTCAGTTATGGAGGTAGCTCATTGAGAACACTGTCACATGGGTCAGTTATGGATGTAGCTCATTGAGAACACTGTAACATGGGTCAGTTATGGAGGTACCTAATTGAGAACACTGTCACATGGGTCAGTTATGGAGGTAGCTCATTGAGAACACTGTAACATGGGTCAGTTATGGAGGTAGCTCATTGAGAACACTGTAACATGGGTCAGTTATGGATGTAGCTCATTGAGAACACTGTAACATGGGTCAGTTATGGATGTAGCTCATTGAGAACACTGTAACATGGGTCAGTTATGGAGGTAGCTCATTGAGAACACTGTAACATGGGTCAGTTATGGATCTAGCTCATTGAGAACACTGTAACATGGGTCAGTTATGGATCTAGCTCATTGAGAACACTGTAACATGGGTCAGTTATGGAGATACCTCATTGAGAACACTGTAACATGGGTCAGTTATGGAGGTAGCTCATTGAGAACACGGTAACATGGGTCAGTTATGGAGGTACCTCAATGAGAACACTGTAACATGGGTCAGTTATGGAGGTACCTCATTGAGAACACTGTAACATGGGTCAGTTATGGAGGTACCTCATTGAGAACACTGTAACATGGGTCAGTTATGGATGTAGCTCATTGAGAACACTGTAACATGGGTCAGTTATGGAGGTAGCTCATTGAGAACACTGTAACATGGGTCAGTTATGGAGATACCTCATTGAGAACACTGTAACATGGGTCAGTTATGGATGTAGCTCATTGAGAACACTGTAACATGGGTCAGTTATGGAGATACCTCATTGAGAACACTGTAACATGGGTCAGTTATGGAGATACCTCATTGAGAACACTGTAACATGGGTCAGTTATGGAGATACTTCATTGAGAACACTGTCACATGAGTCAGTTATGGAGGTAGTTCATTGAGAACACTGTAACATGGGTCAGTTATTGAGGTACCTCATTGAGAACACTGTAACATGGGTCAGTTATGGAGATACCTCATTGAGAACACTGTCACATGAGTCAGTTATGGAGGTAGTTCATTGAGAACACTGTAACATGGGTCAGTTTTGAAGGTAGCTCATTGAGAACATGGTAACATGGGTCAGTTATGGAGATACCTCATTGAGAACACTGTCACATGAGTCAGTTATGGAGGTAGTTCATTGAGAACACTGTAACATGGGTCAGTTATTGAGGTACCTCATTGAGAACACTGTAACATGGGTCAGTTATGGAGATACCTCATTGAGAACACTGTCACATGAGTCAGTTATGGAGGTAGTTCATTGAGAACACTGTAACATGGGTCAGTTATGGAGGTAGCTCATTGAGAACACTGTAACATGGGTCAGTTATGGATGTAGCTCATTGAGAACACTGTAACATGGGTCAGTTACGGAGGTACCTCATTGAGAACACTGTAACATGGGTCAGTTATGGATGTAGCTCATTGAGAACACTGTAACATGGGTCAGTTATGGATGTAGCTCATTGAGAACACTGTAACATGGGTCAGTTGCGGAGGTACCTCATTGAGAACACTGTAACATGGGTCAGTTATGGATGTAGCTCATTGAGAACACTGTAACATGGGTCAGTTTTGAAGGTAGCTCATTGAGAACACGGTAACATGGGTCAGTTATGGAGGTAGCTCATTGAGAAAACTGTCACATGAGTCAGTTATGGAGGTAGTTCATTGAGAACACTGTAACATGGGTCAGTTATGGAGGTAGTTCATTGAGAACACTGTAACATGGGTCAGGTATGGAGGTACCTCATTGAGAACACTGTAACATGGGTCAGTTATGGAGGTAGCTCATTGAGAACACTGTCACATGGGTCAGTTTTGAAGGTAGTTCAATGAGAACACTGTAACATGGGTCAGTTATGGAGGTAGTTCAATGAGAACACTGTCACATGGGTCAGTTATGGAGATACCTCATTGAGAACACTGTCACATGGGTCAGTTATGGAGGTACCTCATTGAGAACACTGTAACATGGGTCAGTTATGGAGGTACCTCATTGAGAACACTGTAACATGGGTCAGTTATGGAGGTAGCTCATTGAGAACACTGTAACATGGGTCGGTTTTGAAGGTAGCTCATTGAGAACACTGTAACATGGGTCAGTTTTGAAGGTAGCTCATTGAGAACATGGTAACATGGGTCAGTTATGGAGGTAGCTCATTGAGAAAACTGAAACATGGGTCAGTTATGGAGGTACCTCATTGAGAACACTGTAACATGGGTCAGTTATGGAGATACCTCATTGAGAACACTGTAACATGGGTCAGTTATGGAGATACCTCATTGAGAACACTGTCACATGGGTCAGTTATGGAGGTAGCTCATTGAGAACACTGTCACATGGGTCAGTTATGGAGGTACCTCATTGAGAACACTGTCACATGAGTCAGTTATGGAGGTAGTTCATTGAGAACACTGTAACATGGGTCAGTTATGGAGGTACCTCATTGAGAACACTGTAACATGGGTCAGTTATGGAGGTAGCTCATTGAGAACACTGTCACATGGGTCAGTTATGGAGGTAGCTCATTGAGAACACTGTAACATGGGTCAGTTATGGAGGTAGCTCATTGAGAACACTGTAACATGGGTCAGTTATGGAGGTAGTTCATTGCGAACACTGGTTAGAACCCAGTTGAAAGTACTAAGTATAACAACAATAATGGGAACTCTTTTCATGTGATTTAGAAATCACTAAAACCAGTCATTGAATTAAAGGACAATGTATGACTGAAGTAACTGTCCTTTGATGAAGATGTATATAACATTCATGAACTCTCTTTAAACAAGAAGACCAAATCTCTACACAAGATACAGATTATGTGAAAGTCTGTTTGTTAAAAGTTCGGAAGCCTACCTCTGGAGTACAATGTAGATAGATATTGACATACTGCCTGTGATACCAACTGCATGACTGGTTGCTTTACTAGAGAAAGTGAAAGAGGAACAAGAGGAGATGGTTCGAGAAGGCATCACTCCCATCATGACCAATCTTGTTTGTGTCTCATCCATTGTCATAGCAAAGAAGAATGATACCAACAATGATCATCTAGGTGATCACATTGTAGCTTTCACAGAAGCCCAATTTCTAGTCTGTAGCACATTCTACCTGATGAAGGAGTTATAGGCTAGAAATTACCATTATTAAATTTAGAATTCATTAGATGTTTTTATATTCTGTAGAAGTACTCAAATATACCCGGTAAAGTATTTTCATATATTCATATATATTTTAAACAATATTCAGTCATAGTGATAATCTGTAATTTATTAGCAGACATTTTAGCTATGTCTTGTTATTTTGTCCTTGCAAAGCTTGAGGGAGACATAACATTTTCGTCTCTGTCCATAATTCCGTAATTCTGTGATTCCGTAGCCTCACAGGCCATGACCTAAAAACTTATTTTCGTCTCCTTCTCCAGAACAAAAAGACCTTGAAGGCTGTAATATTGTGTACAGACTCTTTAGCCAATGGGCATTCTAAATTGTAGATTTGGTGACCCTGTGGCCCCAAATAAGGTCCTCACGGGCCATGACCTAAATTTATTTCAGTCTTCATCATTAAACAATATAAACCTGATGAACTACAGAGTCCATGGTTCTATTTTTAGCTCATCAGGCCTGAAAGGCCCGATGGGCTTATGGCATGGCATGGCGTCCGTCCATCCATCCGTCCATGTGTCCATCCGTCCGTAAACTTTGCGCATTTTCGACTTCTTCTCCAGAACCAATGACTCCATAGAGCTAAAATTTTATGTGCAGACTCCTTGGCCAATGGGGATACTAAATTGTAGATTCCGTGACCCCATGACCCCAAATGGGGTCACAGGGGTCACATCCTTAAAAACCTATTTTTATCTTCTTCTCCAGTTTCAAAAGGTCTAGAGAGCTGAAAAGTTGTGTGCAGACTCAGTCCAATGGGGATACTAAATTGTAGATTCTGTGACACATCCTTAAAAACCTATTTTTATCTTCTTCTCCAGTTTCAAAAGGTCTAGAGAACTGAAAAGTTGTGTGCAGACTCCTTGGCCAATGGGGATTCAAGATTGTAGATTGTAGATCTTGTGACCCTGTGACCCCAATCTAGGTCACCGGTCATGACCCAAAAACCTAGATTCATCTTTATCTTAAGTATGTAAAGCTGTAGAAAGGTGAAATTGTAATTGTAGGATTGGTGACCCTGTGACTCCAAAGTTGGGTCACAGAGGTTATGGTCTAAAAAACCTATTTTTTTCTTGTTAACAATGTATTACTTGATATAACTTAGATATTCAACCTTAGATAATAATCAATGAAATCCTGATGAGCTACAGAGCCCATGGCTCTATTTTTGCTTTATACGCAACACCATTATTACACCTATGGATAATTGGTTTGTTTAATAAGATGTGTTATCCTCTCAAGTATTATGAAGTATAAATGCCATAAACTATCATTATAAATGAGAAATTTGAAAAAATGAAAGTTGCAAAAAATGTGCTACTGCCCCTTTAAATGATATGTAACTTGACTCTTGTTGCAGGACGGATTGATTTCTATGACCAGACTGGAGTGGTCAAGGATGTGTTTCAGAATCACCTGACTGAGCTCCTGCTGTTGGTTGCCATGGATATCCCAGAGGACAACTCATGGTCAATGGTCAACACAAGGAAGATGCAGCTGCTTAGCCAGATTGAAACGGTCAAGCTGTCAGCCACTCTATTGGGTCAGTACTCGGACTATGTGTATCAGGCTGATGCCGTGGGGGCGGACCTCAACACTTGTAAGTTTACGCCAACTTTTGCTGCAGCCATGGTGCAGGTGCACTCCCACAGGTGGGAAGGAGTCCCATTTATTCTTGTAAGTGGCAAGAAACTCTTAGAAAGATCAAGTTATGTTAGAATTATATTCAAAAGAAATGAAGTATCTGTAGGTGAATATGATGATATTTTACAGCAACTTGTCTTCCACATTGGGCACGGTAAGTTGGGCTCCCCTGCCATTGTAATGTCAAGGTCACTAGGAGAGCCCACTTGGCCGACTGGGTTCACAGTCAGTAAGGCAGCCAATCAGTCCAGAGTTATCTACAACCAAATTGAGGATGACCTATTCATTGCACACCCAGATAATGACCCTGATGCTTATACCGTGTTGATAGAGAAGCTTTTCCTCAAGGACCGAGATAAGTTTATAGGAAGTGATCATTTGATGGCACTTTGGGATATTTGGTCTGATGTCGCCAAAAAATCCACTGCTCAACTTCCACGCTTATATGAGCCTGGTGATGTGAATGAAGATTTAACATTTAGAATTGTTCTCAATACATTAAAATTCAAAAAGATGAAACATTTTGCTTCTTTACCATCAGAGTCAATAATAGATAAGCAAACTCCTTCCACATTCCTTGGAAACAAGTTAATTTCATCAAGAACAGTACAGCTTGCTTTCATCTTGGCAGAACATATATACAAATCAATCACTGCTACACTAAAACTTTCGACAGAATTTCACATAGCTTTTTCTGGAGGAAAATCACCAAGGATATTGTTTGAAACGCTAGCTCAGCACTTCCCAAATACTCCATGGAGACAGGTGCACATCTGGCAGGTTGATGAAAGATGTGTCCCCCCAACTGATCACCAGTCTAATTTCAGACAACTGGAAATGTATCTGTTGCAGTTCATCAGAATACCTTACTTCAATGTGCACCCAATGCCTGTTGAAATAGCCAGTAAGTTGTGTAGTCACAGAGATAATGGAGTCTTGCGCTATGAGGAGGCAATGGTAGACCAGTTGAGGAGAGGATTGCTGGACTATGTGGTGCTAGGGGTCGGGGCAGATGGTCACACCGCCTCACTCTTCCCTCACACACACAGCCTCCAGGAGACAGACAGACTGGTAACACTCACTGAGGAAAGCCAAGACTATCCAATAAGGAGAATGACTCTCACTCTACCTGCTATCAACAACGCCAGGCATGTCTCAGTCTTCATCACTGGCGGAGGAAAACAACAGATCTTGAAGGATTTGGAAGACAATAAAGCAAGTGTGAGTGAATATCCAATCCTTGGTGTGAAGCCGGCTGCTGGAGGGAAGATGATGTGGTTTATAGATGAGGAGGCACTGCCTATAGTGGACATGTAGTCTGCAGAGTATACATGCTCTTCTGTGCAAGCATAAATGCAGAGTTTGGTAAAAATAAAATTGTAATGTTCATCATTCCCTTACAAACATGTCAGTGTTTAAAGGGGCAGTAGCACGTTTTTTGCAAAATTTATTTTTTCAAATTTCCCATTTATAATGATAGTTTATGTCAATTAAATTAACTTTAAAGGGTAAAACATCTTATTACACAAACCAATTATCTGTAGTGGTAAAAACTATGTTGCGTAAAAGCAAAAATTGCATGGCGGCCATTTTATTGTGAACACAATTTATTATTTTGTATTTAAAAAACGATTCCCATGGCTTTACCGAATTATGTACACTCATTTTTAGCTCATCAGGCCTGAAAGGCCCGATGGGCTTATGGCATGGGATGGCGTCCGTCTGTCCGTCCGTCCGTAAACTTTTCACTTTTTCGACTTCTTCTCCAGAACCAATAACTCTAGAAAGTTGAAATTTTATGTACAGACTCCTTGGCCAATGGGGATTCTAAATTGTAGATTTGGTGACCCTGTGACCCCAAATAAGGGCCCCAGGGGTCATAACCTTAAAAGCTATTTTCATCTTCTTCTCCAGAACCAATGACTCCAGAGAGCTGAAATTTTATGTACAGACTCCTTGGCCAATGGGGATTCTAAATTTTAGATTTGGTGACCATGTGACCCCAAATAAGGGCCACAGGGGTCATAAGCTATAAAGCTATTTTCATCTTCTTCTCCAGAACCAATGACTCCAGAGAGCTGAAATTATATGTACAGACTCCTTGGCCAATGGGGATTCTAAATTGTAGATTTGGTGACCATGTGACCCCAAATAAGGGCCTCACAGGCCATTACCTAAAATCCTGTTTTCATCTTTTTCTCCGGAACAAAAAGACCTAGAAGGCTGTAATATTGTATGCAAACTCTTTAGACAATGGGGATTCTAACTTGTAAATTTGGTGACCCTGAGACCCCAAATATGGGCCACAGCCTAAAAAACCTGTCGAAATTGAATTTTGAACTGATATTTTATGTGCACTTCTTTCACTTTATTTGAAATGTATGTCGACTTGAAAGAACAATCTACATTGTGGACATGTTTGTCAAATTGATGTAATCAATGTGAAATGAGAACTGTTGAATAGCCTATGAAATGAAAATTGTGACAAGTCATAAAGGACTAAATTGAAGAGGAGTTAAGAATTCTTTTATTTTACATGAGATATGTGAACTGCATATGACTGGTGATGAAATGATAAGATCAGATTATTTTCATCTTTTTCTCCAGAACGAAAAGACCTAGAAGGTTGTCATGTTGTGTAAAGAGTCTTTAGCTAATGGAGATTCTAAATTGTAGATTTGGTGACCCTGTGACCCCAAATAAGGGCCTCACAGGCCATTACCTAAAATCCTGTTTTCATCTTTTTCTCCGGAACAAAAAGATCTAGAAGGCTGTAATATTATATGCAAACTCTTTAGCCAATGGGGATTCGAACGTGTAAATTTGGTGACCCTGTGACCCCAAATATGGGCCACAGCCTAAAAAAAACCTTTGAAAATGAATTTTGAACTGATATTTGATGACACTTCAGCCACTTTATTTGAAATTTATGTCGACTTTAGATAACAATCTACATTGTGGACATGTTTGTCAAATTGATGTAATCAATGTGAAATGAGAACTATTGAATAGCCTATGAACTGAAAATTGTGACAAGGCATAAAGGACTAAATTGAAGAGGAGTTAAGAATTCTTTTATTTTACATGAGATATGTGAACTGCATATGACTGGTGATGAAATGATAAGATAAGATTATTTTCATCTTCTTCTCCAGAACGAAAAGACCTAGAAGGTTGTCATGTTGTGTAATGAGTCTTTAGCCAATGAAGATTCTAAATTGTAGATTTGGTGACCCTGTGGCCCCAAATAAGGGCCTCACAGGCCATTACCTAAAATCCTGTTTTCATCTTTTTCTCCGGAACAAAAAGATCTAGAAGGCTGTAATATTGTATGCAAACTCTTTATCCAATGGGGATTCAAACTTGTAAATTTGGTGACCCTGTGACCCCAAATATGGGCCACAGCCTAAAAAAAACCTTTGAAAATGAATTTTGAACTGATATTTTATGACACTTCAATCACAATGATTTGAAATATATGTCTACTTTAGATAACAATCTACATTGTGGACATGTTTGTCAAATTGATGCAATCAATGTGAAATGAGAACTATTGAATAGCCTATGAACTGAAAATTGTGACAAGGCATAAAGGACTAAATTGAAGAGGAGTTAAGAATTCTTTTATTTTACATGAGATATGTGAACTGCATATGACTGGTGATGAAATGATAAGATAAGATTATTTTCATCTTCTCCAGAACGTAAAGACCTAGAAGGTTGTCATGTTGTGTAAAGAGTCTTTAGCCAATGGAGATTCTAAATTGTAGATTTGGTGACCCAGTGGCCCCAAATAAGAGCCCCGTAGGCCATTGCCTAAAATCCTGTTTTCAACCAGAACAATCTAGAAGGAATATTTTGTTCAGAATGTTTAGATGTTTGGATGACAAGGCTTAGAACCGAGATTGTTTAGCCAAGGTGATTCAAAATTGTACTATGTACCATGAGATTCATCACATTGCCTGTTCTCTTTAAGCCTTATACAGTTAGATCAGTGCTGCCAGTGTTTAGTGCAAGCAAAAGTCTATTACATAATTTGGCGGTAAAACACAAAAAACACAGCTGGCTTGTAACCAGAGCCAAGGGGTCAGAATATTGCATAATCTCCTGTGTGTTGACCTTGCTGAGTGCTCTCTCTCAATTTCAAGACTAAGATTTGTCAGGGTTAGGGATTGTGCATTATATTGAGACAACATATTTCTGTCTTCATCATCAAACAAAATAAACTCTGATGAGCTACAGAGCCCATGGCTCTATTTTTAACTTTATTTTCCGAAGAGAGAAGGATGTTTTACTATTGGTGAAATTATTTTTCAAATACATTTCATCAACTTATTTGAGCGAAAAAACGTGCTTAGGCCCCTTTAATAGATAACAAATCTTCAGAAATTATTTATTTGTAAAAAATTTAAATCTTCTCAAAATACGCGCAAATGATAATGAAACTTTGACCTTTGCATAGTGAGCTAAGGATATTATATATATATATGCAGCAACTTATGCTAAATGATAGAAAGAGCAGTCATAGAAGGGGTGTGGGGCTAAATACTATGTTTGAATTGCAAATCCTCCTTGTATACCCCATTTATGTCTTGAATTCCCATTGTAAACTAAATTATTATACCTCTATTAAATTTGTAAAAATATCATTGGCCAGTTCACAACACGTAATCGAAAAATATTTTTGTACATTGACTCCAGCGATGAGGTCAGTTTTGTGACAGAAATTTCTGTCACTGACCTGAGATATTGACTCTTCACGTGAATCTGTCACGTGACGGTTTGTTTATACATTTGCTTTCAAGATGGCGTAAGCTAATGGGTTCCCTGATTTGACAAATAAGATAAAACACACTAGAAATTGAAGAAAAAAACGAATTTCGGTACAATAAAACACTTAATTACTCATGGTGAGGTCATTATGTGAAATACAAAAACTCGAGACCTGACTCTTGAGGTGGTCTGACCTGACCGAGACCGCAGACTCACAGAGTCATGATCTATCAATTTCAATGTACAAATACGGTCACTACTTACGGTATTAGCTTATCTTAAGCAAGTAGAAGTGTTTAATAAACATAATAAACATACCAAGACAACCAGCACACTTCTAGATCCAATTATAGTCAGTGATGAAGTTAACATTGTAGAAAGTGGTGTTGTTGAGTTTGATAGAACTATAAGTGATCACAAAGGCACATTTGTCAGCATTGACGTGCATATGTCAACTAAGATTGCATATCCTAGAAAGGTTTTGTGTTACAAAGATGGTGATTATAATAAGCTGAATGGACTTATTTACGATACAGATTGGTTATCAATGTTTAGTGACTGTTCGGATATTGACGATGCTTGCTGTGTATTTTATGAACGTTTTAATACTTATGTCAAACAATGTATTCCTTCTAAAACTGTGATAATTAGACCTAATGACAAACCGTGGTATGACTCAAATATAAGTCGTGAAAGTAGGAAGCGGGATCGACTAAGAAAAAAGGCAAAGATAACTCAGAATGACTCTGACGTTATAAAGTACAAAAAACAGCGTAATAAAGTTAACAACATGAAATGTTATGCGAAAGAACATTTTTATTCGAACCTTGATGAATTTCTATTTGAACTCTATGGCGAAAATAAATCATCATACTGGAAAATGTTGCGCAGTTTGATAAAGACGTCAGGTTCTGCTTCCTCCATTCCCGCTTTAAAGAGAAATGTTAATGAAGAATGTCCATCAGCATTTTCTGATGTTGATAAAGCTAACATGTTAAATGAATATTTCGAGTCAATATCTAATCTGAAACATGCAGATAGTACTGATCTACCACAGTTTGCCAAGCGTACAGATGCTTCATTAGAGACCATCAAAATAGAAGAGAAAGAAGTTTCAGATGTCATTAAATGTTTAATTCTTAAGAAGGCTGCTGGACCAGACCAGATAAGTCATCAGTTACTGAGAAAAACGGTTAACTCTATTAGCTCAGTCCTATGTATATTGTTTAACATGTCTCTTGATTTGTGTGTATATCCTAGCCAATGGAAGTACGCAAATGTTATGCCTTTATTTAAGAAAGGTGATCATTCACTTGTATCTAATTATCGCCCGATTTCGCTTATTAGTTGTGTTGGTAAATTGTTTGAAAGAGTGGTATTTAAGCATGTTTATAATTATTTTGTGTCAAACAATTTGTTATACAAATATCAGTGTGGTTTCCGCAGAGGACATTCAACTGTACAACAACTTGTAGAAATATATAATCAAATTTGTACTTCGCTTGATAACAAGGAATATTATTGTATGGTATTTTGTGATGTATCAAAGGCATTTGATAGAGTTTGGCATAGTGGGCTTATGCTTAAATTGCAGATGTATGGAGTACAGGGAAAGCTGCTTGATTGGTTTTATAGTTATGTAAGCGATCGCAATCAATCAGTTTTTGTTCATGGGGCATTATCTAAGCCAATAGTGTCGAAGGCAGGAGTTCCCCAGGGATCAGTTTTAGGCCCCTTTCTCTTTATTGTGTATGTAAATGAGATAGCAGATAAACTATATTGTATAACCCGGCTTTTCGCCGATGATACTTCGCTTCGGACCTAATCAAAGGAAAAACAATTGGTGGAAATAGTTATGAATGAAAATCTAGAACTTTTAAGCAATTGGGCAAACGACTGGTTAATTTCTTATAATCCCGAGAAAACAGAGGCTATGCTATTTACATTGAAAGATAACGATCAAGACATTAACTTGAACTTTGACGGCTGCAGTATTAAAAGAGTTAACTGTCATAAGCATTTGGGTTTAACATTTTCATCTAATGGGAGTTGGCACCATCATATTGAACACATTGTCAAAAAGACCTCTAAAATGATAGGAGCATTTCGGAAATTAAAGTTTCTACTTAATAGAACGACACTATTTAACATATATACTGTTTTTATAAGACCACACTTTGAGTATGCATGTGAAGTATGGGATGGATGTTTGATTGAACAAGCTGATAAATTAGAAAAACTTCAACTTGAAGCGGCCCAAATAGTAACTGGTCTTCCAAGATATGCCTCTGCGAGTTCTTTATACTACGAAACAGGGTGGGATTTTCTTTCAGAAAGAAGAAGATGTAAATTAACATTATTTTATAAAATACAGAAAGGCCTTGCGCCAGCTTTTCTTCAGGATTTACTCCCGCCTTTAGTGGGCAACATGACACGATATGGATTAAGAAATTCCAATAATTATAGCCAACCTTATACACGACTCAAGTACTCAATATCATCGTTTATTCCATCATCAATTAAATTATGGAACAACGTTCCTTTAGCAATAAGAGACTGTGATTCTGTTGCCTCATTTAAATCCAATATTCAAGTCAAAGTAAAATGTGCACCTGTATACTTTTCTTACGGAATTAGAAAACTAAATATCTTACATACAAGACTAAGATATATGAAGAGCTCACTTAATTACGATTTATTTAAAATAAGTGTAAGAAATAATGCATGTTGTCAATGTGGCCACAACTGTGAAAATGTATTTCATTACTTCCTTGAATGTCCTTTGTATATTACTAAAAGACAAAATATGTTTATTTCATTAGATAATATTGTCAGAAACAGAGCTTTAATTAATATTAGTCTTCTTTTACATGGCAATGCAGGTCTCTCTATTTGTGAAAATCAGAATGTTTTCAAACTTGTACATATCTACATTTCTCAAACTAAACGTTTTCTCTGACTTCTTTTGTACATATCCTGACTGCCTGTCCGTCTCTTGTTGCATATTGTTGTGAGAAGAATCATGTAATTATCTGGAGAGGGCTTTTCTAAGTTGGATAACTTGTGCCCAATCCATTTCTTGAATGAATAAAATATGTTTCAATCAAAAAATAAACATATTAAACTCAAATAATCTCAAATTTATTCACAGATAATATGTTTTTAAGCATCTTTTTAATTATCGTTAAAAAAGGGACTGCAAGTTTAATGTCTGTTTAGCATCTTATCATGAATGATAAAATATGTCTTGGTGTGTGAATGTCACTCAAAAATGTTATTCACGATAAATCAATTCTAAAGTTTTAAGTGTAGTTTCTCTGCTAGGACAATAGTTATTTTGGTAAAAAAAATCAGTACCTTCACATTTTTCCTCACATATTCATAAATTTTGCATATGGTGGATTTTTATTTCAGTGAATGAGTAGCTTAATAAGCAATTGTTAATATGTCTGGGGTGATAAAATCGTTCAATTTATCCTAACAATCCCAGAGCACCACATTTCAGTTTACAAATAAGGGTGTTGCTTAATTAATTTCCAAGTGTATATATGACCTCCTTTGAACAGCATGCCCTCAGCACCATACTAATCCAACCAACCTGCTAGTTCAGGAAGGATGACGTCACCTTCCCTCAAATAATGATCCCCTTGCCTTTACTCCAACACTTTAACCACCACTAGCAACAGCATCATTGCATCCAATTCACCATTGACACTGAAACCAGCTCACAACTTCCCTTCCTCCACGTCCTAGTCACTCACACCTCTGACAATGCTATTCAAACCTCTGTTTACCCCAAACCCACTCGAACTGACCAGAACCTCCACTTTGACTCCAACCACCCACTTAGAACCGACACTAATTCGCTGTGTTATTAACCTTTTCTCTGTCACCCCTGATACCAAATGTACCGGTATATCATTTCCGACATGTCTTTACCAAACTAAACAACCATACAACTATACTTATTATGTCCCCCGAAATCTTTTTCGGGAGACATAATGTTTTCGCCTCCGTCCGTCATTCCGTCATTCCGAAATGCTTTCTTTTCCGGGCCATATCTCAAAAACCGTTCAATATTTTTTTCACGAAACTTGGTATGTGGTTAGACCTAGTGGTGGAGTGGTGCCTTTTGCTATTTTGGTTATTCTGAATTTTTTATTTTTTCTGGTTTCCATGGAAACAATTTGAACTTAGTGCATATTGAGGGTAGGGACCTTATCCGGCCTCTATCTCCAAAATCGTTCAATATTTTTTCACCAAACTTGGTATTTGCTTAGACCTAGTGATAGAGTGGTGCCTTTTGCTACTTTGGCTATTCTGATTTTTTTATTTTTACTGGTTTCCATGGCAACAATTTCAACTTAGTGCATATTGGGGGTAGGGACGTTTTCCGGCCTCTATTTCAAAATCTATCAAGTATTTCTTTTCAAAACTTGGTATGTGGTTAGACCTAGTGGTGGAGTGGTGCCTTTTGCTATTTTGGTTATTCTGAAAAAAAAATTTCTGGTTTCCATGGAAACAATTTGAACTTAGTGCATATTGAGGGTAGGGACCTTATCCGGCCTCTATCTCCAAAATCGTTCAATATTTTTTCACCAAACTTGGTATTTGCTTAGACCTAGTGATAGAGTGGTGCCTTTTGCTACTTTGGCTATTCTAAATTTTTTATTTCTCATTATTAATGCAGTATTGAACTTAGTGCTTAGTATAAGTGAAAAATAAGGGTAATATGACTAGGTTGGATTGAAAGTTGGAGCGTGGGACATCACAGTGCATCACAGGCACATATTTCTAGTTGACGGTGTATTCAACTGCACCCTAAACCCACCACCCAAGCCTACCCCTGCCCCCATTCGCATCTCATTACCCTACATTGGCAAAACATCACATCACATCAAGTCGTCTACTCAAGCAACATGTAGGCATAGACTCTTACTTTTCCACGGTCAGCCCACTCAAGACCATTATCAAGGATAATGGTAGGAAACACGACAAAAAAACAGCAACAGCCTAAAGGAGTAGTTTACAACATTAGCTGCGACTGTGGCAGCAACTACATTGGGGAAACATCAAGGCCACTCAACATACGCATCAAAGAAGACAAAACATCAACCACCAAGAGAGACAAATCCGCCATGAAGGAACACATCACCAAATTTTCATATAAACATCAATTGGGACATAGTCAAAACACTCACACTCAACAAACATGACTTCCCTCAGCGCTGTTTTGCTGAAGCCGTGCATGTTTTTAAGACACAATCCCTCTATCAAGGCTATTTCATCCCATCAGCTTGGTTATAGCCCATTACCCCTACACCCCACAACCTCTACAATTAGTTAAAACAACACAAGGAGTCACCTGTCTCACATAAACTCACCCTTGCTAGTACTTGTAGTGCAATGGTGTTTGTGAGGTCGGTCGCATTCCGTTAAAATGTTTATTTAATATCATTAAATATTGGAGTAAGTTGTAACAGATAATTATATTTTGATAGTTACTACAAATATTTCTATGATAATGTTGGAAAATGTAATGTACAAAACGGACATATCAGGTTAAAAAGTATGTTAATAAGTATCGGGTTTTGAAATATGAATATGTTCAAGAACTTCAACCCAGGTTCTTACTGGTTATGAACCAGCGAATCTTTGACCAGACTACTCAGTCACAACCGCTTAATCCACAAATGATTAATCCAATCTACTCACTTTGGCTCTCCCCCTGTGATCCTTATTCGCTTGTGGCACAAGCCATTGACACCGTGACATATCTCACATTGGTTTATTGAAGGCAAAGTGAGAAACTGAGCAAGAAATAACAGAAATAGGAACTGAAAACAAATGTCCTTGAACATGCTCAACAGTATCTTGAAGGTCCGACTTTGGAACTCACTCTAGTTGTAGTCAAAGATAATCACTGAGTGGTCAGTCACAAATAGTTTGGCGCCCTCAGACACATCTGTTAAATATATTCTAACCTCAGGGTGTAGGTTTCGCGGAAAACGGTAAAGAATAACGACACAAAAGTATTGGATTACAAATCCACCCAAAAAAGTAGAAAAAAACGTGTTTTTTTTAAATACTTCATTAACACAGCCGTCAAACGTTTCATCAGCCAATCAGCTGCTAGCAGAGGTGTGACGTGTTACTCTGGAGTCGTGCCCTGACTTGTATCTGGCTTATGTTGTTGTTTACATTATACAGTAACACTCGTATAGCCGTCACGTACTTTTCACTGATTTCACTTGTGAAAACAGCCTAAAAGTGATCAAAGCTATGAGAAACAATGTCGGCATATTCTGTTCAGTCGTTAATTAACTTTGGTTATCGTACACATGTGTTTAGTCTCCGATAATGAAGAGTGGATCTTTCAGCGTAATCTACCGCTATTGTTGTTTCTTTGTGTCATTTTGAAGTGTCAGTTCTATAGCGTTACTGCGTGTATGTCCATCACTGACCATTTCCGTTTGACGGATGTCTCGAAGACCTATTGTTATTTTCCGAATTTGTTTTCTTCTTGTTATTATTATGTGCGCCTCACTGTGACATAACGGCTGAACTGATTTTCATGAAGTTTTCAGGGATGATAGCCAATCCGATTTTTATTTTCGACTTCTTTCGTGAGTTATCTGCCCTTGAAGTTAAAATTTCAAACCTCAATACATGTAGCTCGAAAACTAATCAAGATATTTTCAAAAGACTTTCACAAAATTTTTCACCAATATGCCTAATCGATGGGCAACAGCATTCCCCATCGATTAGGCATATTAGGCATTATGGTGTTTCGCCGTGATAACAGATGTTTTGCTGTTTTACAAAAACTGAAAATTTCTAAATAACGGCAATACAAACAGCTATGTAGTATAGCTCAATTTGAAGCTGAATAAATGCTTCATAACGTGAAATCGCCCGAATGTTTAATTTCGACTTGGTACTTGAGTAATTCACAATTGAAAATCATCATATTTTAAAAGGGCGTTTTTCGGATCCATGTTCAAAGGGACATCACTCTGTTATGAATTAACTTATGTCAAGGTTGCTTATTGCAACCTCTCTCTTATGACTAGTTTGATAATTCCATAACATATCATTATCATATAAAACTTGATAGTTAGGTACACTATGAACAAAGATAAAAATAATTGAAATTTTGTGACTTTGAGAATTTTCAATTTAAGGAGTACTTTCTTTGTAGAATTTTTGATCGAAAAACACTGAAGATACCATTATGTTTTATAAGCTAATTCTGAAACAGAGGCGTCATTTATTAAGAACAATAACTTTCGAACATGTATCTGTCATAGTTTACGTGCGACAAGTTATAGAAGATTGTCATTTTTCATTGAAGTTCAAAGGATCACAGCTGTTAAACTGACTAGGCTGACTGACTATTTTATTTGCACCTACGTATGTGTAATTTCAAGAACAACTTTTATGTAGAGCCATTTCATCAAAAAGTTTATAGTAAATATCTCAAACGTATTGGAGTCCGAAAATATTTATTTTTTTAGTATTTTCTCGAGTATTCAGAAGAACATAACGCATTACCTATGTATGCAATCTAAATGATGTTTACATATACTTAAGTGGATATTAAAGTACAAGATTGTCTATGTTCTTATGTTACATTTGCTAACCATTTTGTCTTAATCATGAGAAACGCAATGTAAGTGTCCATTAAATATGTGATTTGTTTTGATTTGTCTATATCCAGTTGTGAATATCAAGTCATCAAAATATTACTTTTTATTTTATACAATGTATGTATCTTAGTATTTTTTACTAACATGTTGTCAACTCTATTGATCTGTATATTCATAAACCTGTACATGTAAAAATCTGATGGGAAATAAAAACATAAGCTTAAAAAAAAGATATCTTTCAATATTACTGTATTTAATCATATATTAAAAGCTTTTGTGAGTAAACTGGATTACATCCCAATTAGGCCCCTTTCTCATGTACACCTTTACTTAGATGAGTAACTTTACTTATGTATGTAAACGTATTTAGAGTATGTTAAAGTGTCATAAGAACTCAATTACATACATGAGTATATTTGCAGTAATAGCAAATTTACATCACCTAAGGAGGTCATGTAAATGTTAATTATATATACTTCCTATGCAAATTGTGACATGTGACCATTTATCAAGAGAAATGAAGAATCAGGGACATGAGAGAGTGTAAGGTGCGGATGTACACCCTGTAAAGGACCTTCAGAGAATGCAAAAAGAAGCAGAGCCAAAGCGACAAAGGAAGGAATATTTGCAAATATTATCATCGACTCGTGGGCATTCCCGGGGGAATCGGACATTCTTTTAAATAATGCCTGCGGGTTATGTTTTATCCTACACTTATTACCTCATCATATGTGAAGCTATTCATACCTTTTCGTTTATATGATGTATAACGTAGCTGTATGTAATTGACAAATACAACATATTGCTGAACTACATGTGAACAGAAAGTATATTTACTATTACACTTGCATGTATATTTACATGGAGTGTAAATACTCATGTATGTAAATTCGTGCATGAGAAAATGGCCTTAATTAGACCTCGTTGACCGTAGCAACCATTCATAAAAGTGTCCTGATAATTATCGATATCGACAGTCCTGATATCTGATACACGGAGATTAAGACGTGAGAAAACGAAAACGTGGAGAAAGACATAAATCATATAATACTAGAATCAGTTCATTTCTTTACCAAGTTTTTCAAAACGATTTAACAATTTATAAGACATGTTCTGTTTATGAATAGCTTGACTGAGATAATAATCATATTTATCAACGTGAAATTGTCATTCTCATCTTGTACATTCTATCCATTGCATACCTTCACTTGTTTATGTACATATGCCATTCTCGTGAAAATTTCATGTACTATTGTTAAGGAGAGATTTTTATATGAGCCATAACCGATCGATAGTTTACCGATCCGATCCTTTTGATGGAATAAAAAACGTTTAAAACAAAACGTATTTATTAGATGTAATACTCAATACGGTTGGGACTAAAATACTTGCATCAATTGATTGACGTCTGCCAAGAAATGAACTAAAAAGAATAGACCCAAAAAATAAACACGACTTTGATATATTTGCTACCACAAATTCACAATAACCGTCATGTTTAGAAATGTATGTTAGAAATGATAAATAAAGTAGTTTGAAGCATAGAAAATAATATACAATTAAGGAAATATACAAAATAAACAATTTATAAGAATGTTTAAGTTACCTAAATATTGAAAATCCAAACGATTTCAATCCTATTTAGAAGTCACCTTCAATTTCCATTGTCGTAGAGCCACGCTAATAAGGCGACAGAATTCTTCAAAACCAATCCAGAAATAATTGACAAACTGAAATTTCGTCGCAAATTACCCGTATGTTCATAAATTGCACGAACCTGCACGATCTTTGAACATTGACACGCGAGAACAGAACAGATTGTCCGAGAGCCCCGTCCTCGGCCAAAGGCGTCGAACCAGGCCTCTCGGACACACTGTCCTGCTATTGCCCGATGCAACTCAGAAACTATGGTAGTAACTATTACATATCCTCTTAAATTTCGTTTCCACGAAAACATACTCCGCACGCCGTAAGAACGTGAACCCCTGGAAATCGTTACTCAACGGAAGTGAACGAGTTTCTCTGCTAGTGCCAAGTTTGTTTTTTGTGCATTTGGTGTATGATGAATCGGTTTTCAGGTACTTATGAGAAAAGATATTTCAGGCTGTGAAATGGTAGACACTGTGTTAGCCGTAGACGAAAGATAATGTCATTATGTGTCCTCAGTCGACTAAACTGAACATCAAAAGAAACGCGAGTTTTAAAGATTATAGTTTCTGTTTGCATATCAGCCGATGGTTTGTCATATCATTAGTAAATGTCAGAGAACATGTTGAGCTATGTTGGTACTGTAGAGTACAGATGGTTATCTTGCAAAGTCAAAGGGTATCAGTTTGCGAAAATGCACGTCACATGTTGTCATAGTAACATGATCTGTATGAGCCTGGTAAAATTCAAATTACTCATGCTGTAATCCGAGACTTGCTCTGTCAAAAGGACCCTAAACTGTTACTCCAGCCTCAATGTTTAAGAGGTTAATACTTGGCAAAAAAAAGGTGTAATTTTCGAAAACTGGGATATTGGCCAATTGCATGCTGAACATTTTGAAAAGACTGTAAATGTGCTCGTGGTACCGAAACAGAATGAAATACCTTGAGGTTTTACCAAAACAGACACATAGAACCAAAATGACGTCATAGCGGCAAATCAACATCAGCAAAGACAGGGATGTTGCATCAAACACTTCATGGAAGTGGTTGCACAAGTTTAAAAGCATTTAAAAGCACTATGGGACCCTTCATCATCTGAATAGGAATGTGGCTGTTTTCCCAGAGAATGACTATGGCACAAGACAACGGACCAATCAGATCGGTCGCAGAGGTGTCTACTGCGGACTAACGTTCACGGGAGAGGTTTTTGTGGCCGATTTTCGAGTTAGAAGAGCTATTAAACTTATCGTAGGGGTGACATATGTTGGAAATTAGCCGTGTTTTGCGGAGAAATGTATAATTGATAAGAACGTGCGTTCATTTGTGTATGTCACAAATTCTTAGCGTAACGCGTGACCTAATTTTGAATGGACCCATAGGATTGCCAACATTGCTGCCCGTGATCAATATGTTTTACCTAAATTTTACTTACGATATCGAGTTCCTGTGATTACATCACAATAGAGGCGTCGAATTTCGCGCTTGGAACCTACGTGTCTTTGATCTTGTCTTGTTTTCAGAAACATCCATATATATACTCCTATATTTGTTTACCTTGTTGTGAAACATCCATATATGGACAAACATGTCAAATATGAAGACTTATTATTAACAAATAACAAAATAAGAACCCCTGAACCACACGTGGTGTCAAACTGTAAACAATGTATATAAAAGTATCCATACCCCTCTATACCAACAGTCATTTTGTTATAGAGGGGCACGCATTCTTATATTAACATTGATTACATTAAGATATTGATTAATCTCAATTTCCTGTGATCAAGTCTCCGTAACCAATTTCATATTCAACATGAACAAATAGAACCATGGGCTCTGTAACTCGCCAGGATTTGTATTGATATATGTAGAAAACCGAAATGAATTGTTCCCAATATAATGCACAATCCCTAGCCAAATCTAGAAAAACCTAGAAAAAATCGCAGTCTTCAAAATTTTCAGTGCATAACAAAAACATTACTTGACCCTAAATTTTGGTGAAACTGTTCCTCCACGTATCGCAATTCCTGCAAAGATATTGAAGAAAATAGGTTTTTAAGTCATGACCTCTGTGGCTCTTATGAGGGCAACAGGATCACTGCATCTCCAATTTAAAGGGCACGTGTATTGCATTTTTCTCAAGAATGACAGATTATTACCTACGAGCATAAAATCGAGACAATATACACTTGCAATTGATTATTAAATCGATTTTAATTCACCCATTTTAACAATGCCGCAATCATCGCGGCGATCCGCTTTGAAGACAATCTTTGAGGCGTGACGGTTATTTACCACAGACGAGTCGAGGGTGTGTGTTTTAGGTGTGTTTAATCGCCAAAATCACATGTTTACACAGTAATTATGTACTTGTCATCTGCGGAATTACCTAGTTGGATATCTAAACATTTAAGTTGTTTTATTGAAGATTTTGTAACATTAAAGAGCCATCACGGATGTTGATGAAAATTTGTTTTTCTTTCCAAAAATCCATCTCCGTGAAATAAAGAAATTGCATTAATTAGTAAAGGTGTTTTCCAGTCTAAATATAGATCCAGTCTATTATTTTCAAGCGCAAAGCATTATGGTCTAGCTCACACACAGTAAACAAAGACACGAAAGAAATCGAAATATATATTTTTTGACGGTTATTTATTTACCATTTCATTTTATTATGTATTTGCTACAGATATTGGAATAATTGTTGTACCCAACTAGGTATTTTGCTTGAATTTTATAATTAATGAGAGTAAAAATTTGTCATAATTTGCTGGTCTTATCTCAATAAAAAGAACATTAAACAGGAAAACATTTGTATATTCAAGGACATTTAGAAACAGAGCTTGTAAAGCAATCGTCACATTCAGTAATGTGTGACAAGGGTACTTTGCAAGAGAGACACGTGAAGCACGTGCAGCATATGGGTTGTTATGGCGACTTGCGCTAGAGACGAACCTTCACGCTTCGGAAGCGCTTGCTGTTTGTGTATTACGTATTACGCAAAAAAGGGGATTCTGTTTATATACGTCAGATACCCTTAGCGCGCGCTAGTCGAAGTGGTACTTCTCTTTGAAACCAAATTGCAATACAATGTCGTGATATGAAAATTATTTAACATATGCCATGTTGTAGATAAACGATTTCTCTGGCGAATGACGTTATAAGTATATTTTCCCAAAAATTTAAATACTAACATCAGTGATGGCTCTTTAACAATCAAAATGTTACGGAATTACGTTTAATTATGACTATCGCCGATAATGAGATTACTCAAGTGACGTCACAAGAGTCATCTCTTCAGGGATCACACACCCACAGATTTTCATTTTGGCAATCGGGGCTAAATTAGGCGGGTATTTTTTAAAAGCCGTATATAAGTATTTTATGGGCCAATTTCAGATATTTAAAATCGAGCAGTTGTCAAATTGAAATCCCATTTTAATGAATCCAAATGTGACCATATGGTTTGACATCTAACCTTTAAGATCGGCATTGTCGAAGGATTTCAACAAGATTTCTACTTTCTGGACCCTTTCAATCTAGAGAAGATGAAAATAATTGTTTAGGTCATGACCCAATTGACCTATATTTGGCGTCACTGGGTCACCAAATCTACAATTCATCAACTCAGAATACCCATTGGGCAAGGAGTATGAACATAACATTTCAGCTTTCTACAGCTTTTCGTACTGGAGAAAATAGGTTTTTAGGTCATGAGCCATATTTAGGGTCACATGGTCACCATATCTACAATTAAGCATCCCATTTGGCCAAGTAGTTTGTATATAAAATTTCAGCTTTCTAGAGTCACTGGTTCTGGAGAAGATGTCGAAAAAGTGTGAAAGATGTGCCATATTCAAATGACGGTGGTCCCTAAAGAAGTACACTATACAATGCCTCTTATCTTGCAGAAATCCGTCTTTATGTAGAAGCTTAAGGAGACCTACGGGTGTAGTTATTCTCTTCAGCAAGTTGAATTTAGGACACACACACGTGACAAAACATTGTTTCCAATTTGACTGAATAGAATTTGAATAGTATGTATTTACATACCGAATTAATGATCACAGCATGACGCTGCTTGTTATGTTCAAACTCTAATTGATGTTTTGCATCGGTAACATGTTCATTTTGATTCCCCCTGCAAAAAGGAAAAGGATTCCTGCGATTCTTGTTTAATACTGTACAAGTCAATCTCTGTTTAGTGTCATTCGCCTGTCCTTTGCAATGTTATCATCACTTTTCATTGCTGACATAATCTCAACACCACAACCTTCATTTGTACGAAGCATCGCAACGTCGCTCTTCAGAACAGTATACAGTTAGCATACAATACTTATCTGGTTTTAACACACAATGAGAAATGAAAGCCAGGTTGTTGAACATATTAGGATAAAAGAGACATTTGTCCTTGTCAGAGATACGGGCTTTCACAAAGCCCCGTGAGTCGTGATGCACATGCAAAACGTTGAAATGTACACGACTATACAATAACAACGTCACTATCACCTGTTTACACAAACTACATCACAAATTCATCAATGTTGTGCTTCAGTTAAGTTTTAAAGATGTAACCTATGTGTTACAATTGATCCTGATACGGGAACGACTATAACATACTCTAGATACCTACTTGGTACTTAAAATGAAGTCTCAAAAACTAAAATAAGTGTGGACGTTGTAGCTAAGATTCCATACTTTAAAAGTTTACTAAGTGATTTGACTTAAGATTATCATCGTGATGTCGTGGTTTGCTCAATCATCCAGAAATCATCGTGTTGCCGTAGTTAGTTCAATCAACCAGAAACCATCGTGTTGCTGTGATTAGTTCAATCAACCAGAAACCAACGTGTTGCTGTAGTAAGCTCAATCAACCAGAAACCATCGTGTTGCCGTAGTTAGTTCAATCAACCAGAAACCATCGTGTTGCCGTAGTTAGCTCAATCAACCAGAAACCATCGTGTTGCCGTGGTAAGCTCAATCAACCAGAAACCATCGTGTTGCTGTGGTTAGTTCAATCAACCAGAAACCATCGTGTTGCTGTGGTTAGTTCAATCAACCAGAAACCATCGTGTTGCCGTGGTTAGTTCAATCAACCAGAAACCATCGTGTTGCCGTGGTTAGTTCAATCAACCAGAAACCAACGTGTTGCTGTGGTTAGTTCAATCAACCAGAAACCATCGTGTTGCCGTGGTAAGTTCAATCAACCAGAAACCAGTGTGTTGCCGTGGTTAGCTCAATCAACCAGAAACCATCGTGTTGCCGTGGTTAGTTCAATCAACCAGAAACCATCGTGTTGCTGTGGTTAGTTCAATCAACCAGAAACCAGTGTGTTGCCGTGGTTAGTTCAATCAACCAGAAACCATCGTGTTGCTGTTGTTAGTTCAATCAACCAGAAACCATCGTGTTGCCGTGGTTAGTTCAATCAAACAGAAACCATCGTGTTGCCGTGGTAAGCTCAATCAACCAGAAACCATCGTGTTGCTGTGGTTAGTTCAATCAACCAGAAACCATCGTGTTGCCGTGGTTAGTTCAATCAACCAGAAACCAGTGTGTTGCCGTGGTTAGTTCAATCAACCAGAAACCATCGTGTTGCCGTCGTTAGCTCAATCAACCAGAAACCATTGTGTTGCCGTTGTTAGTTCAATCAACCAGAAACCAGTGTGTTGCCGTGGTTAGTTCAATCAACCGGAAACCATCGTGTTGCTGTGGTTAGTACAATCAACCAGAAACCATCGTGTTGCCGTGGTTAGTTCAATCAAACAGAAACCATCGTGTTGCTGTGGTTAGTTCAATCAACCAGAAACCATCGTGTTGCTGTAGTTAGCTCAATCAACCAGAAACCATCGTGTTGCCGTAGTTAGCTCAATCAACCAGAAACCAACGTGTTGCCGTGGTTAGTTCAATCAACCAGAAACCATCGTGTTGCCGTGGTAAGCTCAATCAACCAGAAACCATCGTGTTGCTGTGGTTAGTTCAATCAAACAGAAACCAACGTGTTGCCGTAGTTAGTTCAATCAACCAGAAACCATCGTGTTGCTGTGGTTAGTTCAATCAAACAGAAACCAACGTGTTGCCGTGGTTAGTTCAATCAACCAGAAACCATCGTGTTGCCGTTGTAAGTTCAATCAACCGGAAACCATCGTGTTGCTGTAGTTAGCTCAATCAACTAGAAACCATTGTGTTGTCGTAGTTAGTTCAATCAACCAGAAACCAACGTGTTGCCGTAGTTAGCTCAATCAACCAGAAACCATCGTGTTGCCGTTGTAAGTTCAATCAACCAGAAACCATCGTGTTGCCGTGGTTAGTTCAATCAACCAGAAACCATTGTGTTGCCGTTGTTAGTTCAATCAACCAGAAACCATTGTGTTGCCGTGGTTAGTTCAATCAACCAGAAACCATCGTGTTGCCGTGGTTAGTTCAATCAAACAGAAACCAACGTGTTGCTGTGGTTAGTTCAATCAACCAGAAACCATCGTGTTGCTGTGGTTAGTTCAATCAAACAGAAACCAACGTGTTGCCGTAGTTAGCTCAATCAACCAGCAACCATCGTGTTGCTGTGGTTAGTTCAATCAAACAGAAACCAACGTGTTGCCGTAGTTAGTTCAATCAAACAGAAACCAACGTGTTGCCGTAGTTAGCTCAATCAACCAGAAACCATTGTGTTGCTGTGGTTAGTTCAATCAACCAGAAACCAACGTGTTGCTGTGGTTAGTTCAATCAAACAGAAACCAAGGTGTTGCCGTAGTTAGCTGAATCAACCAGAAACCATTGTGTTGTCGTGGTTAGTTCAATCAAACAGAAACCAACGTGTTGCCGTAGTAAGTTCAATCAACCAGAAACCATCGTGTTGCTGTGGTTAGTTCAATCAAACAGAAACCAACGTGTTGCCGTAGTTAGTTCAATCAACCAGAAACCATCGTGTTGCCGTAGTTAGTTCAATCGAACAGAAACCAACGTGTTGCCGTAGTTAGTTCAATCAACCAGAAACCATCGTGTTGCTGTGGTTAGTTCAATCAAACAGAAACCAACGTGTTGCCGTAGTTAGTTCAATCAACCAGAAACCATTGTGTTGCCGTTGTTAGTTCAATCAACCAGAAACCATTGTGTTGCCGTGGTTAGTTCAATCAACCAGAAACCATCGTGTTGCCCTGGTTAGTTCAATCAACCAGAAACCATTGTGTTGCCGTTGTTAGTTCAATCAACCAGAAACCATTGTGTTGCCGTGGTTAGTTCAATCAACCAGAAACCATCGTGTTGCCGTGGTTAGTTCAATCAAACAGAAACCAACGTGTTGCTGTGGTTAGTTCAATCAACCAGAAACCATCGTGTTGCTGTGGTTAGTTCAATCAAACAGAAACCAACGTGTTGCCGTAGTTAGCTCAATCAACCAGAAACCATCGTGTTGCTGTGGTTAGTTCAATCAAACAGAAACCAACGTGTTGCCGTAGTTAGTTCAATCAACCAGAAACCATCGTGTTGCTGTGGTTAGTTCAATCAACCAGAAACCATCGTGTTGCCGTAGTTAGTTCAATCAACCAGAAACCATCGTGTTGCTGTGGTTAGTTCAATCAAACAGAAACCAACGTGTTGCCGTAGTTAGCTCAATCAACCAGAAACCATTGTGTTGCTGTGGTTAGTTCAATCAACCAGAAACCAACGTGTTGCTGTGGTTAGTTCAATCAAACAGAAACCAAGGTGTTGCCGTAGTTAGCTCAATCAACCAGAAACCATTGTGTTGTCGTGGTTAGTTCAATCAAACAGAAACCAACGTGTTGCCGTAGTAAGTTCAATCAACCAGAAACCATCGTGTTGCTGTGGTTAGTTCAATCAAACAGAAACCAACGTGTTGCCGTAGTTAGTTCAATCAACCAGAAACCATCGTGTTGCCGTAGTTAGTTCAATCGAACAGAAACCAACGTGTTGCCGTAGTTAGTTCAATCAACCAGAAACCATCGTGTTGCTGTGGTTAGTTCAATCAAACAGAAACCAACGTGTTGCCGTAGTTAGTTCAATCAACCAGAAACCATCGTGTTGCCGTAGTTAGTTCAATCAAACAGAAACCAACGTGTTGCCGTAGTTAGTTCAATCAACCAGAAACCATCGTGTTGCTGTGGTTAGTTCAATCAAACAGAAACCAACGTGTTGCCGTAGTTAGCTCAATCAACCAGAAACCATTGTGTTGTCGTGGTTAGTTCAATCAACCAGAAACCATCGTGTTGCTGTGGTTAGTTCAATCAAACAGAAACCAACGTGTTGCCGTAGTTAGTTCAATCAACCAGAAACCATCGTGTTGCTGTGGTTAGTTCAGTCAAACAGAAACCAACGTGTTGCCGTAGTTAGTTCAATCAACCAGAAACCATCGTGTTGCTGTGGTTAGCTCAATCAACCAGAAACCAACGTGTTGCCGTAGTTAGTTCAATCAACCAGAAACCATCGTGTTGCTGTGGTTAGTTCAATCAAACAGAAACCAACGTGTTGTCGTGGTTAGTTCAATCAACCAGAAACCATCGTGTTGCTGTGGTTAGTTCAATCAAACAGAAACCAACGTGTTGCCGTAGTTAGCTCAATCAACCAGAAACCATTGTGTTGTCGTGGTTAGTTCAATCAACCAGAAACCATCGTGTTGCTGTGGTTAGTTCAATCAAACAGAAACCAACGTGTTGCCGTAGTTAGCTCAATCAACCAGAAACCATCGTGTTGCTGTGGTTAGTTCAATCAACCAGAAACCATTGTGTTGTCGTGGTTAGTTCAATCAACCAGAAACCATCGTGTTGCTGTGGTTAGTTCAATCAAACAGAAACCAACGTGTTGCCGTAGTTAGTTCAATCAACCAGAAACCATCGTGTTGCCGTAGTTAGTTCAATCAAACAGAAACCAACGTGTTGCCGTAGTTAGTTCAATCAACCAGAAACCATCGTGTTGCTGTGGTTAGTTCAATCAAACAGAAACCAACGTGTTGCCGTACTTAGCTCAATCAACCAGAAACCATTGTGTTGTCGTGGTTAGTTCAATCAACCAGAAACCATTGTGTTGCCGTGGGTAGTTCAATCAACCAGAAACCATCGTGTTGCCGTGGTTAGTTCAATCAAACAGAAACCAACGTGTTGCTGTGGTTAGTTCAATCAACCAGAAACCATCGTGTTGCTGTGGTTAGTTCAATCAAACAGAAACCAACGTGTTGCCGTAGTTAGTTCAATCAACCAGAAACCATCGTGTTGCCGTAGTTAGTTCAATCGAACAGAAACCAACGTGTTGCCGTAGTTAGTTCAATCAACCAGAAACCATCGTGTTGCTGTGGTTAGTTCAATCAAACAGAAACCAACGTGTTGCCGTAGTTAGTTCAATCAACCAGAAACCATCGTGTTGCTGTGGTTAGTTCAATCAAACAGAAACCAACGTGTTGCCGTAGTTAGCTCAATCAACCAGAAACCATTGTGTTGTCGTGGTTAGTTCAATCAACCAGAAACCATCGTGTTGCTGTGGTTGAACGTGTTGCCGTAGTTAGTTCAATCAACCAGAAACCATCGTGTTGCTGTGGTTAGTTCAATCAAACAGAAACCAAGGTGTTGCCGTAGTTAGCTCAATCAACCAGAAACCACTGTGTTGTCGTGGTTAGTTCAATCAAACAGAAACCAACGTGTTGCCGTAGTTAGTTCAATCAACCAGAAACCATCGTGTTGCTGTGGTAAGCTCAATCAACCAGAAACCATCGTGTTGCTGTGGTTAGTTCAATCAACCAGAAACCATCGTGTTGCTGTGGTTAGTTCAATCAACCAGAAACCATCGTGTTGCCGTAGTTAGTTCAATCAACCAGAAACCATCGTGTTGCTGTGGTTAGTTCAATCAAACAGAAACCAACGTGTTGCCGTAGTTAGCTCAATCAACCAGAAACCATTGTGTTGCTGTGGTTAGTTCAATCAACCAGAAACCAACGTGTTGCTGTGGTTAGTTCAATCAAACAGAAACCAAGGTGTTGCCGTAGTTAGCTCAATCAACCAGAAACCATTGTGTTGTCGTGGTTAGTTCAATCAAACAGAAACCAACGTGTTGCCGTAGTAAGTTCAATCAACCAGAAACCATCGTGTTGCTGTGGTTAGTTCAATCAAACAGAAACCAACGTGTTGCCGTAGTTAGTTCAATCAACCAGAAACCATCGTGTTGCCGTAGTTAGTTCAATCGAACAGAAACCAACGTGTTGCCGTAGTTAGTTCAATCAACCAGAAACCATCGTGTTGCTGTGGTTAGTTCAATCAAACAGAAACCAACGTGTTGCCGTAGTTAGTTCAATCAACCAGAAACCATCGTGTTGCCGTAGTTAGTTCAATCAAACAGAAACCAACGTGTTGCCGTAGTTAGTTCAATCAACCAGAAACCATCGTGTTGCTGTGGTTAGTTCAATCAAACAGAAACCAACGTGTTGCCGTAGTTAGCTCAATCAACCAGAAACCATTGTGTTGTCGTGGTTAGTTCAATCAACCAGAAACCATCGTGTTGCTGTGGTTAGTTCAATCAAACAGAAACCAACGTGTTGCCGTAGTTAGTTCAATCAACCAGAAACCATCGTGTTGCTGTGGTTAGTTCAATCAAACAGAAACCAAGGTGTTGCCGTAGTTAGCTCAATCAACCAGAAACCACTTGTTGTCGTGGTTAGTTCAATCAAACAGAAACCAACGTGTTGCCGTAGTTAGTTCAATCAACCAGAAACCATCGTGTTGCTGTGGTTAGTTCAATCAAACAGAAACCAACGTGTTGCCGTAGTTAGTTCAATCAACCAGAAACCATCGTGTTGCCGTAGTTAGTTCAATCAAACAGAAACCAACGTGTTGCCGTAGTTAGTTCAATCAACCAGAAACCATCGTGTTGCTGTGGTTAGTTCAATCAAACAGAAACCAACGTGTTACCGTAGTTAGTTCAATCAGCCAGAAACCATCGTGTTGCCGTAGTTAGTTCAATCAAACAGAAACCAACGTGTTGCCGTAGTTAGTTCAATCAACCAGAAACCATCGTGTTGCTGTGGTTAGTTCAATCAAACAGAAACCAACGTGTTGCCGTAGTTAGCTCAATCAACCAGAAACCATAGTGTTGTCGTGGTTAGTTCAATCAACCAGAAACCATCGTGTTGCTGTGGTTAGTTCAATCAAACAGAAACCAACGTGTTGCCGTAGTTAGTTCAATCAACCAGAAACCATCGTGTTGCTGTGGTTAGTTCAGTCAAACAGAAACCAACGTGTTGCCGTAGTTAGTTCAATCAACCAGAAACCATCGTGTTGCTGTGGTTAGCTCAATCAACCAGAAACCAACGTGTTGCCGTAGTTAGTTCAATCAACCAGAAACCATCGTGTTGCTGTGGTTAGTTCAATCAAACAGAAACCAACGTGTTGTCGTGGTTAGTTCAATCAACCAGAAACCATCGTGTTGCTGTGGTTAGTTCAATCAAACAGAAACCAACGTGTTGCCGTAGTTAGCTCAATCAACCAGAAACCATTGTGTTGTCGTGGTTAGTTCAATCAACCAGAAACCATCGTGTTGCTGTGGTTAGTTCAATCAAACAGAAACCAACGTGTTGCCGTAGTTAGCTCAATCAACCAGAAACCATCGTGTTGCTGTGGTTAGTTCAATCAACCAGAAACCATTGTGTTGTCGTGGTTAGTTCAATCAACCAGAAACCATCGTGTTGCTGTGGTTAGTTCAATCAAACAGAAACCAACGTGTTGCCGTAGTTAGTTCAATCAACCAGAAACCATCGTGTTGCCGTAGTTAGTTCAATCAAACAGAAACCAACGTGTTGCCGTAGTTAGTTCAATCAACCAGAAACCATCGTGTTGCTGTGGTTAGTTCAATCAAACAGAAACCAACGTGTTGCCGTAGTTAGCTCAATCAACCAGAAACCATTGTGTTGTCGTGGTTAGTTCAATCAACCAGAAACCATTGTGTTGCCGTGGTTAGTTCAATCAACCAGAAACCATCGTGTTGCCGTGGTTAGTTCAATCAAACAGAAACCAACGTGTTGCTGTGGTTAGTTCAATCAACCAGAAACCATCGTGTTGCTGTGGTTAGTTCAATCAAACAGAAACCAACGTGTTGCCGTAGTTAGTTCAATCAACCAGAAACCATCGTGTTGCCGTAGTTAGTTCAATCGAACAGAAACCAACGTGTTGCCGTAGTTAGTTCAATCAACCAGAAACCATCGTGTTGCTGTGGTTAGTTCAATCAAACAGAAACCAACGTGTTGCCGTAGTTAGTTCAATCAACCAGAAACCATCGTGTTGCTGTGGTTAGTTCAATCAAACAGAAACCAACGTGTTGCCGTAGTTAGCTCAATCAACCAGAAACCATTGTGTTGTCGTGGTTAGTTCAATCAACCAGAAACCATCGTGTTGCTGTGGTTGAACGTGTTGCCGTAGTTAGTTCAATCAACCAGAAACCATCGTGTTGCTGTGGTTAGTTCAATCAAACAGAAACCAAGGTGTTGCCGTAGTTAGCTCAATCAACCAGAAACCACTGTGTTGTCGTGGTTAGTTCAATCAAACAGAAACCAACGTGTTGCCGTAGTTAGTTCAATCAACCAGAAACCATCGTGTTGCTGTGGTTAGTTCAATCAATCAGAAACCAACGTGTTGCCGTAGTTAGTTCAATCAACCAGAAACCATCGTGTTGCCGTAGTTAGTTCAATCAAACAGAAACCAACGTGTTGCCGTAGTTAGTTCAATCAACCAGAAACCATCTTGTTGCTGTGGTTAGTTCAATCAAACAGAAACCAACGTGTTACCGTAGTTAGTTCAATCAGCCAGAAACCATCGTGTTGCCGTAGTTAGTTCAATCAAACAGAAACCAACGTGTTGCCGTAGTTAGTTCAATCAACCAGAAACCATCGTGTTGCTGTGGTTAGTTCAATCAAACAGAAACCAACGTGTTGCCGTAGTTAGCTCAATCAACCAGAAACCATTGTGTTGTCGTGGTTAGTTCAATCAACCAGAAACCATCGTGTTGCTGTGGTTAGTTCAATCAAACAGAAACCAACGTGTTGCCGTAGTTAGTTCAATCAACCAGAAACCATCGTGTTGCTGTGGTTAGTTCAGTCAAACAGAAACCAACGTGTTGCCGTAGTTAGTTCAATCAACCAGAAACCATCGTGTTGCCGTAGTTAGTTCAATCAAACAGAAACCAACGTGTTGCCGTAGTTAGTTCAATCAACCAGAAACCATCGTGTTGCTGTGGTTAGCTCAATCAACCAGAAACCAACGTGTTGCCGTAGTTAGTTCAATCAACCAGAAACCATCGTGTTGCTGTGGTTAGTTCAATCAAACAGAAACCAACGTGTTGTCGTGGTTAGTTCAATCAACCAGAAACCATCGTGTTGCTGTGGTTAGTTCAATCAAACAGAAACCAACGTGTTGCCGTAGTTAGCTCAATCAACCAGAAACCATTGTGTTGTCGTGGTTAGTTCAATCAACCAGAAACCATCGTGTTGCTGTGGTTAGTTCAATCAAACAGAAACCAACGTGTTGCCGTAGTTAGTTCAATCAACCAGAAACCATCGTGTTGCTGTGGTTAGTTCAATCAAACAGAAACCAACGTGTTGCCGTAGTTAGCTCAATCAACCAGAAACCATCGTGTTGCTGTGGTTAGTTCAATCAACCAGAAACCATTGTGTTGTCGTGGTTAGTTCAATCAACCAGAAACCATCGTGTTGCTGTGGTTAGTTCAATCAAACAGAAACCAACGTGTTGCCGTGGTTAGTTCAATCAAACAGAAACCAACGTGTTGCCGTAGTTAGTTCAATCAACCAGAAACCATCGTGTTGCTGTGGTTAGTTCAATCAAACAGAAACCAACGTGTTGCCGTAGTTAGTTCAATCAAACAGAAACCATCGTGTTGCTGTGGTTAGTTCAATCAACCAGAAACCATTGTGTTGTCGTGGTTAGTTCAATCAACCAGAAACCATCGTGTTGCTGTGGTTAGTTCAATTAAACAGAAACCAACGTTTTGCCGTAGTTAGTTCAATCAACCAGAAACCATCGTGTTGCTGTGGTTAGTTCAATCAAACAGAAACCAACGTGTTGCCGTAGTTAGTTCAATCAACCAGAAACCATCGTGTTGCCGTAGTTAGTTCAATCAAACAGAAACCAACGTGTTGCCGTAGTTAGTTCAATCAACCAGAAACCATCGTGTTGCTGTGGTTAGTTCAATCAAACAGAAACCAACGTGTTGCCGTAGTTAGCTCAATCAACCAGAAACCATTGTGTTGTCGTGGTTAGTTCAATCAACCAGAAACCATCGTGTTGATGTGGTTAGTTCAATCAAACAGAAACCAACGTGTTGCCGTAGTTAGTTCAATCAACCAGAAACTATCGTGTTGCTGTGGTTAGTTCAATCAAACAGAAACCAACGTGTTGCCGTAGTTAGTTCAATCAACCAGAAACCATCGTGCTGCCGTAGTTAGTTCAATCAAACAGAAACCAACGTGTTGCCGTAGTTAGTTCAATCAACCAGAAACCATCGTGTTGCTGTGGTTAGCTCAATCAACCAGAAACCAACGTGTTGCCGTAGTTAGTTCAATCAACCAGAAACCATCGTGTTGCTGTGGTTAGTTCAATCAAACAGAAACCAACGTGTTGTCGTGGTTAGTTCAATCAACCAGAAACCATCGTGTTGCTGTGGTTAGTTCAATCAAACAGAAACCAACGTGTTGCCGTAGTTAGCTCAATCAACCAGAAACCATTGTGTTGTCGTGGTTAGTTCAATCAACCAGAAACCATCGTGTTGCTGTGGTTAGTTCAATCAACCAGAAACCACCGTGTTGCTGTAGTTAGTTCAATCAAAAAGAAACCATCGTGTTGCCGTGGTTAGTTCAATCAACGAGAAACCATCGTGTTGCTGTGGTTAGTTCAATCAAACAGAAACCAACGTGTTGCCGTAGTTAGTTCAATCAGCCAGAAACCATCGTGTTGCCGTAGTTAGTTCAATCAAACAGAAACCAACGTGTTGCCGTAGTTAGTTCAATCAACCAGAAACCATCGTGTTGCTGTGGTTAGTTCAATCAAACAGAAACCAACGTGTTGCCGTAGTTAGCTCAATCAACCAGAAACCATTGTGTTGTCGTGGTTAGTTCAATCAACCAGAAACCATCGTGTTGCTGTGGTTAGTTCAATCAAACAGAAACCAACGTGTTGCCGTAGTTAGTTCAATCAACCAGAAACCATCGTGTTGCTGTGGTTAGTTCAATCAAACAGAAACCAACGTGTTGCCGTAGTTAGTTCAATCAACCAGAAACCATCGTGTTGCCGTAGTTAGTTCAATCAAACAGAAACCAACGTGTTGCCGTAGTTAGTTCAATCAACCAGAAACCATCGTGTTGCTGTGGTTAGTTCAATCAAACAGAAACCAACGTGTTGTCGTGGTTAGTTCAATCAACCAGAAACCATCGTGTTGCTGTGGTTAGTTCAATAAAACAGAAACCAACGTGTTGCCGTAGTTAGCTCAATCAACCAGAAACCATTGTGTTGTCGTGGTTAGTTCAATCAACCAGAAACCATCGTGTTGCTGTGGTTAGTTCAATCAAACAGAAACCAACGTGTTGCCGTAGTTAGTTCAATCAACCAGAAACCATCGTGTTGCTGTGGTTAGTTCAATCAAACAGAAACCAACGTGTTGCCGTAGTTAGCTCAATCAACCAGAAACCATCGTGTTGCTGTGGTTAGTTCAATCAACCAGAAACCATTGTGTTGCCGTGGTTAGTTCAATCAACCAGAAACCATCGTGTTGCTGTGGTTAGTTCAATCAAACAGAAACCAACGTGTTGCCGTGGTTAGTTCAATCAAACAGAAACCAACGTGTTGCCGTAGTTAGTTCAATCAACCAGAAACCATCGTGTTGCTGTGGTTAGTTCAATCAAACAGAAACCAACGTGTTGCCGTAGTTAGCTCAATCAAACAGAAACCATCGTGTTGCTGTGGTTAGTTCAATCAACCAGAAACCATTGTGTTGTCGTGGTTAGTTCAATCAACCAGAAACCATCGTGTTGCTGTGGTTAGTTCAATCAAACAGAAACCAACGTGTTGCCGTAGTTAGCTCAATCAACCAGAAACCATTTTCTTGTCGTGGTTAGTTCAATCAACCAGAAACCATCGTGTTGCTGTAGTTAGCTCAATCAACCAGACACCATCGTGTTGCCGTAGTTAGCTCAATCAACCAGAAACCATCGTGTTGCCGTTGTAAGTTCAATCAACCAGAAACCATCGTGTTGCCGTGGTTAGCTCAATCAACCAGAAACCATCGTGTTGCTTTAGTTAGCTCAATCAACCAGAAACCATCGTGTTGCTGTAGTTAGTTCAATCAACCAGAAACCATCGTGTTGCCGTGGTTAGTTCAATCAACCAGAAACCATCGTGTTGGTGTGGTTAGTTCAATCATCCAGAAACCATCGTGTTGCCGTAGTTAGCTCAATCAACCAGAAACCATCGTGTTGCCGTGGTTAGTTCAATCAACCAGAAACCATCGTGTTGCCGTTGTTAGTTCAATCAACCAGAAACCATCGTGTTGCCGTGGTTAGTTCAATCAACCAGAAACCATCGTGTTGCCGTGGTTAGTTCAATCAACCAGAAACCATCGTGTGGCCGTGATTAGTTCAATCAACCAGAAACCAGTGTGTTGCCGTGGTTAGCTCAATCAAACAGAAACCATCGTGTTGCCGTTGTTAGCTCAATCAACCAGAAACCATCGTGTTGCCGTAGTTAGTTCAATCAAACAGAAACCATCGTGTTGCCGTGGTTAGTTCAATCAACCAGAAACCATCGTGTTGCTGTGGTTAGTTCAATCAACCAGAAACCATCGTGTTGCTGTGGTTAGTTCAATCAACCAGAAACCACCGTGTTGCCGTAGTTAGTTCAATCAAAAAGAAACCATCGTGTTGCCGTGGTTAGTTCAATCAACGAGAAACCATCGTGTTGCTGCGGTTAGTTCAATCAAACAGAAACCAACGTGTTGCCGTAGTTAGTTCAATCAGCCAGAAACCATCGTGTTGCTGTGGTTAGTTCAATCAACCAGAAACCATCGTGTTGCCGTAGTTAGTTCAATCAAACAGAAACCAACGTGTTGCCGTAGTTAGTTCAATCAACCAGAAACCATCTTGTTGCTGTGGTTAGTTCAATCAAACAGAAACCAACGTGTTACCGTAGTTAGTTCAATCAGCCAGAAACCATCGTGTTGCCGTAGTTAGTTCAATCAAACAGAAACCAACGTGTTGCCGTAGTTAGTTCAATCAACCAGAAACCATCGTGTTGCTGTGGTTAGTTCAATCAAACAGAAACCAACGTGTTGCCGTAGTTAGCTCAATCAACCAGAAACCATTGTGTTGTCGTGGTTAGTTCAATCAACCAGAAACCATCGTGTTGCTGTTGTTAGTTCAATCAAACAGAAACCAACGTGTTGCCGTAGTTAGTTCAATCAACCAGAAACCATCGTGTTGCTGTGGTTAGTTCAGTCAAACAGAAACCAACGTGTTGCCGTAGTTAGTTCAATCAACCAGAAACCATCGTGTTGCCGTAGTTAGTTCAATCAAACAGAAACCAACGTGTTGCCGTTGTTAGTTCAATCAACCAGAAACCATCGTGTTGCTGTGGTTAGCTCAATCAACCAGAAACCAACGTGTTGCCGTAGTTAGTTCAATCAACCAGAAACCATCGTGTTGCTGTGGTTAGTTCAATCAAACAGAAACCAACGTGTTGTCGTGGTTAGTTCAATCAACCAGAAACCATCGTGTTGCTGTGGTTAGTTCAATCAAACAGAAACCAACGTGTTGCCGTAGTTAGCTCAATCAACCAGAAACCATTGTGTTGTCGTGGTTAGTTCAATCAACCAGAAACCATCGTGTTGCTGTGGTTAGTTCAATCAAACAGAAACCAACGTGTTGCCGTAGTTAGTTCAATCAACCAGAAACCATCGTGTTGCTGTGGTTAGTTCAATCAAACAGAAACCAACGTGTTGCCGTAGTTAGCTCAATCAACCAGAAACCATCGTGTTGCTGTGGTTAGTTCAATCAACCAGAAACCATTGTGTTGTCGTGGTTAGTTCAATCAACCAGAAACCATCGTGTTGCTGTGGTTAGTTCAATCAAACAGAAACCAACGTGTTGCCGTGGTTAGTTCAATCAAACAGAAACCAACGTGTTGCCGTAGTTAGTTCAATCAACCAGAAACCATCGTGTTGCTGTGGTTAGTTCAATCAAACAGAAACCAACGTGTTGCCGTAGTTAGTTCAATCAAACAGAAACCATCGTGTTGCTGTGGTTAGTTCAATCAACCAGAAACCATTGTGTTGTCGTGGTTAGTTCAATCAACCAG
Organism: Gibbula magus; assembly: GCA_936450465.1. NCBI lineage: Eukaryota > Metazoa > Mollusca > Gastropoda > Trochida > Trochidae > Gibbula > Gibbula magus. Next base: position 45,481,589 of record OW388304.1, on the reverse strand, counting down.
AAACCATCGTGTTGCTGTGGTTAGTTCAATTGAACAGAAACCAACGTTTTGCCGTAGTTAGTTCAATCAACCAGAAACCATCGTGTTGCTGTGGTTAGTTCAATCAAACAGAAACCAACGTGTTGCCGTAGTTAGTTCAATCAACCAGAAACCATCGTGTTGCCGTAGTTAGTTCAATCAAACAGAAACCAACGTGTTGCCGTAGTTAGTTCAATCAACCAGAAACCATCGTGTTGCTGTGGTTAGTTCAATCAAACAGAAACCAACGTGTTGCCGTAGTTAGCTCAATCAACCAGAAACCATTGTGTTGTCGTGGTTAGTTCAATCAACCAGAAACCATCGTGTTGATGTGGTTAGTTCAATCAAACAGAAACCAACGTGTTGCCGTAGTTAGTTCAATCAACCAGAAACTATCGTGTTGCTGTGGTTAGTTCAATCAAACAGAAACCAACGTGTTGCCGTAGTTAGTTCAATCAACCAGAAACCATCGTGTTGCCGTAGTTAGTTCAATCAAACAGAAACCAACGTGTTGCCGTAGTTAGTTCAATCAACCAGAAACCATCGTGTTGCTGTGGTTAGCTCAATCAACCAGAAACCAACGTGTTGCCGTAGTTAGTTCAATCAACCAGAAACCATCGTGTTGCTGTGGTTAGTTCAATCAAACAGAAACCAACGTGTTGTCGTGGTTAGTTCAATCAACCAGAAACCATCGTGTTGCTGTGGTTAGTTCAATCAAACAGAAACCAACGTGTTGCCGTAGTTAGCTCAATCAACCAGAAACCATTGTGTTGTCGTGGTTAGTTCAATCAACCAGAAACCATCGTGTTGCTGTGGTTAGTTCAATCAACCAGAAACCACCGTGTTGCTGTAGTTAGTTCAATCAAAAAGAAACCATCGTGTTGCCGTGGTTAGTTCAATCAACGAGAAACCATCGTGTTGCTGTGGTTAGTTCAATCAAACAGAAACCAACGTGTTGCCGTAGTTAGTTCAATCAGCCAGAAACCATCGTGTTGCCGTAGTTAGTTCAATCAAACAGAAACCAACGTGTTGCCGTAGTTAGTTCAATCAACCAGAAACCATCGTGTTGCTGTGGTTAGTTCAATCAAACAGAAACCAACGTGTTGCCGTAGTTAGCTCAATCAACCAGAAACCATTGTGTTGTCGTGGTTAGTTCAATCAACCAGAAACCATCGTGTTGCTGTGGTTAGTTCAATCAAACAGAAACCAACGTGTTGCCGTAGTTAGTTCAATCAACCAGAAACCATCGTGTTGCAGTGGTTAGTTCAATCAAACAGAAACCAACGTGTTGCCGTAGTTAGTTCAATCAACCAGAAACCATCGTGTTGCCGTAGTTAGTTCAATCAAACAGAAACCAACGTGTTGCCGTAGTTAGTTCAATCAACCAGAAACCATCGTGTTGCTGTGGTTAGTTCAATCAAACAGAAACCAACGTGTTGTCGTGGTTAGTTCAATCAACCAGAAACCATCGTGTTGCTGTGGTTAGTTCAATAAAACAGAAACCAACGTGTTGCCGTAGTTAGCTCAATCAACCAGAAACCATCGTGTTGCTGTGGTTAGTTCAATCAACCAGAAACCATTGTGTTGTCGTGGTTAGTTCAATCAACCAGAAACCATCGTGTTGCTGTGGTTAGTTCAATCAAACAGAAACCAACGTGTTGCCGTGGTTAGTTCAATCAAACAGAAACCAACGTGTTGCCGTAGTTAGTTCAATCAACCAGAAACCATCGTGTTGCTGTGGTTAGTTCAATCAAACAGAAACCAACGTGTTGCCGTAGTTAGCTCAATCAAACAGAAACCATCGTGTTGCTGTGGTTAGTTCAATCAACCAGAAACCATTGTGTTGTCGTGGTTAGTTCAATCAACCAGAAACCATCGTGTTGCTGTGGTTAGTTCAATCAAACAGAAACCAACGTGTTGCCGTAGTTAGCTCAATCAACCAGAAACCATTTTCTTGTCGTGGTTAGTTCAATCAACCAGAAACCATCGTGTTGCTGTAGTTAGCTCAATCAACCAGACACCATCGTGTTGCCGTAGTTAGCTCAATCAACCAGAAACCATCGTGTTGCCGTTGTAAGTTCAATCAACCAGAAACCATCGTGTTGCCGTGGTTAGCTCAATCAACCAGAAACCATCGTGTTGCTTTAGTTAGCTCAATCAACCAGAAACCATCGTGTTGCTGTAGTTAGTTCAATCAACCAGAAACCATCGTGTTGCCGTGGTTAGTTCAATCAACCAGAAACCATCGTGTTGGTGTGGTTAGTTCAATCATCCAGAAACCATCGTGTTGCCGTAGTTAGCTCAATCAACCAGAAACCATCGTGTTGCCGTGGTTAGTTCAATCAACCAGAAACTATCGTGTTGCCGTGGTTAGTTCAATCAACCAGAAACCATCGTGTTGCCGTGGTTAGTTCAATCAACCAGAAACCATCGTGTTGCCGTGGTTAGTTCAATCAACCAGAAACCATCGTGTTGCCGTGATTAGTTCAATCAACCAGAAACCAGTGTGTTGCCGTGGTTAGCTCAATCAAACAGAAACCATCGTGTTGCCGTTGTTAGCTCAATCAACCAGAAACCATCGTGTTGCCGTAGTTAGTTCAATCAAACAGAAACCATCGTGTTGCCGTGGTTAGTTCAATCAACCAGAAACCATCGTGTTGCTGTGGTTAGTTCAATCAACCAGAAACCATCGTGTTGCTGTGGTTAGTTCAATCAACCAGAAACCACCGTGTTGCCGTAGTTAGTTCAATCAAAAAGAAACCATCGTGTTGCCGTGGTTAGTTCAATCAACGAGAAACCATCGTGTTGCTGCGGTTAGTTCAATCAAACAGAAACCAACGTGTTGCCGTAGTTAGTTCAATCAGCCAGAAACCATCGTGTTGCCGTAGTTAGTTCAATCAAACAGAAACCAACGTGTTGCCGTAGTTAGTTCAATCAACCAGAAACCATCGTGTTGCTGTGGTTAGTTCAATCAAACAGAAACCAACGTGTTGCCGTAGTTAGCTCAATCAACCAGAAACCATTGTGTTGTCGTGGTTAGTTCAATCAACCAGAAACCATCGTGTTGCTGTGGTTAGTTCAATCAAACAGAAACCAACGTGTTGCCGTAGTTAGTTCAATCATCCAGAAACCATCGTGTTGCTGTGGTTAGTTCAATCAAACAGAAACCAACGTGTTGCCGTAGTTAGTTCAATCAACCAGAAACCATCGTGTTGCCGTAGTTAGTTCAATCAAACAGAAACCAACGTGTTGCCGTAGTTAGTTCAATCAACCAGAAACCATCGTGTTGCTGTGGTTAGTTCAATCAAACAGAAACCAACGTGTTGCCGTGGTTAGTTCAATCAACCAGAAACCATCGTGTTGCTGTGGTTAGTTCAATCAAACAGAAACCAACGTGTTGCCGTAGTTAGCTCAATCAACCAGAAACCATTGTGTTGTCGTGGTTAGTTCAATCAACCAGAAACCATCGTGTTGCTGTGGTTAGTTCAATCAACCAGAAACCATCGTGTTGCCGTAGTTAGTTCAATCAACCAGAAACCATCGTGTTGCCGTAGTTAGTTCAATCAAACAGAAACCAACGTGTTGCCGTAGTTAGTTCAATCAACCAGAAACCATCGTGTTGCTGTGGTTAGTTCAATCAACCAGAAACCAACGTGTTGCTGTGGTTAGTTCAATCAACCAGAAACCACCGTGTTGCCGTAGTTAGTTCAATCAAAAAGAAACCATCGTGTTGCCGTGGTTAGTTCAATCAACCAGAAACCATCGTGTTGCTGTGGTTAGTTCAATCAAACAGAAACCAACGTGTTGCCGTAGTTAGTTCAATCAGCCAGAAACCATCGTGTTGCCGTAGTTAGTTCAATCAAACAGAAACCAACGTGTTGCCGTAGTTAGTTCAATCAACCAGAAACCATCGTGTTGCTGTGGTTAGTTCAATCAAACAGAAACCAACGTGTTGCCGTAGTTAGCTCAATCAACCAGAAACCATTGTGTTGTCGTGGTTAGTTCAATCAACCAGAAACCATCGTGTTGCTGTGGTTAGTTCAATCAACCAGAAACCAACGTGTTGCCGTAGTTAGTTCAATCATCCAGAAACCATCGTGTTGCTGTGGTTAGTTCAATCAAACAGAAACCAACGTGTTGCCGTAGTTAGTTCAATCAACCAGAAACCATCGTGTTGCCGTAGTTAGTTCAATCAAACAGAAACCAACGTGTTGCCGTAGTTAGTTCAATCAACCAGAAACCATCGTGTTGCTGTGGTTAGTTCAATCAAACAGAAACCAACGTGTTGTCGTGGTTAGTTCAATCAACCAGAAACCATCGTGTTGCTGTGGTTAGTTCAATCAAACAGAAACCAACGTGTTGCCGTAGTTAGCTCAATCAACCAGAAACCATTGTGTTGTCGTGGTTAGTTCAATCAACCAGAAACCATCGTGTTGCTGTGGTTAGTTCAATCAAACAGAAACCAACGTGTTGCCGTAGTTAGTTCAATCAACCAGAAAACATCGTGTTGCTGTGGTTAGTTCAATCAAACAGAAACCAACGTGTTGCCGTAGTTAGTTCAATCAACCAGAAACCATCGTGTTGCCGTAGTTAGTTCAATCAACCAGAAACCAACGTGTTGCCGTAGTTAGTTCAATCAACCAGAAACCATCGTGTTGCTGTGGTTAGTTCAATCAACCAGAAACCATCGTGTTGCTGTGGTTAGTTCAATCAAACAGAAACCAACGTGTTGCCGTAGTTAGCTCAATCAAACAGAAACCATCGTGTTGCTGTGGTTAGTTCAATCAACCAGAAACCATTGCGTTGTCGTGGTTAGTTCAATCAACCAGAAACCATCGTGTTGCTGTGGTTAGTTCAATCAAACAGAAACCAACGTGTTGCCGTAGTTAGCTCAATCAACCAGAAACCATTGTGTTGTCGTGGTTAGTTCAATCAACCAGAAACCATCGTGTTGCTGTAGTTAGCTCAATCAACCAGAAACCATCGTGTTGCCGTAGTTAGCTCAATCAACCAGAAACCATCGTGTTGCCGTTGTAAGTTCAATCAACCAGAAACCATCGTGTTGCCGTGGTTAGCTCAATCAACCAGAAACCATCGTGGTGCTGTAGTTAGCTCAATCAACCAGAAACCATCGTGTTGCCGTAGTTAGTTCAATCAACCAGAAACCATCGTGTTGCCGTGGTTAGTTCAATCAACCAGAAACCATCGTGTTGGTGTGGTTAGTTCAATCATCCAGAAACCATCGTGTTGCCGTAGTTAGCTCAATCAACCAGAAACCATCGTGTTGCCGTGGTTAGTTCACTCAACCAGAAACTATCGTGTTGCCGTGGTTAGTTCAATCAACCAGAAACCATCGTGTTGCCGTGGTTAGTTCAATCAACCAGAAACCATCGTGTTGCCGTGGTTAGTTCAATCAACCAGAAACCAACGTGTTGCCGTAGTTAGTTCAATCATCCAGAAACCATCGTGTTGCTGTGGTTAGTTCAATCAAACAGAAACCAACGTGTTGCCGTAGTTAGTTCAATCAACCAGAAACCATCGTGTTGCCGTAGTTAGTTCAATCAAACAGAAACCAACGTGTTGCCGTAGTTAGTTCAATCAACCAGAAACCATCGTGTTGCTGTGGTTAGTTCAATCAAACAGAAACCAACGTGTTGTCGTGGTTAGTTCAATCAACCAGAAACCATCGTGTTGCTGTGGTTAGTTCAATCAAACAGAAACCAACGTGTTGCCGTAGTTAGCTCAATCAACCAGAAACCATTGTGTTGTCGTGGTTAGTTCAATCAACCAGAAACCATCGTGTTGCTGTGGTTAGTTCAATCAACCAGAAACCATCGTGTTGCCGTAGTTAGTTCAATCAACCAGAAACCATCGTGTTGCCGTAGTTAGTTCAATCAAACAGAAACCAACGTGTTGCCGTAGTTAGTTCAATCAACCAGAAACCATCGTGTTGCTGTGGTTAGTTCAATCAACCAGAAACCAACGTGTTGCTGTGGTTAGTTCAATCAACCAGAAACCACCGTGTTGCCGTAGTTAGTTCAATCAAAAAGAAACCATCGTGTTGCCGTGGTTAGTTCAATCAACCAGAAACCATCGTGTTGCTGTGGTTAGTTCAATCAAACAGAAACCAACGTGTTGCCGTAGTTAGTTCAATCAGCCAGAAACCATCGTGTTGCCGTAGTTAGTTCAATCAAACAGAAACCAACGTGTTGCCGTAGTTAGTTCAATCAACCAGAAACCATCGTGTTGCTGTGGTTAGTTCAATCAAACAGAAACCAACGTGTTGCCGTAGTTAGCTCAATCAACCAGAAACCATTGTGTTGTCGTGGTTAGTTCAATCAACCAGAAACCATCGTGTTGCTGTGGTTAGTTCAATCAAACAGAAACCAACGTGTTGCCGTAGTTAGTTCAATCATCCAGAAACCATCGTGTTGCTGTGGTTAGTTCAATCAAACAGAAACCAACGTGTTGCCGTAGTTAGTTCAATCAACCAGAAACCATCGTGTTGCCGTAGTTAGTTCAATCAAACAGAAACCAACGTGTTGCCGTAGTTAGTTCAATCAACCAGAAACCATCGTGTTGCTGTGGTTAGTTCAATCAAACAGAAACCAACGTGTTGTCGTGGTTAGTTCAATCAACCAGAAACCATCGTGTTGCTGTGGTTAGTTCAATCAAACAGAAACCAACGTGTTGCCGTAGTTAGCTCAATCAACCAGAAACCATTGTGTTGTCGTGGTTAGTTCAATCAACCAGAAACCATCGTGTTGCTGTGGTTAGTTCAATCAAACAGAAACCAACGTGTTGCCGTAGTTAGTTCAATCAACCAGAAAACATCGTGTTGCTGTGGTTAGTTCAATCAAACAGAAACCAACGTGTTGCCGTAGTTAGTTCAATCAACCAGAAACCATCGTGTTGCCGTAGTTAGTTCAATCAAACAGAAACCAACGTGTTGCCGTAGTTAGTTCAATCAACCAGAAACCATCGTGTTGCTGTGGTTAGTTCAATCAACCAGAAACCATCGTGTTGCTGTGGTTAGTTCAATCAAACAGAAACCAACGTGTTGCCGTAGTTAGCTCAATCAAACAGAAACCATCGTGTTGCTGTGGTTAGTTCAATCAACCAGAAACCATTGCGTTGTCGTGGTTAGTTCAATCAACCAGAAACCATCGTGTTGCTGTGGTTAGTTCAATCAAACAGAAACCAACGTGTTGCCGTAGTTAGCTCAATCAACCAGAAACCATTGTGTTGTCGTGGTTAGTTCAATCAACCAGAAACCATCGTGTTGCTGTAGTTAGCTCAATCAACCAGAAACCATCGTGTTGCCGTAGTTAGCTCAATCAACCAGAAACCATCGTGTTGCCGTTGTAAGTTCAATCAACCAGAAACCATCGTGTTGCCGTGGTTAGCTCAATCAACCAGAAACCATCGTGGTGCTGTAGTTAGCTCAATCAACCAGAAACCATCGTGTTGCCGTAGTTAGTTCAATCAACCAGAAACCATCGTGTTGCCGTGGTTAGTTCAATCAACCAGAAACCATCGTGTTGGTGTGGTTAGTTCAATCATCCAGAAACCATCGTGTTGCCGTAGTTAGCTCAATCAACCAGAAACCATCGTGTTGCCGTGGTTAGTTCACTCAACCAGAAACTATCGTGTTGCCGTGGTTAGTTCAATCAACCAGAAACCATCGTGTTGCCGTGGTTAGTTCAATCAACCAGAAACCATCGTGTTGCCGTGGTTAGTTCAATCAACCAGAAACCATCGTGTTGCCGTGATTAGTTCAATCAACCAGAAACCAGTGTGTTGCCGTGGTTAGCTCAATCAAACAGAAACCATCGTGTTGCCGTTGTTAGCTCAATCAACCAGAAACCATCGTGTTGCCGTTGTAAGTTCAATCAACCAGAAACCATCGTGTTGCCGTAGTTAGTTCAATCAAACAGAAACCATCGTGTTGCCGTGGTTAGTTCAATCAACCAGAAACCATCGTGTTGCTGTGGTTAGTTCAATCAACCAGAAACCATCGTGTTGCTGTGGTTAGTTCAATCAACCAGAAACCACCGTGTTGCCGTAGTTAGTTCAATCAAAAAGAAACCATCGTGTTGCCGTGGTTAGTTCAATCAACGAGAAACCATCGTGTTGCTGTGGTTAGTTCAATCAAACAGAAACCAACGTGTTGCTGTGGTTAGTTCAATCAAACAGAAACCAACGTGTTGCCGTAGTTAGTTCAATCAGCCAGAAACCATCGTGTTGCCGTAGTTAGTTCAATCAAACAGAAACCAACGTGTTGCTGTGGTTAGTTCAATCAAACAGAAACCAACGTGTTGCCGTAGTTAGCTCAATCAACCAGAAACCATTGTGTTGTCGTGGTTAGTTCAATCAACCAGAAACCATCGTGTTGCTGTGGTTAGTTCAATCAACCAGAAACCATTGTGTTGTCGTGGTTAGTTCAATCAACCAGAAACCATCGTGTTGCTGTGGTTAGTTCAATCAAACAGAAACCAACGTGTTGCCGTAGTTAGTTCAATCAACCAGAAACCATCGTGTTGCTGTGGTTAGTTCAATCAAACAGAAACCAACGTGTTGCCGTAGTTAGCTCAATCAACCAGAAACCATTGTGTTGTCGTGGTTAGTTCAATCAAACAGAAACCAACGTGTTGCCGTAGTAAGTTCAATCAACCAGAAACCATCGTGTTGCTGTGGTTAGTTCAATCAAACAGAAACCAACGTGTTGCCGTAGTTAGTTCAATCAACCAGAAACCATCGTGTTGCCGTAGTTAGTTCAATCGAACAGAAACCAACGTGTTGCCGTAGTTAGTTCAATCAACCAGAAACCATCGTGTTGCTGTGGTTAGTTCAATCAAACAGAAACCAACGTGTTGCCGTAGTTAGTTCAATCAACCAGAAACCATCGTGTTGCCGTAGTTAGTTCAATCAAACAGAAACCAACGTGTTGCCGTAGTTAGTTCAATCAACCAGAAACCATCGTGTTGCTGTGGTTAGTTCAATCAAACAGAAACCAACGTGTTGCCGTAGTTAGCTCAATCAACCAGAAACCATTGTGTTGTCGTGGTTAGTTCAATCAACCAGAAACCATCGTGTTGCTGTGGTTAGTTCAATCAAACAGAAACCAACGCGTTGCCGTAGTTAGTTCAATCAACCAGAAACCATCGTGTTGCTGTGGTTAGTTCAATCAAACAGAAACCAAGGTGTTGCCGTAGTTAGCTCATTCAACCAGAAACCATTGTGTTGTCGTGGTTAGTTCAATCAAACAGAAACCAACGTGTTGCCGTAGTTAGTTCAAACAACCAGAAACCATCGTGTTGCTGTGGTTAGTTCAGTCAAACAGAAACCAACGTGTTGCCGTAGTTAGTTCAATCAACCAGAAACCGTCGTGTTGCCGTAGTTAGTTCAATCAAACAGAAACCAACGTGTTGCCGTAGTTAGTTCAATCAACCAGAAACCATCGTGTTGCTGTGGTTAGTTCAGTCAAACAGAAACCAACGTGTTGCCGTAGTTAGTTCAATCAACCAGAAACCATCGTGTTGCCGTAGTTAGTTCAATCAAACAGAAACCAACGTGTTGCCGTAGTTAGTTCAATCAACCAGAAACCATCGTGTTGCTGTGGTTAGTTCAATCAAACAGAAACCAACGTGTTGCCGTAGTTAGTTCAATCAACCAGAAACCATCGTATTGCCGTAGTTAGTTCAATCAAACAGAAACCAACGTGTTGCCGTAGTTAGTTCAATCAACCAGAAACCATCGTGTTGCTGTGGTTAGTTCAATCAAACAGAAACCAACGTGTTGCCGTAGTTAGCTCAATCAACCAGAAACCATTGTGTTGTCGTGGTTAGTTCAATCAACCAGAAACCATCGTGTTGCTGTGGTTAGTTCAATCAAACAGAAACCAACGTGTTGCCGTAGTTAGTTCAATCAAACAGAAACCAACGTGTTGCCGTAGTTAGTTCAATCAACCAGAAACCATCGTGTTGCTGTGGTTAGCTCAATCAACCAGAAACCAACGTGTTGCCGTAGTTAGTTCAATCAACCAGAAATCATCGTGTTTCTGTGGTTAGTTCAATCAAACAGAAACCAACGTGTTGCCGTAGTTAGCTCAATCAACCAGAAACCATTGTGTTGTCGTGGTTAGTTCAATCAACCAGAAACCATCGTGTTGCTGTGGTTAGTTCAATCAAACAGAAACCAACGTGTTGCCGTAGTTAGTTCAATCAACCAGAAACCATCGTGTTGCTGTGGTTAGTTCAGTCAAACAGAAACCAACGTGTTGCCGTAGTTAGTTCAATCAACCAGAAACCATCGTGTTGCCGTAGTTAGTTCAATCAAACAGAAACCAACGTGTTGCCGTAGTTAGTTCAATCAACCAGAAACCATCGTGTTGCTGTGGTTAGCTCAATCAACCAGAAACCAACGTGTTGCCGTTGTTAGTTCAATCAACCAGAAACCATCGTGTTGCTGTGGTTAGTTCAATCAAACAGAAACCAACGTGTTGTCGTGGTTAGTTCAATCAACCAGAAACCATCGTGTTGCTGTGGTTAGTTCAATCAAACAGAAACCAACGTGTTGCCGTAGTTAGCTCAATCAACCAGAAACCATTGTGTTGTCGTGGTTAGGTCAATCAACCAGAAACCATCGTGTTGCTGTGGTTAGTTCAATCAAACAGAAACCAACGTGTTGCCGTAGTTAGTTCAATCAACCAGAAACCATCGTGTTGCTGTGGTTAGTTCAATCAAACAGAAACCAACGTGTTGCCGTAGTTAGCTCAATCAACCAGAAACCATTGTGTTGTCGTGGTTAGTTCAATCAACCAGAAACCATCGTGTTGCTGTGGTTAGTTCAATCAAACAGAAACCAACGTGTTGCCGTAGTTAGTTCAATCAACCAGAAACCATCGTGTTGCTGTGGTTAGTTCAATCAAACAGAAACCAAGGTGTTGCCGTAGTTAGCTCATTCAACCAGAAACCATTGTGTTGTCGTGGTTAGTTCAATCAAACAGAAACCAACGTGTTGCCGTAGTTAGTTCAATCAACCAGAAACCATCGTGTTGCTGTGGTTAGTTCAGTCAAACAGAAACCAACGTGTTGCCGTAGTTAGTTCAATCAACCAGAAACCATCGTGTTGCCGTAGTTAGTTCAATCAAACAGAAACCAACGTGTTGCCGTAGTTAGTTCAATCAACCAGAAACCATCGTGTTGCTGTGGTTAGTTCAGTCAAACAGAAACCAACGTGTTGCCGTAGTTAGTTCAATCAACCAGAAACCATCGTGTTGCCGTAGTTAGTTCAATCAAACAGAAACCAACGTGTTGCCGTAGTTAGTTCAATCAACCAGAAACCATCGTGTTGCTGTGGTTTGTTCAATCAAACAGAAACCAACGTGTTGCCGTAGTTAGTTCAATCAACCAGAAACCATCGTATTGCCGTAGTTAGTTCAATCAAACAGAAACCAACGTGTTGCCGTAGTTAGTTCAATCAACCAGAAACCATCGTGTTGCTGTGGTTTGTTCAATCAAACAGAAACCAACGTGTTGCCGTAGTTAGCTCAATCAACCAGAAACCATTGTGTTGTCGTGGTTAGTTCAATCAACCAGAAACCATCGTGTTGCTGTGGTTAGTTCAATCAAACAGAAACCAACGTGTTGCCGTTGTTAGTTCAATCAACCAGAAACTATCGTGTTGCTGTGGTTAGTTCAATCAAACAGAAACCAACGTGTTGCCGTAGTTAGTTCAATCAAACAGAAACCAACGTGTTGCCGTAGTTAGTTCAATCAACCAGAAACCATCGTGTTGCTGTGGTTAGCTCAATCAACCAGAAACCAACGTGTTGCCGTAGTTAGTTCAATCAACCAGAAATCATCGTGTTTCTGTGGTTAGTTCAATCAAACAGAAACCAACGTGTTGCCGTAGTTAGCTCAATCAACCAGAAACCATTGTGTTGTCGTGGTTAGTTCAATCAACCAGAAACCATCGTGTTGCTGTGGTTAGTTCAATCAAACAGAAACCAACGTGTTGCCGTAGTTAGTTCAATCAACCAGAAACCATCGTGTTGCTGTGGTTAGTTCAATCAAACAGAAACCAACGTGTTGCCGTAGTTAGTTCAGTCAAACAGAAACCAACGTGTTGCCGTAGTTAGTTCAATCAACCAGAAACCATCGTGTTGCTGTGGTTAGCTCAATCAACCAGAAACCAACGTGTTGCCGTAGTTAGTTCAATCAACCAGAAACCATCGTGTTGCTGTGGTTAGTTCAATCAAACAGAAACCAACGTGTTGTCGTGGTTAGTTCAATCAACCAGAAACCATCGTGTTGCTGTGGTTAGTTCAATCAAACAGAAACCAACGTGTTGCCGTAGTTAGCTCAATCAACCAGAAACCATTGTGTTGTCGTGGTTAGGTCAATCAACCAGAAACCATCGTGTTGCTGTGGTTAGTTCAATCAAACAGAAACCAACGTGTTGCCGTAGTTAGTTCAATCAACCAGAAACCATCGTGTTGCTGTGGTTAGTTCAATCAAACAGAAATCAACGTGTTGCCGTAGTTAGCTCAATCAACCAGAAACCATCGTGTTGCTGTGGTTAGTTCAATCAACCAGAAACCATTGTGTTGTCGTGGTTAGTTCAATCAACCAGAAACCATCGTGTTGCTGTGGTTAGTTCAATCAACCAGAAACCATCGTGTTGCTGTGGTTAGTTCAATCAAACAGAAACCAACGTGTTGCCGTGGTTAGTTCAATCAAACAGAAACCAACGTGTTGCCTTAGTTAGTTCAATCAACCAGAAACCATCGTGTTGCTGTGGTTAGTTCGATCAAACAGAAACCAACGTGTTGCCGTAGTTAGTTCAATCAAACAGAAACCATCGTGTTGCTGTGGTTAGTTCAATCAACCAGAAACCATTGTGTTGTCGTGGTTAGTTCAATCAACCAGAAACCATCGTGTTGCTGTGGTTAGTTCAATTAAACAGAAACCAACGTGTTGCCGTAGTTAGTTCAATCAACCAGAAACCATCGTGTTGCTGTGGTTAGTTCAATCAAACAGAAACCAACGTGTTGCCGTAGTTAGTTCAATCAACCAGAAACCATCGTGTTGCCGTAGTTAGTTCAATCAAACAGAAACCATCGTGTTGCTATGGTTAGTTCAATCAAACAGAAACCAACGTGTTGCCGTAGTTAGCTCAATCAACCAGAAACCATTGTGTTGTCGTGGTTAGTTCAATCAACCAGAAACCATCGTGTTGCTGTGGTTAGTTCAATCAAACAGAAACCAACGTGTTGCCGTAGTTAGTTCAATCAACCAGAAACCATCGTGTTGCTGTGGTTAGTTCAATCAAACAGAAACCAACGTGTTGCCGTAGTTAGTTCAATCAACCAGAAACCATCGTGTTGCTGTGGTTAGTTCAATCAAACAGAAACCAACGTGTTGCCGTAGTTAGTTCAATCAGCCAGAAACCATCGTGTTGCCGTAGTTAGTTCAATCAAACAGAAACCAACGTGTTGCCGTAGTTAGTTCAATCAACCAGAAACCATCGTGTTGCTGTGGTTAGCTCAATCAACCAGAAACCAACGTGTTGCCGTAGTTAGTTCAATCAACCAGAAACCATCGTGTTGCTGTGGTTAGTTCAATCAAACAGAAACCAACGTGTTGTCGTGGTTAGTTCAATCAACCAGAAACCATCGTGTTGCTGTGGTTAGTTCAATCAAACAGAAACCAACGTGTTGCCGTAGTTAGCTCAATCAACCAGTAACCATTTTGTTGTCGTGGTTAGTTCAATCAACCAGAAACCATCGTGTTGCTGTGGTTAGTTCAATCAAACAGAAACCAACGTGTTGCCGTAGTTAGTTCAATCAACCAGAAACCATCGTGTTGCTGTGGTTAGTTCAATCAAACAGAAACCAACGTGTTGCCGTAGTTAGCTCAATCAACCAGAAACCATCGTGTTGCTGTGGTTAGTTCAATCAACCAGAAACCATTGTGTTGTCGTGGTTAGTTCAATCAAACAGAAACCAACGTGTTGCCGTAGTTAGTTCAATCAACCAGAAACCATCGTGTTGCTGTGGTTAGTTCAATCAAACAGAAACCAACGTGTTGCCGTAGTTAGTTCAATCAAACAGAAACCATCGTGTTGCTGTGGTTAGTTCAATCAACCAGAAACCAACGTGTTGCCGTAGTTAGTTCAATCAACCAGAAACCATCGTGTTGCTGTGGTTAGTTCAATCAACCAGAAACCATTGTGTTGTCGTGGTTAGTTCAATCAAACAGAAACCAACGTGTTGCCGTAGTTAGTTCAATCAACCAGAAACCATCGTGTTGCTGTGGTTAGTTCAATCAAACAGAAACCAACGTGTTGCCGTAGTTAGTTCAATCAAACAGAAACCATCGTGTTGCTGTGGTTAGTTCAATCAACCAGAAACCATTGTGTTGTCGTGGTTAGTTCAATCAACCAGAAACCATCGTGTTGCTGTGGTTAGTTCAATTAAACAGAAACCAACGTGTTGCCGTAGTTAGTTCAATCAACCAGAAACCATCGTGTTGCTGTGGTTAGTTCAATCAAACAGAAACCAACGTGTTGCCGTAGTTAGTTCAATCAACCAGAAACCATCGTGTTGCCGTAGTTAGTTCAATCAAACAGAAACCAACGTGTTGCCGTAGTTAGTTCAATCAACCAGAAACCATCGTGTTGCTGTGGTTAGTTCAATCAAACAGAAACCAACGTGTTGCCGTAGTTAGCTCAATCAACCAGAAACCATTGTGTTGTCGTGGTTAGTTCAATCAACCAGAAACCATCGTGTTGCTGTGGTTAGTTCAATCAAACAGAAACCAACGTGTTGCCGTAGTTAGTTCATTCAACCAGAAACCATCGTGTTGCTGTGGTTAGTTCAATCAAACAGAAACCAACGTGTTGCCGTAGTTAGTTCAATCAACCAGAAACCATCGTGTTGCCGTAGTTAGTTCAATCAAACAGAAACCATCGTGTTGCTATGGTTAGTTCAATCAAACAGAAACCAACGTGTTGCCGTAGTTAGCTCAATCAACCAGAAACCATTGTGTTGTCGTGGTTAGTTCAATCAACCAGAAACCATCGTGTTGCTGTGGTTAGTTCAATCAAACAGAAACCAACGTGTTGCCGTAGTTAGTTCAATCAACCAGAAACCATCGTGTTGCTGTGGTTAGTTCAATCAAACAGAAACCAACGTGTTGCCGTAGTTAGTTCAATCAACCAGAAACCATCGTGTTGCTGTGGTTAGTTCAATCAAACAGAAACCAACGTGTTGCCGTAGTTAGTTCAATCAGCCAGAAACCATCGTGTTGCCGTAGTTAGTTCAATCAAACAGAAACCAACGTGTTGCCGTAGTTAGTTCAATCAACCAGAAACCATCGTGTTGCTGTGGTTAGCTCAATCAACCAGAAACCAACGTGTTGCCGTAGTTAGTTCAATCAACCAGAAACCATCGTGTTGCTGTGGTTAGTTCAATCAAACAGAAACCAACGTGTTGTCGTGGTTAGTTCAATCAACCAGAAACCATCGTGTTGCTGTGGTTAGTTCAATCAAACAGAAACCAACGTGTTGCCGTAGTTAGCTCAATCAACCAGTAACCATTTTGTTGTCGTGGTTAGTTCAATCAACCAGAAACCATCGTGTTGCTGTGGTTAGTTCAATCAAACAGAAACCAACGTGTTGCCGTAGTTAGTTCAATCAACCAGAAACCATCGTGTTGCTGTGGTTAGTTCAATCAAACAGAAACCAACGTGTTGCCGTAGTTAGCTCAATCAACCAGAAACCATCGTGTTGCTGTGGTTAGTTCAATCAACCAGAAACCATTGTGTTGTCGTGGTTAGTTCAATCAAACAGAAACCAACGTGTTGCCGTAGTTAGTTCAATCAACCAGAAACCATCGTGTTGCTGTGGTTAGTTCAATCAAACAGAAACCAACGTGTTGCCGTAGTTAGTTCAATCAAACAGAAACCATCGTGTTGCTGTGGTTAGTTCAATCAACCAGAAACCAACGTGTTGCCGTAGTTAGTTCAATCAACCAGAAACCATCGTGTTGCTGTGGTTAGTTCAATCAACCAGAAACCATTGTGTTGTCGTGGTTAGTTCAATCAAACAGAAACCAACGTGTTGCCGTAGTTAGTTCAATCAACCAGAAACCATCGTGTTGCTGTGGTTAGTTCAATCAAACAGAAACCAACGTGTTGCCGTAGTTAGTTCAATCAAACAGAAACCATCGTGTTGCTGTGGTTAGTTCAATCAACCAGAAACCATTGTGTTGTCGTGGTTAGTTCAATCAACCAGAAACCATCGTGTTGCTGTGGTTAGTTCAATCAAACAGAAACCAACGTGTTGCCGTAGTTAGTTCAATCAACCAGAAACCATCGTGTTGCTGTGGTTAGTTCAATCAAACAGAAACCAACGTGTTGCCGTAGTTAGTTCAATCAACCAGAAACCATCGTGTTGCCGTAGTTAGTTCAATCAAACAGAAACCAACGTGTTGCCGTAGTTAGTTCAATCAACCAGAAACCATCGTGTTGCTGTGGTTAGTTCAATCAAACAGAAACCAACGTGTTGCCGTAGTTAGCTCAATCAACCAGAAACCATTGTGTTGTCGTGGTTAGTTCAATCAACCAGAAACCATCGTGTTGCTGTGGTTAGTTCAATCAAACAGAAACCAACGTGTTGCCGTAGTTAGTTCAATCAACCAGAAACTATCGTGTTGCTGTGGTTAGTTCAATCAAACAGAAACCAACGTGTTGCCGTAGTTAGTTCAATCAAACAGAAACCAACGTGTTGCCGTAGTTAGTTCAATCAACCAGAAACCATCGTGTTGCTGTGGTTAGCTCAATCAACCAGAAACCAACGTGTTGCCGTAGTTAGTTCAATCAACCAGAAACCATCGTGTTTCTGTGGTTAGTTCAATCAAACAGAAATCAACGTGTTGCCGTAGTTAGCTCAATCAACCAGAAACCATTGTGTTGTCGTGGTTAGTTCAATCAACCAGAAACCATCGTGTTGCTATGGTTAGTTCAATCAAACAGAAACCAACGTGTTGCCGTAGTTAGTTCAATCAACCAGAAACCATCGTGTTGCTGTGGTTAGTTCAATCAAACAGAAACCAACGTGTTGCCGTAGTTAGTTCAATCAACCAGAAACCATCGTGTTGCCGTAGTTAGTTCAATCAAACAGAAACCATCGTGTTGCTATGGTTAGTTCAATCAAACAGAAACCAACGTGTTGCCGTAGTTAGCTCAATCAACCAGAAACCATTGTATTGTCGTGGTTAGTTCAATCAACCAGAAACCATCGTGTTGCTGTGGTTAGTTCAATCAAACAGAAACCAACGTGTTGCCGTAGTTAGTTCAATCAACCAGAAACTATCGTGTTGCTGTGGTTAGTTCAATCAAACAGAAACCAACGTGTTGCCGTAGTTAGTTCAATCAACCAGAAACCATCGTGTTGCCGTAGTTAGTTCAATCAAACAGAAACCAACGTGTTGCCGTAGTTAGTTCAATCAACCAGAAACCATCGTGTTGCTGTGGTTAGCTCAATCAACCAGAAACCAACGTGTTGCCGTAGTTAGTTCAATCAACCAGAAACCATCGTGTTGCTGTGGTTAGTTCAATCAAACAGAAACCAACGTGTTGCCGTAGTTAGTTCAATCAACCAGAAACCATCGTGTTGCTGTGGTTAGTTCAATCAAACAGAAACCAACGTGTTGCCGTAGTTAGTTCAATCAGCCAGAAACCATCGTGTTGCCGTAGTTAGTTCAATCAAACAGAAACCAAGGTGTTGCCGTAGTTAGTTCAATCAACCAGAAACCATCGTGTTGCTGTGGTTAGCTCAATCAACCAGAAACCAACGTGTTGCCGTAGTTAGTTCAATCAACCAGAAACCATCGTGTTGCTGTGGTTAGTTCAATCAAACAGAAACCAACGTGTTGCCGTGGTTAGTTCAATCAACCAGAAACCATCGTGTTGCTGTGGTTAGTTCAATCAAACAGAAACCAACGTGTTGCCGTAGTTAGCTCAATCAACCAGTAACCATTTTGTTGTCGTGGTTAGTTCAATCAACCAGAAACCATCGTGTTGCTGTGGTTAGTTCAATCAAACAGAAACCAACGTGTTGCCGTAGTTAGTTCAATCAACCAGAAACCATCGTGTTGCTGTGGTTAGTTCAATCAAACAGAAACCAACGTGTTGCCGTAGTTAGCTCAATCAACCAGAAACCATCGTGTTGCTGTGGTTAGTTCAATCAACCAGAAACCATTGTGTTGTCGTGGTTAGTTCAATCAAACAGAAACCAACGTGTTGCCGTAGTTAGTTCAATCAACCAGAAACCATCGTGTTGCTGTGGTTAGTTCAATCAAACAGAAACCAACGTGTTGCCGTAGTTAGTTCAATCAAACAGAAACCATCGTGTTGCTGTGGTTAGTTCAATCAACCAGAAACCAACGTGTTGCCGTAGTTAGTTCAATCAACCAGAAACCATCGTGTTGCTGTGGTTAGTTCAATCAACCAGAAACCATTGTGTTGTCGTGGTTAGTTCAATCAAACAGAAACCAACGTATTGCCGTAGTTAGTTCAATCAACCAGAAACCATCGTGTTGCTGTGGTTAGTTCAATCAAACAGAAACCAACGTGTATCCGTAGTTAGTTCAATCAAACAGAAACCATCGTGTTGCTGTGGTTAGTTCAATCAACCAGAAACCATTGTGTTGTCGTGGTTAGTTCAATCAACCAGAAACCATCGTGTTGCTGTGGTTAGTTCAATTAAACAGAAACCAACGTGTTGCCGTAGTTAGTTCAATCAACCAGAAACCATCGTGTTGCTGTGGTTAGTTCAATCAAACAGAAACCAACGTGTTGCCGTAGTTAGTTCAATCAACCAGAAACCATCGTGTTGCCGTAGTTAGTTCAATCAAACAGAAACCAACGTGTTGCCGTAGTTAGTTCAATCAACCAGAAACCATCGTGTTGCTGTGGTTAGTTCAATCAAACAGAAACCAACGTGTTGCCGTAGTTAGCTCAATCAACCAGAAACCATTGTGTTGTCGTGGTTAGTTCAATCAACCAGAAACCATCGTGTTGCTGTGGTTAGTTCAATCAAACAGAAACCAACGTGTTGCCGTAGTTAGTTCAATCAACCAGAAACTATCGTGTTGCTGTGGTTAGTTCAATCAAACAGAAACCAACGTGTTGCCGTAGTTAGTTCAATCAAACAGAAACCAACGTGTTGCCGTAGTTAGTTCAATCAACCAGAAACCATCGTGTTGCTGTGGTTAGCTCAATCAACCAGAAACCAACGTGTTGCCGTAGTTAGTTCAATCAACCAGAAACCATCGTGTTTCTGTGGTTAGTTCAATCAAACAGAAATCAACGTGTTGCCGTAGTTAGCTCAATCAACCAGAAACCATTGTGTTGTCGTGGTTAGTTCAATCAACCAGAAACCATCGTGTTGCTGTGGTTAGTTCAATCAAACAGAAACCAACGTGTTGCCGTAGTTAGTTCAATCAACCAGAAACCATCGTGTTGCTGTGGTTAGTTCAGTCAAACAGAAACCAACGTGTTGCCGTAGTTAGTTCAATCAACCAGAAACCATCGTGTTGCCGTAGTTAGTTCAATCAAACAGAAACCAACGTGTTGCCGTAGTTAGTTCAATCAAACAGAAACCATCGTGTTGCTGTGGTTAGCTCAATCAGCCAGAAACCAACGTGTTGCCGTAGTTAGTTCAATCAACCAGAAACCATCGTGTTGCTGTGGTTAGTTCAATCAAACAGAAACCAACGTGTTGTCGTGGTTAGTTCAATCAACCAGAAACCATCGTGTTGCTGTGGTTAGTTCAATCAAACAGAAACCAACGTGTTGCCGTAGTTAGCTCAATCAACCAGAAACCATTGTGTTGTCGTGGTTAGTTCAATCAACCAGAAACCATCGTGTTGCTGTGGTTAGTTCAATCAAACAGAAACCAACGTGTTGCCGTAGTTAGTTCAATCAACCAGAAACCATCGTGTTGCTGTGGTTAGTTCAATCAAACAGAAACCAACGTGTTGCCGTAGTTAGCTCAATCAACCAGAAACCATCGTGTTGCTGTGGTTAGTTCAATCAACCAGAAACCATTGTGTTGTCGTGGTTAGTTCAATCAACCAGAAACCATCGTGTTGCTGTGGTTAGTTCAATCAAACAGAAACCAACGTGTTGCCGTGGTTAGTTCAATCAAACAGAAACCAACGTGTTGCCGTAGTTAGTTCAATCAACCAGAAACCATCGTGTTGCTGTGGTTAGTTCAATCAAACAGAAACCAACGTGTTGCCGTAGTTAGTTCAATCAAACAGAAACCATCGTGTTGCTGTGGTTAGTTCAATCAACCAGAAACCATTGTGTTGTCGTGGTTAGTTCAATCAACCAGAAACCATCGTGTTGCTGTGGTTAGTTCAATTAAACAGAAACCAACGTGTTGCCGTAGTTAGTTCAATCAACCAGAAACCATCGTGTTGCTGTGGTTAGTTCAATCAAACAGAAACCAACGTGTTGCCGTAGTTAGTTCAATCAACCAGAAACCATCGTGTTGCCGTAGTTAGTTCAATCAAACAGAAACCAACGTGTTGCCGTAGTTAGTTCAATCAACCAGAAACCATCGTGTTGCTATGGTTAGTTCAATCAAACAGAAACCAACGTGTTGCCGTAGTTAGCTCAATCAACCAGAAACCATTGTGTTGTCGTGGTTAGTTCAATCAACCAGAAACCATCGTGTTGCTGTGGTTAGTTCAATCAAACAGAAACCAACGTGTTGCCGTAGTTAGTTCAATCAACCAGAAACTATCGTGTTGCTGTGGTTAGTTCAATCAAACAGAAACCAACGTGTTGCCGTAGTTAGTTCAATCAACCAGAAACCATCGTGTTGCCGTAGTTAGTTCAATCAAACAGAAACCAACGTGTTGCCGTAGTTAGTTCAATCAACCAGAAACCATCGTGTTGCTGTGGTTAGCTCAATCAACCAGAAACCAACGTGTTGCCGTAGTTAGTTCAATCAACCAGAAACCATCGTGTTGCTGTGGTTAGTTCAATCAAACAGAAACCAACGTGTTGGCGTAGTTAGTTCAATCAACCAGAAACCATCGTGTTGCTGTGGTTAGTTCAATCAAACAGAAACCAACGTGTTGCCGTAGTTAGCTCAATCAACCAGAAACCATTGTGTTGTCGTGGTTAGTTCAATCAACCAGAAACCATCGTGTTGCTGTGGTTAGTTCAATCAACCAGAAACCACCGTGTTGCCGTAGTTAGTTCAATCAAAAAGAAACCATCGTGTTGCCGTGGTTAGTTCAATCAACGAGAAACCATCGTGTTGCTGTGGTTAGTTCAATCAAACAGAAACCAACGTGTTGCCGTAGTTAGTTCAATCAGCCAGAAACCATCGTCTTGCCGTAGTTAGTTCAATCAAACAGAAACCAACGTGTTGCCGTAGTTAGTTCAATCAACCAGAAACCATCGTGTTGCTGTGGTTAGTTCAATCAAACAGAAACCAACGTGTTGCCGTAGTTAGCTCAATCAACCAGAAACCATTGTGTTGTCGTGGTTAGTTCAATCAACCAGAAACCATCGTGTTGCTGTGGTTAGTTCAATCAAACAGAAACCAACGTGTTGCCGTAGTTAGTTCAATCAACCAGAAACCATCGTCTTGCTGTGGTTAGTTCAATCAAACAGAAACCAACGTGTTGCCGTGGTTAGTTCAATCAACCAGAAACCATCGTGTTGCTGTGGTTAGTTCAATCAAACAGAAACCAACGTGTTGCCGTAGTTAGTTCAATCAACCAGAAACCATCGTGTTGCTGTGGTTAGTTCAATCAAACAGAAACCAACGTGTTGCCGTAGTTAGATCAATCAACCAGAAACCATCGTGTTGCCGTAGTTAGTTCAATCAAACAGAAACCAACGTGTTGCCGTAGTTAGTTCAATCAACCAGAAACCATCGTGTTGCTGTGGTTAGTTCAATCAAACAGAAACCAACGTGTTGTCGTGGTTAGTTCAATCAACCAGAAACCATCGTGTTGCTGTGGTTAGTTCAATCAAACAGAAACCAACGTGTTGCCGTAGTTAGCTCAATCAACCAGAAACCATTGTGTTGTCGTGGTTAGTTCAATCAACCAGAAACCATCGTGTTGCTGTGGTTAGTTCAATCAAACAGAAACCAACGTGTTGCCGTAGTTAGTTCAATCAACCAGAAACCATCTTGTTGCTGTGGTTAGTTCAATCAAACAGAAACCAACGTGTTGCCGTAGTTAGCTCAATCAACCAGAAACCATCGTGTTGCTGTGGTTAGTTCAATCAACCAGAAACCATTGTGTTGTCGTGGTTAGTTCAATCAACCAGAAACCATCGTGTTGCTGTGGTTAGTTCAATCAAACAGAAACCAACGTGTTGCCGTGGTTAGTTCAATCAAACAGAAACCAACGTGTTGCCGTAGTTAGTTCAATCAACCAGAAACCATCGTGTTGCTGTGGTTAGTTCAATCAAACAGAAACCAACGTGTTGCCGTAGTTAGCTCAATCAAACAGAAACCATCGTGTTGCTGTGGTTAGTTCAATCAACCAGAAACCATTGTGTTGTCGTGGTTAGTTCAATCAACCAGAAACCATCGTGTTGCTGTGGTTAGTTCAATCAAACAGAAACCAACGTGTTGCCATAGTTAGCTCAATCAACCAGAAACCATTGTGTTGTCGTGGTTAGTTCAATCAACCAGAAACCATCGTGTTGCTGTAGTTAGCTCAATCAACCAGAAACCATCGTGTTGCCGTAGTTAGCTCAATCAACCAGAAACCATCGTGTTGCCGTTGTAAGTTCAATCAACCAGAAACCATCGTGTTGCCGTGGTTAGCTCAATCAACCAGAAACCATCGTGTTGCTGTAGTTAGCTCAATCAACCAGAAACCATCGTGTTGCCGTAGTTAGTTCAATCAACCAGAAACCATCGTGTTGCCGTGATTAGTTCAATCAACCAGAAACCAGTGTGTTGCCGTGGTTAGCTCAATCAAACAGAAACCATCGTGTTGCCGTTGTTAGCTCAATCAACCAGAAACCATCGTGTTGCCGTAGTTAGTTCAATCAAACAGAAACCATCGTGTTGCCGTGGTTAGTTCAATCAACCAGAAACCATCGTGTTGCTGTGGTTAGTTCAATCAACCAGAAACCATCGTGTTGCTGTGGTTAGTTCAATCAACCAGAAACCACCGTGTTGCCGTAGTTAGTTCAATCAAAAAGAAACCATCGTGTTGCCGTGGTTAGTTCAATAAACGAGAAACCATCGTGTTGCTGTGGTTAGTTCAATCAAACAGAAACCAACGTGTTGCCGTAGTTAGTTTAATCAGCCAGAAACCATCGTGTTGCCGTAGTTAGTTCAATCAAACAGAAACCAACGTGTTGCCGTAGTTAGTTCAATCAACCAGAAACCATCGTGTTGCTGTGGTTAGTTCAATCAAACAGAAACCAACGTGTTGCCGTAGTTAGCTCAATCAACCAGAAACCATTGTGTTGTCGTGGTTAGTTCAATCAACCAGAAACCATCGTGTTGCTGTGGTTAGTTCAATCAAACAGAAACCAACGTGTTGCCGTAGTTAGTTCAATCAACCAGAAACCATCGTGTTGCTGTGGTTAGTTCAATCAAACAGAAACCAACGTGTTGCCGTAGTTAGTTAAATCAACCAGAAACCATCGTGTTGCTGTGGTTAGTGCAATCAAACAGAAACCAACGTGTTGTCGTGGTTAGTTCAATCAACCAGAAACCATCGTGTTGCTGTGGTTAGTTCAATCAAACAGAAACCAACGTGTTGCCGTAGTTAGCTCAATCAACCAGAAACCATTGTGTTGTCGTGGTTAGTTCAATCAACCAGAAACCATCGTGTTGCCGTGGTTAGTTCAATCAACCAGAAACCATCGTGTTGCCGTGATTAGTTCAATCAACCAGAAACCAGTGTGTTGCCGTGGTTAGCTCAATCAAACAGAAACCATCGTGTTGCCGTTGTTAGCTCAATCAACCAGAAACCATCGTGTTGCCGTAGTTAGTTCAATCAACCAGAAACCATCGTGTTGCCGTGGTTAGTTCAATCAACCAGAAACCATCGTGTTGCTGTGGTTAGTTCAATCAACCAGAAACCATCGTGTTGCTGTGGTTAGTTCAATCAACCAGAAACCACCGTGTTGCCGTAGTTAGTTCAATCAAAAAGAAACCATCGTGTTGCCGTGGTTAGTTCAATAAACGAGAAACCATCGTGTTGCTGTGGTTAGTTCAATCAAACAGAAACCAACGTATTGCCGTAGTTAGTTCAATCAGCCAGAAACCATCGTGTTGCCGTAGTTAGTTCAATCAAACAGAAACCAACGTGTTGCCGTAGTTAGTTCAATCAACCAGAAACCATCGTGTTGATGTGGTTAGTTCAATCAAACAGAAACCAACGTGTTGCCGTAGTTAGCTCAATCAACCAGAAACCATCGTGTTGCCGTTGTAAGTTCAATCAACCAGAAACCATCGTGTTGCCGTGGTTAGCTCAATCAACCAGAAACCATCGTGTTGCTGTAGTTAGCTCAATCAACCAGAAACCATCGTGTTGCCGTAGTTAGTTCAATCAACCAGAAACCATCGTGTTGCCGTGGTTAGTTCAATCAACCAGAAACCATCGTGTTGGTGTGGTTAGTTCAATCATCCAGAAACCATCGTGTTGCCGTAGTTAGCTCAATCATCCAGAAACCATCGTGTTGCCGTAGTTAGCTCAATCAACCAGAAACCATCGTGTTGCCGTGGTTAGTTCAATCAACCAGAAACCATCGTGTTGCTGTGGTTAGTTCAATCAAACAGAAACCAACGTGTTGCCGTAGTTAGCTCAATCAACCAGAAACCATCGTGTTGCTGTGGTTAGTTCAATCAACCAGAAACCATTGTGTTGTCGTGGTTAGTTCAATCAACCAGAAACCATCGTGTTGCTGTGGTTAGTTCAATCAAACAGAAACCAACGTGTTGCCGTGGTTAGTTCAATCAAACAGAAACCAACGTGTTGCCGTAGTTAGTTCAATCAACCAGAAACCATCGTGTTGCTGTGGTTAGTTCAATCAAACAGAAACCAACGTGTTGCCGTAGTTAGCTCAATCAAACAGAAACCATCGTGTTGCTGTGGTTAGTTCAATCAACCAGAAACCATTGTGTTGTCGTGGTTAGTTCAATCAACCAGAAACCATCGTGTTGCTGTGGTTAGTTCAATCAAACAGAAACCAACGTGTTGCCATAGTTAGCTCAATCAACCAGAAACCATTGTGTTGTCGTGGTTAGTTCAATCAACCAGAAACCATCGTGTTGCTGTAGTTAGCTCAATCAACCAGAAACCATCGTGTTGCCGTAGTTAGCTCAATCAACCAGAAACCATCGTGTTGCCGTTGTTAGCTCAATCAACCAGAAACCATCGTGTTGCCGTGGTTAGCTCAATCAACCAGAAACCATCGTGTTGCTGTAGTTAGCTCAATCAACCAGAAACCATCGTGTTGCCGTAGTTAGTTCAATCAACCAGAAACCATCGTGTTGCCGTGGTTAGTTCAATCAACCAGAAACCATCGTGTTGGTGTGGTTAGTTCAATCATCCAGAAACCATCGTGTTGCCGTAGTTAGCTCAATCAACCAGAAACCATCGTGTTGCCGTGGTTAGTTCAATCAACCAGAAACAATCGTGTTGCCGTGGTTAGTTCAATCAACCAGAAACCATCGTGTTGCCGTGGTTAGTTCAATCAACCAGAAACCATCGTGTTGCCGTGGTTAGTTCAATCAACCAGAAACCATCGTGTTGCCGTGATTAGTTCAATCAACCAGAAACCAGTGTGTTGCCGTGGTTAGCTCAATCAAACAGAAACCATCGTGTTGCCGTTGTTAGCTCAATCAACCAGAAACCATCGTGTTGCCGTAGTTAGTTCAATCAAACAGAAACCATCGTGTTGCCGTGGTTAGTTCAATCAACCAGAAACCATCGTGTTGCTGTGGTTAGTTCAATCAACCAGAAACCATCGTGTTGCTGTGGTTAGTTCAATCAACCAGAAACCACCGTGTTGCCGTAGTTAGTTCAATCAAAAAGAAACCATCGTGTTGCCGTGGTTAGTTCAATAAACGAGAAACCATCGTGTTGCTGTGGTTAGTTCAATCAAACAGAAACCAACGTGTTGCCGTAGTTAGTTTAATCAGCCTGAAACCATCGTGTTGCCGTAGTTAGTTCAATCAAACAGAAACCAACGTGTTGCCGTAGTTAGTTCAATCAACCAGAAACCATCGTGTTGCTGTGGTTAGTTCAATCAAACAGAAACCAACGTGTTGCCGTAGTTAGCTCAACCAACCAGAAACCATTGTGTTGTCGTGGTTAGTTCAATCAACCAGAAACCATCGTGTTGCTGTGGTTAGTTCAATCAAACAGAAACCAACGTGTTGCCGTAGTTAGTTCAATCAACCAGAAACCATCGTGTTGCTGTGGTTAGTTCAATCAAACAGAAACCAACGTGTTGCCGTAGTTAGTTAAATCAACCAGAAACCATCGTGTTGCTGTGGTTAGTGCAATCAAACAGAAACCAACGTGTTGTCGTGGTTAGTTCAATCAACCAGAAACCATCGTGTTGCTGTGGTTAGTTCAATCAAACAGAAACCAACGTGTTGCCGTAGTTAGCTCAATCAACCAGAAACCATTGTGTTGTCGTGGTTAGTTCAATCAACCAGAAACCATCGTGTTGCCGTGGTTAGTTCAATCAACCAGAAACCATCGTGTTGCCGTGATTAGTTCAATCAACCAGAAACCAGTGTGTTGCCGTGGTTAGCTCAATCAAACAGAAACCATCGTGTTGCCGTTGTTAGCTCAATCAACCAGAAACCATCGTGTTGCCGTAGTTAGTTCAATCAAACAGAAACCATCGTGTTGCCGTGGTTAG
The DNA here is from genome assembly GCA_936450465.1 of Gibbula magus. NCBI lineage: Eukaryota > Metazoa > Mollusca > Gastropoda > Trochida > Trochidae > Gibbula > Gibbula magus. The sequence goes on along the minus strand of OW388304.1, from coordinate 45,454,629 downwards.
TTCAATCAACCAGAAACCATCGTGTTGCTGTGGTTAGTTCAATCAACCAGAAACCATCGTGTTGCTGTGGTTAGTTCAATCAACCAGAAACCACCGTGTTGCCGTAGTTAGTTCAATCAAAAAGAAACCATCGTGTTGCCGTGGTTAGTTCAATAAACGAGAAACCATCGTGTTGCTGTGGTTAGTTCAATCAAACAGAAACCAACGTATTGCCGTAGTTAGTTCAATCAGCCAGAAACCATCGTGTTGCCGTAGTTAGTTCAATCAAACAGAAACCAACGTGTTGCCGTAGTTAGTTCAATCAACCAGAAACCATCGTGTTGCTGTGGTTAGTTCAATCAAACAGAAACCAACGTGTTGCCGTAGTTAGCTCAATCAACCAGAAACCATCGTGTTGCCGTAGTTAGTTCAATCAACCAGAAACCATCGTGTTGCCGTGGTTAGCTCAATCAACCAGAAACCATCGTGTTGCTGTAGTTAGCTCAATCAACCAGAAACCATCGTGTTGCCGTAGTTAGTTCAATCAACCAGAAACCATCGTGTTGCCGTGGTTAGTTCAATCAACCAGAAACCATCGTGTTGGTGTGGTTAGTTCAATCATCCAGAAACCATCGTGTTGCCGTAGTTAGTTCAATCATCCAGAAACCATCGTGTTGCCGTAGTTAGCTCAATCAACCAGAAACCATCGTGTTGCCGTGGTTAGTTCAATCAACCAGAAACTATCGTGTTGCCGTGGTTAGTTCAATCAACCAGAAACCATCGTGTTGCCGTGGTTAGTTCAATCAACCAGAAACCATCGTGTTGCCGTGGTTAGTTCAATCAACCAGAAACCATCGTGTTGCCGTGGTTAGTTCAATCAACCAGAAACTATCTTGTTGCCGTGGTTAGTTCAATCAACCAGAAACCATCGTGTTGCCGTGGTTAGTTCAATCAACCAGAAACCATCGTGTTGCCGTGGTTAGTTCAATCAACCAGAAACCATCGTGTTGCCGTGATTAGTTCAATCAACCAGAAACCAGTGTGTTGCCGTGGTTAGCTCAATCAAACAGAAACCATCGTGTTGCCGTTGTTAGCTCAATCAACCAGAAACCATCGTGTTGCCGTAGTTAGTTCAATCAAACAGAAACCATCGTGTTGCCGTAGTTAGTTCAATCAACCAGAAACCATCGTGTTGCTGTGGTTAGTTCAATCAACCAGAAACCATCGTGTTGCTGTGGTTAGTTCAATCAACCAGAAACCACCGTGTTGCCGTAGTTAGTTCAATCAAAAAGAAACCATCGTGTTGCCGTGGTTAGTTCAATAAACGAGAAACCATCGTGTTGCTGTGGTTAGTTCAATCAAACAGAAACCAACGTGTTGCCGTAGTTAGTTTAATCAGCCAGAAACCATCGTGTTGCCGTAGTTAGTTCAATCAAACAGAAACCAACGTGTTGCCGTAGTTAGTTCAATCAACCAGAAACCATCGTGTTGCTGTGGTTAGTTCAATCAAACAGAAACCAACGTGTTGCCGTAGTTAGTTCAATCAACCAGAAACCATCGTGTTGCTGTGGTTAGTTCAATCAAACAAAAACCAACGTGTTGCCGTAGTTAGTTCAATCAACCAGAAACCATCGTGTTGCTGTGGTTAGTGCAATCAAACAGAAACCAACGTGTTGTCGTGGTTAGTTCAATCAACCAGAAACCATCGTGTTGCTGTGGTTAGTTCAATCAAACAGAAACCAACGTGTTGCCGTAGTTAGCTCAATCAACCAGAAACCATTGTGTTGTCGTGGTTAGTTCAATCAACCAGAAACCATCGTGTTGCTGTGGTTAGTTCAATCAAACAGAAACCAACGTGTTGCCGTAGTTAGTTTAATCAGCCAGAAACCATCGTGTTGCCGTAGTTAGTTCAATCAAACAGAAACCAACGTGTTGCCGTAGTTAGTTCAATCAACCAGAAACCATCGTGTTGCTGTGGTTAGTTCAATCAAACAGAAACCAACGTGTTGCCGTAGTTAGCTCAATCAACCAGAAACCATTGTGTTGTCGTGGTTAGTTCAATCAACCAGAAACCATCGTGTTGCTGTGGTTAGTTCAATCAAACAGAAACCAACGTGTTGCCGTAGTTAGTTCAATCAACCAGAAACCATCGTGTTGCTGTGGTTAGTTCAATCAAACAGAAACCAACGTGTTGCCGTAGTTAGTTCAATCAACCAGAAACCATCGTGTTGCTGTGGTTAGTGCAATCAAACAGAAACCAACGTGTTGTCGTGGTTAGTTCAATCAACCAGAAACCATCGTGTTGCTGTGGTTAGTTCAATCAAACAGAAACCAACGTGTTGCCGTAGTTAGCTCAATCAACCAGAAACCATTGTGTTGTCGTGGTTAGTTCAATCAACCAGAAACCATCGTGTTGCCGTGGTTAGTTCAATAAACCAGAAACCATCGTGTTGCCGTGATTAGTTCAATCAACCAGAAACCAGTGTGTTGCCGTGGTTAGCTCAATCAAACAGAAACCATCGTGTTGCCGTTGTTAGCTCAATCAACCAGAAACCATCGTGTTGCCGTAGTTAGTTCAATCAAACAGAAACCATCGTGTTGCCGTGGTTAGTTCAATCAACCAGAAACCATCGTGTTGCTGTGGTTAGTTCAATCAACCAGAAACCATCGTGTTGCTGTGGTTAGTTCAATCAACCAGAAACCACCGTGTTGCCGTAGTTAGTTCAATCAAAAAGAAACCATCGTGTTGCCGTGGTTAGTTCAATAAACGAGAAACCATCGTGTTGCTGTGGTTAGTTCAATCAAACAGAAACCAACGTATTGCCGTAGTTAGTTCAATCAGCCAGAAACCATCGTGTTGCCGTAGTTAGTTCAATCAAACAGAAACCAACGTGTTGCCGTAGTTAGTTCAATCAACCAGAAACCATCGTGTTGCTGTGGTTAGTTCAATCAAACAGAAACCAACGTGTTGCCGTAGTTAGCTCAATCAACCAGAAACCATCGTGTTGCCGTTGTAAGTTCAATCAACCAGAAACCATCGTGTTGCCGTGGTTAGCTCAATCAACCAGAAACCATCGTGTTGCTGTAGTTAGCTCAATCAACCAGAAACCATCGTGTTGCCGTAGTTAGTTCAATCAACCAGAAACCATCGTGTTGCCGTGGTTAGTTCAATCAACCAGAAACCATCGTGTTGGTGTGGTTAGTTCAATCATCCAGAAACCATCGTGTTGCCGTAGTTAGCTCAATCATCCAGAAACCATCGTGTTGCCGTAGTTAGCTCAATCAACCAGAAACCATCGTGTTGCCGTGGTTAGTTCAATCAACCAGAAACTATCGTGTTGCCGTGGTTAGTTCAATCAACCAGAAACCATCGTGTTGCCGTGGTTAGTTCAATCAACCAGAAACCATCGTGTTGCCGTGGTTAGTTCAATCAACCAGAAACCATCGTGTTGCCGTGGTTAGTTCAATCAACCAGAAACTATCGTGTTGCCGTGGTTAGTTCAATCAACCAGAAACCATCGTGTTGCCGTGGTTAGTTCAATCAACCAGAAACCATCGTGTTGCCGTGGTTAGTTCAATCAACCAGAAACCATCGTGTTGCCGTGATTAGTTCAATCAACCAGAAACCAGTGTGTTGCCGTGGTTAGCTCAATCAAACAGAAACCATCGTGTTGCCGTTGTTAGCTCAATCAACCAGAAACCATCGTGTTGCCGTAGTTAGTTCAATCAAACAGAAACCATCGTGTTGCCGTGGTTAGTTCAATCAACCAGAAACCATCGTGTTGCTGTGGTTAGTTCAATCAACCAGAAACCATCGTGTTGCTGTGGTTAGTTCAATCAACCAGAAACCACCGTGTTGCCGTAGTTAGTTCAATCAAAAAGAAACCATCGTGTTGCCGTGGTTAGTTCAATAAACGAGAAACCATCGTGTTGCTGTGGTTAGTTCAATCAAACAGAAACCAACGTGTTGCCGTAGTTAGTTTAATCAGCCAGAAACCATCGTGTTGCCGTAGTTAGTTCAATCAAACAGAAACCAACGTGTTGCCGTAGTTAGTTCAATCAACCAGAAACCATCGTGTTGCTGTGGTTAGTTCAATCAAACAGAAACCAACGTGTTGCCGTAGTTAGTTCAATCAACCAGAAACCATCGTGTTGCTGTGGTTAGTTCAATCAAACAGAAACCAACGTGTTGCCGTAGTTAGTTCAATCAACCAGAAACCATCGTGTTGCTGTGGTTAGTGCAATCAAACAGAAACCAACGTGTTGTCGTGGTTAGTTCAATCAACCAGAAACCATCGTGTTGCTGTGGTTAGTTCAATCAAACAGAAACCAACGTGTTGCCGTAGTTAGCTCAATCAACCAGAAACCATTGTGTTGTCGTGGTTAGTTCAATCAACCAGAAACCATCGTGTTGCCGTGGTTAGTTCAATCAACCAGAAACCATCGTGTTGCCGTGATTAGTTCAATCAACCAGAAACCAGTGTGTTGCCGTGGTTAGCTCAATCAAACAGAAACCATCGTGTTGCCGTTGTTAGCTCAATCAACCAGAAACCATCGTGTTGCCGTAGTTAGTTCAATCAAACAGAAACCATCGTGTTGCCGTGGTTAGTTCAATCAACCAGAAACCATCGTGTTGCTGTGGTTAGTTCAATCAACCAGAAACCATCGTGTTGCTGTGGTTAGTTCAATCAACCAGAAACCACCGTGTTGCCGTAGTTAGTTCAATCAAAAAGAAACCATCGTGTTGCCGTGGTTAGTTCAATAAACGAGAAACCATCGTGTTGCTGTGGTTAGTTCAATCAAACAGAAACCAACGTGTTGCCGTAGTTAGTTCAATCAGCCAGAAACCATCGTGTTGCCGTAGTTAGTTCAATCAAACAGAAACCAACGTGTTGCCGTAGTTAGTTCAATCAACCAGAAACCATCGTGTTGCTGTGGTTAGTTCAATCAAACAGAAACCAACGTGTTGCCGTAGTTAGCTCAATCAACCAGAAACCATTGTGTTGTCGTGGTTAGTTCAATCAACCAGAAACCATCGTGTTGCTGTGGTTAGTTCAATCAAACAGAAACCAACGTGTTGCCGTAGTTAGTTCAATCAACCAGAAACCATCGTGTTGATGTGGTTAGTGCAATCAAACAGAAACCAACGTGTTGTCGTGGTTAGTTCAATCAACCAGAAACCATCGTGTTGCTGTGGTTAGTTCAATCAAACAGAAACCAACGTGTTGCCGTAGTTAGCTCAATCAACCAGAAACCATTGTGTTGTCGTGGTTAGTTCAATCAACCAGAAACCATCGTGTTGCTGTGGTTAGTTCAATCAAACAGAAACCAACGTGTTGCCGTAGTTAGTTCAATCAAGCAGAAACCATCGTGTTGCCGTAGTTAGTTCAATCAAACAGAAACCAACGTGTTGCCGTAGTTAGTTCAATCAACCAGAAACCATCGTGTTGCTGTGGTTAGTTCAATCAACCAGAAACCATCGTGTTGCTGTGGTTAGTTCAATCAAACAGAAACCAACGTGTTGCCGTAGTTAGCTCAATCAACCAGAAACCATCGTGTTGCTGTGGTTAGTTCAATCAACCAGAAACCATTGTGTTGTCGTGGTTAGTTCAATCAACCAGAAACCATCGTGTTGCTGTGGTTAGTTCAATCAAACAGAAACCAACGTGTTGCCGTAGTTAGTTCAATCAACCAGAAACCACCGTGTTGCTGTGGTTAGTTCAATCAAACAGAAACCAACGTGTTGTCGTGGTTAGTTCAATCAACCAGAAACCATCGTGTTGCTGTGGTTAGTTCAATCAAACAGAAACCAACGTGTTGCCGTAGTTAGCTCAATCAAACAGAAACCATCGTGTTGCTGTGGTTAGTTCAATCAACCAGAAACCATCGTGTTGTCGTGGTTAGTTCAATCAACCAGAAACCATCGTGTTGCTGTGGTTAGTTCAATCAAACAGAAACCAACGTGTTGCCGTAGTTAGCTCAATCAACCAGAAACCATCGTGTTGCCGTAGTTAGTTCAATCAACCAGAAACCATCGTGTTGCTGTGGTTAGTTCAATCAAACAGAAACCAACGTGTTTCCGTAGTTAGCTCAATCAAACAGAAACCATCGTGTTGCTGTGGTTAGTTCAATCAACCAGAAACCATTGTGTTGTCGTGGTTAGTTCAATCAACCAGAAACCATCGTGTTGCTGTGGTTAGTTCAATCAAACAGAAACCAACGTGTTGCCGTAGTTAGCTCAATCAACCAGAAACCATTGTGTTGTCGTGGTTAGTTCAATCAACCAGAAACCATCGTGTTGCTGTAGTTAGCTCAATCAACCAGAAACCATCGTGTTGCCGTAGTTAGCTCAATCAACCAGAAACCATCGTGTTGCCGTTGTAAGTTCAATCAACCAGAAACCATCGTGTTGCCGTGGTTAGCTCAATCAACCAGAAACCATCGTGTTGCTGTAGTTAGCTCAATCAACCAGAAACCATCGTGTTGCCGTAGTTAGTTCAATCAACCAGAAACCATCGTGTTGCCGTGGTTAGTTCAATCAACCAGAAACCATCGTGTTGGTGTGGTTAGTTCAATCATCCAGAAACCATCGTGTTGCCGTAGTTAGCTCAATCAACCAGAAACCATCGTGTTGCCGTGGTTAGTTCAATCAACCAGAAACTATCGTGTTGCCGTGGTTAGTTCAATCAACCAGAAACCATCGTGTTGCCGTGGTTAGTTCAATCAACCAGAAACCATCGTGTTGCCGTGATTAGTTCAATCAACCAGAAACCATCGTGTTGCCGTGGTTAGTTCAATCAACCAGAAACTATCGTGTTGCCGTGGTTAGTTCAATCAACCAGAAACCATCGTGTTGCCGTAGTTAGTTCAATCAAACAGAAACCAACGTGTTGTCGTGGTTAGTTCAATCAACCAGAAACCATCGTGTTGCTGTGGTTAGTTCAATCAAACAGAAACCAACGTGTTGCCGTAGTTAGCTCAATCAACCAGAAACCATTGTGTTGTCGTGGTTAGTTCAATCAACCAGAAACCATCGTGTTGCTGTGGTTAGTTCAATCAAACAGAAACCAACGTGTTGCCGTAGTTAGTTCAATCAAGCAGAAACCATCGTGTTGCCGTAGTTAGTTCAATCAAACAGAAACCAACGTGTTGCCGTAGTTAGTTCAATCAACCAGAAACCATCGTGTTGCTGTGGTTAGTTCAATCAACCAGAAACCATCGTGTTGCTGTGGTTAGTTCAATCAAACAGAAACCAACGTGTTGTCGTGGTTAGTTCAATCAACCAGAAACCATCGTGTTGCTGTGGTTAGTTCAATCAAACAGAAACCAACGTGTTGCCGTAGTTAGCTCAATCAAACAGAAACCATCGTGTTGCTGTGGTTAGTTCAATCAACCAGAAACCATTGTGTTGTCGTGGTTAGTTCAATCAACCAGAAACCATCGTGTTGCTGTGGTTAGTTCAATCAAACAGAAACCAACGTGTTGCCGTAGTTAGCTCAATCAACCAGAAACCATCGTGTTGCCGTAGTTAGTTCAATCAACCAGAAACCATCGTGTTGCTGTGGTTAGTTCAATCAAACAGAAACCAACGTGTTGCCGTAGTTAGCTCAATCAAACAGAAACCATCGTGTTGCTGTGGTTAGTTCAATCAACCAGAAACCATTGTGTTGTCGTGGTTAGTTCAATCAACCAGAAACCATCGTGTTGCTGTGGTTAGTTCAATCAAACAGAAACCAACGTGTTGCCGTAGTTAGCTCAATCAACCAGAAACCATTGTGTTGTCGTGGTTAGTTCAATCAACCAGAAACCATCGTGTTGCTGTAGTTAGCTCAATCAACCAGAAACCATCGTGTTGCCGTAGTTAGCTCAATCAACCAGAAACCATCGTGTTGCCGTTGTAAGTTCAATCAACCAGAAACTATCGTGTTGCCGTGGTTAGCTCAATCAACCAGAAACCATCGTGTTGCTGTAGTTAGCTCAATCAACCAGAAACCATCGTGTTGCCGTAGTTAGTTCAATCAACCAGAAACCATCGTGTTGCCGTGGTTAGTTCAATCAACCAGAAACCATCGTGTTGGTGTGGTTAGTTCAATCATCCAGAAACCATCGTGTTGCCGTAGTTAGCTCAATCAACCAGAAACCATCGTGTTGCCGTGGTTAGTTCAATCAACCAGAAACTATCGTGTTGCCGTGGTTAGTTCAATCAACCAGAAACCATCGTGTTGCCGTGGTTAGTTCAATCAACCAGAAACCATCGTGTTGCCGTGGTTAGTTCAATCAACCAGAAACCATCGTGTTGCCGTGATTAGTTCAATCAACCAGAAACCAGTGTGTTGCCGTGGTTAGCTCAATCAAACAGAAACCATCGTGTTGCCGTTGTTAGCTCAATCAACCAGAAACCATCGTGTTGCCGTTGTAAGTTCAATCAACCAGAAACCATCGTGTTGCCGTAGTTAGTTCAATCAAACAGAAACCATCGTGTTGCCGTGGTTAGTTCAATCAACCAGAAACCATCGTGTTGCTGTGGTTAGTTCAATCAACCAGAAACCATCGTGTTGCTGTGGTTAGTTCAATCAAACAGAAACCAACGTGTTGCCGTAGTTAGCTCAATCAAACAGAAACCATCGTGTTGCTGTGGTTAGTTCAATCAACCAGAAACCATTGTGTTGTCGTGGTTAGTTCAATCAACCAGAAACCATCGTGTTGCTGTGGTTAGTTCAATCAAACAGAAACCAACGTGTTGCCGTAGTTAGCTCAATCAACCAGAAACCATTGTGTTGTCGTGGTTAGTTCAATCAACCAGAAACCATCGTGTTGCTGTAGTTAGCTCAATCAACCAGAAACCATCGTGTTGCCGTAGTTAGCTCAATCAACCAGAAACCATCGTGTTGCCGTTGTAAGTTCAATCAACCAGAAACCATCGTGTTGCCGTGGTTAGCTCAATCAACCAGAAACCATCGTGTTGCTGTAGTTAGCTCAATCAACCAGAAACCATCGTGTTGCCGTAGTTAGTTCAATCAACCAGAAACCATCGTGTTGCCGTGGTTAGTTCAATCAACCAGAAACCATCGTGTTGGTGTGGTTAGTTCAATCATCCAGAAACCATCGTGTTGCCGTAGTTAGCTCAATCAACCAGAAACCATCGTGTTGCCGTGGTTAGTTCAATCAACCAGAAACTATCGTGTTGCCGTGGTTAGTTCAATCAACCAGAAACCATCGTGTTGCCGTGGTTAGTTCAATCAACCAGAAACCATCGTGTTGCCGTGGTTAGTTCAATCAACCAGAAACCATCGTGTTGCCGTGATTAGTTCAATCAACCAGAAACCAGTGTGTTGCCGTGGTTAGCTCAATCAAACAGAAACCATCGTGTTGCCGTTGTTAGCTCAATCAACCAGAAACCATCGTGTTGCCGTTGTAAGTTCAATCAACCAGAAACCATCGTGTTGCCGTAGTTAGTTTAATCAAACAGAAACCATCGTGTTGCCGTGGTTAGTTCAATCAACCAGAAACCATCGTGTTGCTGTGGTTAGTTCAATCAACCAGAAACCATCGTGTTGCTGTGGTTAGTTCAATCAACCAGAAACCACCGTGTTGCCGTAGTTAGTTCAATCAAAAAGAAACCATCGTGTTGCCGTGGTTAGTTCAATCAACGAGAAACCATCGTGTTGCTGTGGTTAGTTCAATCAAACAGAAACCAACGTGTTGCCGTAGTTAGTTCAATCAGCCAGAAACCATCGTGTTGCCGTAGTTAGTTCAATCAAACAGAAACCATCGTGTTGCCGTTGTTAGTTCAATCAACCAGAAACCATCGTGTTGCTGTGGTTAGTTCAATCAAACAGAAACCAACGTGTTGCCGTAGTTAGCTCAATCAACCAGAAACCATTGTGTTGTCGTGGTTAGTTCAATCAACCAGAAACCATCGTGTTGCTGTGGTTAGTTCAATCAAACAGAAACCAACGTGTTGCCGTAGTTAGTTCAATCAACCAGAAACCATCGTGTTGCTGTGGTTAGTTCAATCAAACAGAAACCAACGTGTTGCCGTAGTTAGTTCAATCAACCAGAAACCATCGTGTTGCCGTAGTTAGTTCAATCAAACAGAAACCAACGTGTTGCCGTAGTTAGTTCAATCAACCAGAAACCATCGTGTTGCTGTGGTTAGTTCAATCAAACAGAAACCAACGTGTTGCCGTAGTTAGCTCAATCAACCAGAAACCATTGTGTTGTCGTGGTTAGTTCAATCAACCAGAAACCATCGTGTTGCTGTGGTTAGTTCAATCAAACAGAAACAAACGTGTTGCCGTAGTTAGTTCAATCAACCAGAAACCATCGTGTTGCTGTGGTTAGTTCCATCAAACAGAAACCAACGTGTTGCCGTAGTTAGCTCAATCAACCAGAAACCATCGTGTTGCTGTGGTTAGTTCAATCAACCAGAAACCATTGTGTTGTCGTGGTTAGTTCAATCAACCAGAAACCATCGTGTTGCTGTGGTTAGTTCAATCAAACAGAAACCAACGTGTTGCCGTAGTTAGCTCAATCAACCAGAAACCATCGTGTTGCTGTGGTTAGTTCAATCAACCAGAAACCATTGTGTTGTCGTGGTTAGTTCAATCAACCAGAAACCATCGTGTTGCTGTGGTTAGTTCAATCAAACAGAAACCAACGTGTTGCCGTGGTTAGTTCAATCAAACAGAAACCAACGTGTTGCCGTAGTTAGTTCAATCAACCAGAAACCATCGTGTTGCCGTAGTTAGTTCAATCAAACAGAAACCAACGTGTTGCCGTAGTTAGTTCAATCAACCAGAAACCATCGTGTTGCTGTGGTTAGTTCAATCAAACAGAAACCAACGTGTTGCCGTAGTTAGCTCAATCAACCAGAAACCATTGTGTTGTCGTGGTTAGTTCAATCAACCAGAAACCATCGTGTTGCTGTGGTTAGTTCAATCAAACAGAAACCAACGTGTTGCCGTAGTTAGTTCAATCAACCAGAAACCATCGTGTTGCTGTGGTTAGTTCCATCAAACAGAAACCAACGTGTTGCCGTAGTTAGCTCAATCAACCAGAAACCATCGTGTTGCTGTGGTTAGTTCAATCAACCAGAAACCATTGTGTTGTCGTGGTTAGTTCAATCAACCAGAAACCATCGTGTTGCTGTGGTTAGTTCAATCAAACAGAAACCAACGTGTTGCCGTAGTTAGCTCAATCAACCAGAAACCATCGTGTTGCTGTGGTTAGTTCAATCAACCAGAAACCATTGTGTTGTCGTGGTTAGTTCAATCAACCAGAAACCATCGTGTTGCTGTTGTTAGTTCAATCAAACAGAAACCAACGTGTTGCCGTGGTTAGTTCAATCAAACAGAAACCAACGTGTTGCCGTAGTTAGTTCAATCAACCAGAAACCATCGTGTTGCTGTGGTTAGTTCAATCAAACAGAAACCAACGTGTTGCCGTAGTTAGCTCATTCAAACAGAAACCATCGTGTTGCTGTGGTTAGTTCAATCAACCAGAAACCATTGTGTTGTCGTGGTTAGTTCAATCAACCAGAAACCATCGTGTTGCTGTGGTTAGTTCAATCAAACAGAAACCAACGTGTTGCCGTAGTTAGCTCAATCAACCAGAAACCATTGTGTTGTCGTGGTTAGTTCAATCAACCAGAAACCATCGTGTTGCTGTAGTTAGCTCAATCAACCAGAAACCATCGTGTTGCCGTAGTTAGCTCAATCAACCAGAAACCATCGTGTTGCCGTGGTTAGTTCAATCAATCAGAAACCATCGTGTTGCCGTGGTTAGTTCAATCAACCAGAAACCATCGTGTTGCCGTGATTAGTTCAATCAACCAGAAACCAGTGTGTTGCCGTGGTTAGCTCAATCAAACAGAAACCATCGTGTTGCCGTTGTTAGCTCAATCAACCAGAAACCATCGTGTTGCCGTAGTTAGTTCAATCAAACAGAAACCATCGTGTTGCCGTGGTTAGTTCAATCAACCAGAAACCATCGTGTTGCTGTGGTTAGTTCAATCAACCAGAAACCATCGTGTTGCTGTGGTTAGTTCAATCAACCAGAAACCACCGTGTTGCCGTAGTTAGTTCAATCAAAAAGAAACCATCGTGTTGCCGTGGTTAGTTCAATAAACGAGAAACCATCGTGTTGCTGTGGTTAGTTCAATCAAACAGAAACCAACGTGTTGCCGTAGTTAGTTTAATCAGCCAGAAACCATCGTGTTGCCGTAGTTAGTTCAATCAAACAGAAACCAACGTGTTGCCGTAGTTAGTTCAATCAACCAGAAACCATCGTGTTGCTGTGGTTAGTTCAATCAAACAGAAACCAACGTGTTGCCGTAGTTAGCTCAATCAACCAGAAACCATTGTGTTGTCGTGGTTAGTTCAATCAACCAGAAACCATCGTGTTGCTGTGGTTAGTTCAATCAAACAGAAACCAACGTGTTGCCGTAGTTAGTTCAATCAACCAGAAACCATCGTGTTGCTGTGGTTAGTTCAATCAAACAGAAACCAACGTGTTGCCGTAGTTAGTTCAATCAACCAGAAACCATCGTGTTGCTGTGGTTAGTGCAATCAAACAGAAACCAACGTGTTGTCGTGGTTAGTTCAATCAACCAGAAACCAACGTGTTGCTGTGGTTAGTTCAATCAAACAGAAACCAACGTGTTGCCGTAGTTAGCTCAATCAACCAGAAACCATTGTGTTGTCGTGGTTAGTTCAATCAACCAGAAACCATCGTGTTGCCGTGGTTAGTTCAATCAACCAGAAACCATCGTGTTGCCGTGATTAGTTCAATCAACCAGAAACCAGTGTGTTGCCGTGGTTAGCTCAATCAAACAGAAACCATCGTGTTGCCGTTGTTAGCTCAATCAACCAGAAACCATCGTGTTGCCGTAGTTAGTTCAATCAAACAGAAACCATCGTGTTGCCGTGGTTAGTTCAATCAACCAGAAACCATCGTGTTGCTGTGGTTAGTTCAATCAACCAGAAACCATCGTGTTGCTGTGGTTAGTTCAATCAACCAGAAACCACCGTGTTGCCGTAGTTAGTTCAATCAAAAAGAAACCATCGTGTTGCCGTGGTTAGTTCAATAAACGAGAAACCATCGTGTTGCTGTGGTTAGTTCAATCAAACAGAAACCAACGTGTTGCCGTAGTTAGTTCAATCAGCCAGAAACCATCGTGTTGCCGTAGTTAGTTCAATCAAACAGAAACCAACGTGTTGCCGTAGTTAGTTCAATCAACCAGAAACCATCGTGTTGCTGTGGTTAGTTCAATCAAACAGAAACCAACGTGTTGCCGTAGGTAGCTCAATCAACCAGAAACCATTGTGTTGTCGTGGTTAGTTCAATCAACCAGAAACCATCGTGTTGCTGTGGTTAGTTCAATCAAACAGAAACCAACGTGTTGCCGTAGTTAGTTCAATCAACCAGAAACCATCGTGTTGCTGTGGTTAGTTCAATCAAACAGAAACCAACGTGTTGCCGTAGTTAGTTCAATCAACCAGAAACCATCGTGTTGCTGTGGTTAGTGCAATCAAACAGAAACCAACGTGTTGTCGTGGTTAGTTCAATCAACCAGAAACCATCGTGTTGCTGTGGTTAGTTCAATCAAACAGAAACCAACGTGTTGCCGTAGTTAGATCAATCAACCAGAAACCATTGTGTTGTCGTGGTTAGTTCAATCAACCAGAAACCATCGTGTTGCTGTGGTTAGTTCAATCAAACAGAAACCAACGTGTTGCCGTAGTTAGTTCAATCAACCAGAAACCATCGTGTTGCTGTGGTTAGTTCAATCAAACAGAAACCAACGTGTTGCCGTAGTTAGTTCAATCAAGCAGAAACCATCGTGTTGCCGTAGTTAGTTCAATCAAACAGAAACCAACGTGTTGCCGTAGTTAGTTCAATCAACCAGAAACCATCGTGTTGCTGTGGTTAGTTCAATCAACCAGAAACCATCGTGTTGCTGTGGTTAGTTCAATCAAACAGAAACCAACGTGTTGCCGTAGTTAGCTCAATCAAACAGAAACCATCGTGTTGCTGTGGTTAGTTCAATCAACCAGAAACCATTGTGTTGTCGTGGTTAGTTCAATCAACCAGAAACCATCGTGTTGCTGTGGTTAGTTCAATCAAACAGAAACCAACGTGTTGCCGTAGTTAGTTCAATCAACCAGAAACCATCGTGTTGCTGTGGTTAGTTCAATCAAACAGAAACCAACGTGTTGCCGTAGTTAGTTCAATCAAGCAGAAACCATCGTGATGCCGTAGTTAGTTCAATCAAACAGAAACCAACGTGTTGCCGTAGTTAGTTCAATCAACCAGAAACCATCGTGTTGCTGTGGTTAGTTCAATCAACCAGAAACCATCGTGTTGCTGTGGTTAGTTCAATCAAACAGAAACCAACGTGTTGCCGTAGTTAGCTCAATCAAACAGAAACCATCGTGTTGCTGTGGTTAGTTCAATCAACCAGAAACCATTGTGTTGTCGTGGTTAGTTCAATCAACCAGAAACCATCGTGTTGCTGTGGTTAGTTCAATCAAACAGAAACCAACGTGTTGCCGTAGTTAGTTCAATCAACCAGAAACCATCGTGTTGCTGTGGTTAGTTCAATCAAACAGAAACCAACGTGTTGTCGTGGTTAGTTCAATCAACCAGAAACCATCGTGTTGCTGTGGTTAGTTCAATCAAACAGAAACCAACGTGTTGCCGTAGTTAGCTCAATCAAACAGAAACCATCGTGTTGCTGTGGTTAGTTCAATCAACCAGAAACCATTGTGTTGTCGTGGTTAGTTCAATCAACCAGAAACCATCGTGTTGCTGTGGTTAGTTCAATCAAACAGAAACCAACGTGTTGCCGTAGTTAGTTCAATCAACCAGAAACCATCGTGTTGCCGTGGTTAGTTCAATCAACCAGAAACCATCGTGTTGCTGTGGTTAGTTCAATCAAACAGAAACCAACGTGTTGCCGTAGTTAGCTCAATCAAACAGAAACCATCGTGTTGCTGTGGTTAGTTCAATCAACCAGAAACCATTGTGTTGTCGTGGTTAGTTCAATCAACCAGAAACCATCGTGTTGCTGTGGTTAGTTCAATCAAACAGAAACCAACGTGTTGCCGTAGTTAGCTCAATCAACCAGAAACCATCGTGTTGCCGTGGTTAGTTCAATCAACCAGAAACCATTGTGTTGCTGTAGTTAGCTCAATCAACCAGAAACCATCGTGTTGCCGTAGTTAGCTCAATCAACCAGAAACCATCGTGTTGCCGTTGTAAGTTCAATCAACCAGAAACCATCGTGTTGCCGTGGTTAGCTCAATCAACCAGAAACCATCGTGTTGCTGTAGTTAGCTCAATCAACCAGAAACCATCGTGTTGCCGTAGTTTTTTCAATCAACCAGAAACCATCGTGTTGCCGTGGTTAGTTCAATCAACCAGAAACCATCGTGTTGGTGTGGTTAGTTCAATCATCCAGAAACCATCGTGTTGCCGTGGTTAGTTCAATCAACCAGAAACTATCGTGTTGCCGTGGTTAGTTCAATCAACCAGAAACCATCGTGTTGCCGTGGTTAGTTCAATCAACCAGAAACCATCGTGTTGCCGTGGTTAGTTCAATCAACCAGAAACCATCGTGTTGCCGTGATTAGTTCAATCAACCAGAAACCAGTGTGTTGCCGTGGTTAGCTCAATCAAACAGAAACCATCGTGTTGCCGTTGTTAGCTCAATCAACCAGAAACCATCGTGTTGCCGTTGTAAGTTCAATCAACCAGAAACCATCGTGTTGCCGTAGTTAGTTCAATCAAACAGAAACCATCGTGTTGCCGTGGTTAGTTCAATCAACCAGAAACCATCGTGTTGCTGTGGTTAGTTCAATCAACCAGAAACCATCGTGTTGCTGTGGTTAGTTCAATCAACCAGAAACCACCGTGTTGCCGTAGTTAGTTCAATCAAAAAGAAACCATCGTGTTGCCGTGGTTAGTTCAATCAACGAGAAACCATCGTGTTGCTGTGGTTAGTTCAATCAAACAGAAACCAACGTGTTGCCGTAGTTAGTTCAATCAGCCAGAAACCATCGTGTTGCCGTAGTTAGTTCAATCAAACAGAAACCAACGTGTTGTCGTAGTTAGTTCAATCAACCAGAAACCATCGTGTTGCTGTGGTTAGTTCAATCAAACAGAAACCAACGTGTTGCCGTAGTTAGCTCAATCAACCAGAAACCATTGTGTTGTCGTGGTTAGTTCAATCAACCAGAAACCATCGTGTTGCTGTGGTTAGTTCAATCAAACAGAAACCAACGTGTTGCCGTAGTTAGTTCAATCAACCAGAAACCATCGTGTTGCTGTGGTTAGTTCAATCAAACAGAAACCAACGTGTTGCCGTAGTTAGTTCAATCAACCAGAAACCATCGTGTTGCCGTAGTTAGTTCAATCAAACAGAAACCAACGTGTTGCCGTAGTTAGTTCAATCAACCAGAAACCATCGTGTTGCTGTGGTTAGTTCAATCAAACAGAAACCAACGTGTTGTCGTGGTTAGTTCAATCAACCAGAAACCATCGTGTTGCTGTGGTTAGTTCAATCAAACAGAAACCAACGTGTTGCCGTAGTTAGCTCAATCAACCAGAAACCATTGTGTTGTCGTGGTTAGTTCAATCAACCAGAAACCATCGTGTTGCTGTGGTTAGTTCAATCAAACAGAAACCAACGTGTTGCCGTGGTTAGTTCAATCAACCAGAAACCATCGTGTTGCCGTAGTTAGTTCAATCAACGAGAAACCATCGTGTTGCTGTGGTTAGTTCAATCAAACAGAAACCAACGTGTTGCCGTAGTTAGTTCAATCAGCCAGAAACCATCGTGTTGCCGTAGTTAGTTCAATCAAACAGAAACCAACGTGTTGACGTAGTTAGTTCAATCAACCAGAAACCATCGTGTTGCTGTGGTTAGTTCAATCAAACAGAAACCAACGTGTTGCCGTAGTTAGCTCAATCAACCAGAAACCATTGTGTTGTCGTGGTTAGTTCAATCAACCAGAAACCATCGTGTTGCTGTGGTTAGTTCAATCAAACAGAAACCAACGTGTTGCCGTAGTTAGTTCAATCAACCAGAAACCATCGTGTTGCTGTGGTTAGTTCAATCAAACAGAAACCAACGTGTTGCCGTAGTTAGTTCAATCAACCAGAAACCATCGTGTTGCCGTAGTTAGTTCAATCAAACAGAAACCAACGTGTTGCCGTAGTTAGTTCAATCAACCAGAAACCATCGTGTTGCTGTGGTTAGTTCAATCAAACAGAAACCAACGTGTTGTCGTGGTTAGTTCAATCAACCAGAAACCATCGTGTTGCTGTGGTTAGTTCAATCAAACAGAAACCAACGTGTTGCCGTAGTTAGCTCAATCAACCAGAAACCATTGTGTTGTCGTGGTTAGTTCAATCAACCAGAAACCATCGTGTTGCTGTGGTTAGTTCAATCAAACAGAAACCAACGTGTTGCCGTAGTTAGTTCAATCAACCAGAAACCATCGTGTTGCTGTGGTTAGTTCAATCAAACAGAAACCAACTTGTTGCCGTAGTTAGTTCAATCAACCAGAAACCATCGTGTTGCCGTAGTTAGTTCAATCAACCAGAAACCATCGTGTTGCTGTGGTTAGTTCAATCAAACAGAAACCAACGTGTTGTCGTGGTTAGTTCAATCAACCAGAAACCATCGTGTTGCTGTGGTTAGTTCAATCAAACAGAAACCAACGTGTTGCCGTAGTTAGCTCAATCAACCAGAAACCATTGTGTTGTCGTGGTTAGTTCAATCAACCAGAAACCATCGTGTTGCTGTGGTTAGTTCAATCAAACAGAAACCAACGTGTTGCCGTAGTTAGTTCAATCAACCAGAAACCATCGTGTTGCTGTGGTTAGTTCAATCAAACAGAAACCAACTTGTTGCCGTAGTTAGTTCAATCAACCAGAAACCATCGTGTTGCTGTGGTTAGTTCAATCAAACAGAAACCAACGTGTTGCCGTAGTTAGTTCAATCAACCAGAAACCATCGTGTTGCTGTGGTTAGTGCAATCAAACAGAAACCAACGTGTTGTCGTGGTTAGTTCAATCAACCAGAAACCATCGTGTTGCTGTGGTTAGTTCAATCAAACAGAAACCAACGTGTTGCCGTAGTTAGCTCAATCAACCAGAAACCATTGTGTTGTCGTGGTTAGTTCAATCAACCAGAAACCATCGTGTTGCCGTGGTTAGTTCAATCAACCAGAAACCATCGTGTTGCCGTGATTAGTTCAATCAACCAGAAACCAGTGTGTTGCCGTGGTTAGCTCAATCAAACAGAAACCATCGTGTTGCCGTTGTTAGCTCAATCAACCAGAAACAATCGTGTTGCCGTAGTTAGTTCAATCAAACAGAAACCATCGTGTTGCCGTGGTTAGTTCAATCAACCAGAAACCATCGTGTTGCTGTGGTTAGTTCAATCAACCAGAAACCATCGTGTTGCTGTGGTTAGTTCAATCAACCAGAAACCACCGTGTTGCCGTAGTTAGTTCAATCAAAAAGAAACCATCGTGTTGCCGTGGTTAGTTCAATAAACGAGAAACCATCGTGTTGCTGTGGTTAGTTCAATCAAACAGAAACCAACGTGTTGCCGTAGTTAGTTCAATCAGCCAGAAACCATCGTGTTGCCGTAGTTAGTTCAATCAAACAGAAACCAACGTGTTGCCGTAGTTAGTTCAATCAACCAGAAACCATCGTGTTGCTGTGGTTAGTTCAATCAAACAGAAACCAACGTGTTGCCGTAGTTAGCTCAATCAACCAGAAACCATTGTGTTGTCGTGGTTAGTTCAATCAACCAGAAACCATCGTGTTGCTGTGGTTAGTTCAATCAAACAGAAACCAACGTGTTGCCGTAGTTAGTTCAATCAACCAGAAACCATCGTGTTGCTGTGGTTAGTTCAATCAAACAGAAACCAACGTGTTGCCGTAGTTAGTTCAATCAACCAGAAACCATCGTGTTGCTGTGGTTAGTGCAATCAAACAGAAACCAACGTGTTGTCGTGGTTAGTTCAATCAACCAGAAACCATCGTGTTGCTGTGGTTAGTTCAATCAAACAGAAACCAACGTGTTGCCGTAGTTAGCTCAATCAACCAGAAACCATTGTGTTGTCGTGGTTAGTTCAATCAACCAGAAACCATCGTGTTGCTGTGGTTAGTTCAATCAAACAGAAACCAACGTGTTGCCGTAGTTAGTTCAATCAACCAGAAACCATCGTGTTGCTGTGGTTAGTTCAATCAAACAGAAACCAACGTGTTGCCGTAGTTAGTTCAATCAAGCAGAAACCATCGTGTTGCCGTAGTTAGTTCAATCAAACAGAAACCAACGTGTTGCCGTAGTTAGTTCAATCAACCAGAAACCATCGTGTTGCTGTGGTTAGTTCAATCAACCAGAAACCATCGTGTTGCTGTGGTTAGTTCAATCAAACAGAAACCAACGTGTTGCCGTAGTTAGCTCAATCAAACAGAAACCATCGTGTTGCTGTGGTTAGTTCAATCAACCAGAAACCATTGTGTTGTCGTGGTTAGTTCAATCAACCAGAAACCATCGTGTTGCTGTGGTTAGTTCAATCAAACAGAAACCAACGTGTTGCCGTAGTTAGTTCAATCAACCAGAAACCATCGTGTTGCTGTGGTTAGTTCAATCAAACAGAAACCAACGTGTTGTCGTGGTTAGTTCAATCAACCAGAAACCATCGTGTTGCTGTGGTTAGTTCAATCAAACAGAAACCAACGTGTTGCCGTAGTTAGCTCAATCAAACAGAAACCATCGTGTTGCTGTGGTTAGTTCAATCAACCAGAAACCATTGTGTTGTCGTGGTTAGTTCAATCAACCAGAAACCATCGTGTTGGTGTGGTTAGTTCAATCAAACAGAAACCAACGTGTTGCCGTAGTTAGCTCAATCAACCAGAAACCATCGTGTTGCCGTAGTTAGTTCAATCAACCAGAAACCATCGTGTTGCTGTGGTTAGTTCAATCAAACAGAAACCAACGTGTTGCCGTAGTTAGCTCAATCAAACAGAAACCATCGTGTTGCTGTGGTTAGTTCAATCAACCAGAAACCATTGTGTTGTCGTGGTTAGTTCAATCAACCAGAAACCATCGTGTTGCTGTGGTTAGTTCAATCAAACAGAAACCAACGTGTTGCCGTAGTTAGCTCAATCAACCAGAAACCATTGTGTTGTCGTGGTTAGTTCAATCAACCAGAAACCATTGTGTTGCTGTAGTTAGCTCAATCAACCAGAAACCATCGTGTTGCCGTAGTTAGCTCAATCAACCAGAAACCATCGTGTTGCCGTTCTAAGTTCAATCAACCAGAAACCATCGTGTTGCCGTGGTTAGCTCAATCAACCAGAAACCATCGTGTTGCTGTAGTTAGCTCAATCAACCAGAAACCATCGTGTTGCCGTAGTTTTTTCAATCAACCAGAAACCATCGTGTTGCCGTGGTTAGTTCAATCAACCAGAAACCATCGTGTTGGTGTGGTTAGTTCAATCATCCAGAAACCATCGTGTTGCCGTGGTTAGTTCAATCAACCAGAAACTATCGTGTTGCCGTGGTTAGTTCAATCAACCAGAAACCATCGTGTTGCCGTGGTTAGTTCAATCAACCAGAAACCATCGTGTTGCCGTGGTTAGTTCAATCAACCAGAAACCATCGTGTTGCCGTGATTAGTTCAATCAACCAGAAACCAGTGTGTTGCCGTGGTTAGCTCAATCAACCAGAAACCATCGTGTTGCCGTTGTTAGCTCAATCAACCAGAAACCATCGTGTTGCCGTTGTAAGTTCAATCAACCAGAAACCATCGTGTTGCCGTAGTTAGTTCAATCAAACAGAAACCATCGTGTTGCCGTGGTTAGTTCAATCAACCAGAAACCATCGTGTTGCTGTGGTTAGTTCAATCAACCAGAAACCATCGTGTTGCTGTGGTTAGTTCAATCAACCAGAAACCACCGTGTTGCCGTAGTTAGTTCAATCAAAAAGAAACCATCGTGTTGCCGTGGTTAGTTCAATCAACGAGAAACCATCGTGTTGCTGTGGTTAGTTCAATCAAACAGAAACCAACGTGTTGCCGTAGTTAGTTCAATCAGCCAGAAACCATCGTGTTGCCGTAGTTAGTTCAATCAAACAGAAACCAACGTGTTGCCGTAGTTAGTTCAATCAACCAGAAACCATCGTGTTGCTGTGGTTAGTTCAATCAAACAGAAACCAACGTGTTGCCGTAGTTAGCTCAATCAACCAGAAACCATTGTGTTGTCGTGGTTAGTTCAATCAACCAGAAACCATCGTGTTGCTGTGGTTAGTTCAATCAAACAGAAACCAACGTGTTGCCGTAGTTAGTTCAATCAACCAGAAACCATCGTGTTGCTGTGGTTAGTTCAATCAAACAGAAACCAACGTGTTGCCGTAGTTAGTTCAATCAACCAGAAACCATCGTGTTGCCGTAGTTAGTTCAATCAAACAGAAACCAACGTGTTGCCGTAGTTAGCTCAATCAACCAGAAACCATCGTGTTGCTGTGGTTAGTTCAATCAAACAGAAACCAACGTGTTGTCGTGGTTAGTTCAATCAACCAGAAACCATCGTGTTGCTGTGGTTAGTTCAATCAAACAGAAACCAACGTGTTGCCGTAGTTAGCTCAATCAACCAGAAACCATTGTGTTGTCGTGGTTAGTTCAATCAACCAGAAACCATCGTGTTGCTGTGGTTAGTTCAATCAAACAGAAACCAACGTGTTGCCGTAGTTAGTTCAATCAACCAGAAACCATCGTGTTGCCGTAGTTAGTTCAATCAACGAGAAACCATCGTGTTGCTGTGGTTAGTTCAATCAAACAGAAACCAACGTGTTGCCGTAGTTAGTTCAATCAGCCAGAAACCATCGTGTTGCCGTAGTTAGTTCAATCAAACAGAAACCAACGTGTTGCCGTAGTTAGCTCAATCAACCAGAAACCATTGTGTTGTCGTGGTTAGTTCAATCAACCAGAAACCATCGTGTTGCTGTGGTTAGTTCAATCAAACAGAAACCAACGTGTTGCCGTAGTTAGTTCAATCAACCAGAAACCATCGTGTTGCTGTGGTTAGTTCAATCAAACAGAAACCAACTTGTTGCCGTAGTTAGTTCAATCAACCAGAAACCATCGTGTTGCCGTAGTTAGTTCAATCAAACAGAAACCAACGTGTTGCCGTAGTTAGTTCAATCAACCAGAAACCATCGTGTTGCTGTGGTTAGTTCAATCAAACAGAAACCAACGTGTTGCCGTAGTTAGTTCAATCAACCAGAAACCATCGTGTTGCTGTGGTTAGTTCAATCAACCAGAAACCATCGTGTTGCTGTGGTTAGTTCAATCAAACAGAAACCAACGTGTTGCCGTAGTTAGCTCAATCAAACAGAAACCATCGTGTTGCTGTGGTTAGTTCAATCAACCAGAAACCATTGTGTTGTCGTGGTTAGTTCAATCAACCAGAAACCATCGTGTTGCTGTGGTTAGTTCAATCAAACAGAAACCAACGTGTTGCCGTAGTTAGTTCAATCAACCAGAAACCATCGTGTTGCTGTGGTTAGTTCAATCAAACAGAAACCAACGTGTTGTCGTGGTTAGTTCAATCAACCAGAAACCATCGTGTTGCTGTGGTTAGTTCAATCAAACAGAAACCAACGTGTTGCCGTAGTTAGCTCAATCAAACAGAAACCATCGTGTTGCTGTGGTTAGTTCAATCAACCAGAAACCATCGTGTTGTCGTGGTTAGTTCAATCAACCAGAAACCATCGTGTTGCTGTGGTTAGTTCAATCAAACAGAAACCAACGTGTTGCCGTAGTTAGCTCAATCAACCAGAAACCATCGTGTTGCCGTAGTTAGTTCAATCAACCAGAAACCATCGTGTTGCCGTGGTTAGTTCAATCAAACAGAAACCAACGTGTTGCCGTAGTTAGCTCAATCAAACAGAAACCATCGTGTTGCTGTGGTTAGTTCAATCAACCAGAAACCATTGTGTTGTCGTGGTTAGTTCAATCAACCAGAAACCATCGTGTTGCTGTGGTTAGTTCAATCAAACAGAAACCAACGTGTTGCCGTAGTTAGCTCAATCAACCAGAAACCATTGTGTTGTCGTGGTTAGTTCAATCAACCAGAAACCATTGTGTTGCTGTAGTTAGCTCAATCAACCAGAAACCATCGTGTTGCCGTAGTTAGCTCAATCAACCAGAAACCATCGTGTTGCCGTTGTAAGTTCAATCAACCAGAAACCATCGTGTTGCCGTAGTTAGTTCAATCAAACAGAAACCATCGTGTTGCCGTGGTTAGTTCAATCAACCAGAAACCATCGTGTTGCTGTGGTTAGTTCAATCAACCAGAAACCATCGTGTTGCTGTGGTTAGTTCAATCAACCAGAAACCACCGTGTTGCCGTAGTTAGTTCAATCAAAAAGAAACCATCGTGTTGCCGTGGTTAGTTCAATCAACGAGAAACCATCGTGTTGCTGTGGTTAGTTCAATCAAACAGAAACCAACGTGTTGCCGTAGTTAGTTCAATCAGCCAGAAACCATCGTGTTGCCGTAGTTAGTTCAATCAAACAGAAACCAACGTGTTGCCGTAGTTAGTTCAATCAACCAGAAACCATCGTGTTGCTGTGGTTAGTTCAATCAAACAGAAACCAACGTGTTGCCGTAGTTAGCTCAATCAACCAGAAACCATTGTGTTGTCGTGGTTAGTTCAATCAACCAGAAACCATCGTGTTGCTGTGGTTAGTTCAATCAAACAGAAACCAACGTGTTGCCGTAGTTAGTTCAATCAACCAGAAACCATCGTGTTGCTGTGGTTAGTTCAATCAAACAGAAACCAACGTGTTGCCGTAGTTAGTTCAATCAACCAGAAACCATCGTGTTGCCGTAGTTAGTTCAATCAAACAGAAACCAACGTGTTGCCGTAGTTAGTTCAATCAACCAGAAACCATCGTGTTGCTGTGGTTAGTTCAATCAAACAGAAACCAACGTGTTGTCGTGGTTAGTTCAATCAACCAGAAACCATCGTGTTGCTGTGGTTAGTTCAATCAAACAGAAACCAACGTGTTGCCGTAGTTAGCTCAATCAACCAGAAACCATTGTGTTGTCGTGGTTAGTTCAATCAACCAGAAACCATCGTGTTGCTGTGGTTAGTTCAATCAAACAGAAACCAACGTGTTGCCGTAGTTAGTTCAATCAACCAGAAACCATCGTGTTGCCGTAGTTAGTTCAATCAACCAGAAACCATCGTGTTGCTGTGGTTAGTTCAATCAAACAGAAACCAACGTGTTGCCGTAGTTAGTTCAATCAGCCAGAAACCATCGTGTTGCCGTAGTTAGTTCAATCAAACAGAAACCAACGTGTTGCCGTAGTTAGCTCAATCAACCAGAAACCATTGTGTTGTCGTGGTTAGTTCAATCAACCAGAAACCATCGTGTTGCTGTGGTTAGTTCAATCAAACAGAAACCAACGTGTTGCCGTAGTTAGTTCAATCAACCAGAAACCATCGTGTTGCTGTGGTTAGTTCAATCAAACAGAAACCAACTTGTTGCCGTAGTTAGTTCAATCAACCAGAAACCATCGTGTTGCCGTAGTTAGTTCAATCAAACAGAAACCAACGTGTTGCCGTAGTTAGTTCAATCAACCAGAAACCATCGTGTTGCTGTGGTTAGTTCAATCAAACAGAAACCAACGTGTTGCCGTAGTTAGTTCAATCAACCAGAAACCATCGTGTTGCTGTGGTTAGTTCAATCAACCAGAAACCATCGTGTTGCTGTGGTTAGTTCAATCAAACAGAAACCAACGTGTTGCCGTAGTTAGCTCAATCAAACAGAAACCATCGTGTTGCTGTGGTTAGTTCAATCAACCAGAAACCATTGTGTTGTCGTGGTTAGTTCAATCAACCAGAAACCATCGTGTTGCTGTGGTTAGTTCAATCAAACAGAAACCAACGTGTTGCCGTAGTTAGTTCAATCAACCAGAAACCATCGTGTTGCTGTGGTTAGTTCAATCAAACAGAAACCAACGTGTTGTCGTGGTTAGTTCAATCAACCAGAAACCATCGTGTTGCTGTGGTTAGTTCAATCAAACAGAAACCAACGTGTTGCCGTAGTTAGCTCAATCAAACAGAAACCATCGTGTTGCTGTGGTTAGTTCAATCAACCAGAAACCATCGTGTTGTCGTGGTTAGTTCAATCAACCAGAAACCATCGTGTTGCTGTGGTTAGTTCAATCAAACAGAAACCAACGTGTTGCCGTAGTTAGTTCAATCAACCAGAAACCATCGTGTTGCCGTAGTTAGTTCAATCAACCAGAAACCATCGTGTTGCTGTGGTTAGTTCAATCAAACAGAAACCAACGTGTTGCCGTAGTTAGCTCAATCAAACAGAAACCATCGTGTTGCTGTGGTTAGTTCAATCAACCAGAAACCATTGTGTTGTCGTGGTTAGTTCAATCAACCAGAAACCATCGTGTTGCTGTGGTTAGTTCAATCAAACAGAAACCAACGTGTTGCCGTAGTTAGCTCAATCAACCAGAAACCATTGTGTTGTCGTGGTTAGTTCAATCAACCAGAAACCATTGTGTTGCTGTAGTTAGCTCAATCAACCAGAAACCATCGTGTTGCCGTAGTTAGCTCAATCAACCAGAAACCATCGTGTTGCCGTTGTAAGTTCAATCAACCAGAAACAATCGTGTTGCCGTGGTTAGCTCAATCAACCAGAAACCATCGTGTTGCTGTAGTTAGCTCAATCAACCAGAAACCATCGTGTTGCCGTAGTTAGTTCAATCAACCAGAAACCATCGTGTTGCCGTGGTTAGTTCAATCAACCAGAAACCATCGTGTTGGTGTGGTTAGTTCAATCATCCAGAAACCATCGTGTTGCCGTAGTTAGCTCAATCAACCAGAAACCATCGTGTTGCCGTGGTTAGTTCAATCAACCAGAAACTATCGTGTTGCCGTGGTTAGTTCAATCAACCAGAAACCATCGTGTTGCCGTGGTTAGTTCAATCAACCAGAAACCATCGTGTTGCCGTGGTTAGTTCAATCAACCAGAAACCATCGTGTTGCCGTGTTTAGTTCAATCAACCAGAAACCAGTGTGTTGCCGTGGTTAGCTCAATCAAACAGAAACCATCGTGTTGCCGTTGTTAGCTCAATCAACCAGAAACCATCGTGTTGCCGTTGTAAGTTCAATCAACCAGAAACCATCGTGTTGCCGTAGTTAGTTCAATCAAACAGAAACCATCGTGTTGCCGTGGTTAGTTCAATCAACCAGAAACCATCGTGTTGCTGTGGTTAGTTCAATCAACCAGAAACCATCGTGTTGCTGTGGTTAGTTCAATCAACCAGAAACCACCGTGTTGCCGTAGTTAGTTCAATCAAAAAGAAACCATCGTGTTGCCGTGGTTAGTTCAATCAACGAGAAACCATCGTGTTGCTGTGGTTAGTTCAATCAAACAGAAACCAACGTGTTGCCGTAGTTAGTTCAATCAGCCAGAAACCATCGTGTTGCCGTAGTTAGTTCAATCAAACAGAAACCAACGTGTTGCCGTAGTTAGTTCAATCAACCAGAAACCATCGTGTTGCTGTGGTTAGTTCAATCAAACAGAAACCAACGTGTTGCCGTAGTTCGCTCAATCAACCAGAAACCATTGTGTTGTCGTGGTTAGTTCAATCAACCAGAAACCATCGTGTTGCTGTGGTTAGTTCAATCAAACCGAAACCAACGTGTTGCCGTAGTTAGTTCAATCAACCAGAAACCATCGTGTTGCTGTGGTTAGTTCAATCAAACAGAAACCAACGTGTTGCCGTAGTTAGTTCAATCAACCAGAAACCATCGTGTTGCCGTAGTTAGTTCAATCAAACAGAAACCAACGTGTTGCCGTAGTTAGTTCAATCAACCAGAAACCATCGTGTTGCTGTGGTTAGTTCAATCAAACAGAAACCAACGTGTTGTCGTGGTTAGTTCAATCAACCAGAAACCATCGTGTTGCTGTGGTTAGTTCAATCAAACAGAAACCAACGTGTTGCCGTAGTTAGCTCAATCAACCAGAAACCATTGTGTTGTCGTGGTTAGTTCAATCAACCAGAAACCATCGTGTTGCTGTGGTTAGTTCAATCAAACAGAAACCAACGTGTTGCCGTAGTTAGTTCAATCAACCAGAAACCATCGTGTTGCCGTTGTTAGTTCAATCAACCAGAAACCATCGTGTTGCTGTGGTTAGTTCAATCAAACAGAAACCAACGTGTTGCCGTAGTTAGCTCAATCAGCCAGAAACCATCGTGTTGCCGTAGTTAGTTCAATCAAACAGAAACCAACGTGTTGACGTAGTTAGTTCAATCAACCAGAAACCATCGTGTTGCTGTGGTTAGTTCAATCAAACAGAAACCAACGTGTTGCCGTAGTTAGCTCAATCAACCAGAAACCATTGTGTTGTCGTGGTTAGTTCAATCAACCAGAAACCATCGTGTTGCTGTGGTTAGTTCAATCAAACAGAAACCAACGTGTTGCCGTAGTTAGTTCAATCAACCAGAAACCATCGTGTTGCTGTGGTTAGTTCAATCAAACAGAAACCAACGTGTTGCCGTAGTTAGTTCAATCAACCAGAAACCATCGTGTTGCCGTAGTTAGTTCAATCAAACAGAAACCAACGTGTTGCCGTAGTTAGTTCAATCAACCAGAAACCATCGTGTTGCTGTGGTTAGTTCAATCAAACAGAAACCAACGTGTTGTCGTGGTTAGTTCAATCAACCAGAAACCATCGTGTTGCTGTGGTTAGTTCAATCAAACAGAAACCAACGTGTTGCCGTAGTTAGCTCAATCAACCAGAAACCATTGTGTTGTCGTGGTTAGTTCAATCAACCAGAAACCATCGTGTTGCTGTGGTTAGTTCAATCAAACAGAAACCAACGTGTTGCCGTAGTTAGTTCAATCAACCAGAAACCATCGTGTTGCTGTGGTTAGTTCAATCAAACAGAAACCAACTTGTTGCCGTAGTTAGTTCAATCAACCAGAAACCATCGTGTTGCCGTAGTTAGTTCAATCAAACAGAAACCAACGTGTTGCCGTAGTTAGTTCAATCAACCAGAAACCATCGTGTTGCTGTGGTTAGTTCAATCAAACAGAAACCAACGTGTTGCCGTAGTTAGCTCAATCAACCAGAAACCATTGTGTTGTCGTGGTTAGTTCAATCAACCAGAAACCATCGTGTTGCTGTGGTTAGTTCAATCAAACAGAAACCAACGTGTTGCCGTAGTTAGTTCAATCAACCAGAAACCATCGTGTTGCCGTAGTTAGTTCAATCAAACAGAAACCAACGTGTTGCCGTAGTTAGTTCAATCAACCAGAAACCATCGTGTTGCTGTGGTTAGCTCAATCAACCAGAAACCAACGTGTTGCTGTGGTTAGTTCAATCAAACAGAAACCAACGTGTTGTCGTGGTTAGTTCAATCAACCAGAAACCAACGTGTTGCCGTAGTTAGTTCAATCAACCAGAAACCATCGTGTTGCTGTGGTTAGTTCAATCAACCAGAAACCAACGTGTTGTCGTAGTTAGTTCAATCAACCAGAAACCATCGTGTTGCCGTAGTTAGCTCAATCAACCAGAAACCAACGTGTTGCCGTAGTTAGTTCAATCAACCAGAAACCATCATGTTGCTGTGGTTAGTTCAATCAAACAGAAACCAACGTGTTGTCGTGGTTAGTTCAATCAACCAGAAACCATCGTGTTGCTGTGGTTAGTTCAATCAAACAGAAACCAACGTGTTGCCGTAGTTAGCTCAATCAACCAGAAACCATTGTGTTGTCGTGGTTAGTTCAATCAACCAGAAACCATCGTGTTGCTGTGGTTAGTTCAATCAAACAGAAACCAACGTGTTGCCGTAGTTAGTTCAATCAACCAGAAACCATCGTGTTGCTGTGGTTAGTTCCATCAAACAGAAACCAACGTGTTGCCGTAGTTAGCTCAATCAACCAGAAACCATCGTGTTGCTGTGGTTAGTTCAATCAACCAGAAACCATTGTGTTGTCGTGGTTAGTTCAATCAACCAGAAACCATCGTGTTGCTGTGGTTAGTTCAATCAAACAGAAACCAACGTGTTGCCGTGGTTAGTTCAATCAAACAGAAACCAACGTGTTGCCGTAGTTAGTTCAATCAACCAGAAACCATCGTGTTGCTGTGATTAGTTCAATCAAACAGAAACCAACGTGTTGCCGTAGTTAGCTCAATCAAACAGAAACCATCGTGTTGCTGTGGTTAGTTCAATCAACCAGAAACCATTGTGTTGCTGTGGTTAGTTCAATCAAACAGAAACCAACGTGTTGCCGTAGTTAGCTCAATCAACCAGAAACCATTGTGTTGTCGTGGTTAGTTCAATCAACCAGAAACCATCGTGTTCCTGTAGTTAGCTCAATCAACCAGAAACCATCGTGTTGCCGTAGTTAGCTCAATCAACCAGAAACCATCGTGTTGCCGTTGTAAGTTCAATCAACCAGAAACCATCGTGTTGCCGTGGTTAGCTCAATCAACCAGAAACCATCGTGTTGCTGTAGTTAGCTCAATCAACCAGAAACCATCGTGTTGCCGTACTTAGTTCAATCAACCAGAAACCATCGTGTTGCCGTGGTTAGTTCAATCAACCAGAAACCATCGTGTTGGTGTGGTTAGTTCAATCATCCAGAAACCATCGTGTTGCCGTAGTTAGCTCAATCCACCAGAAACCATCGTGTTGCCGTGGTTAGTTCAATCAACCAGAAACTATCGTGTTGCCGTGGTTAGTTCAATCAACCAGAAACCATCGTGTTGCCGTGGTTAGTTCAATCAACCAGAAACCATCGTGTTGCCGTGGTTAGTTCAATCAACCAGAAACCAGTGTGTTGCCGTGGTTAGCTCAATCAAACAGAAACCATCGTGTTGCCGTTGTTAGCTCAATCAACCAGAAACCATCGTGTTGCCGTTGTAAGTTCAATCAACCAGAAACCATCGTGTTGCCGTAGTTAGTTCAATCAAACAGAAACCATCGTGTTGCCGTGGTTAGTTCAATCAACCAGAAACCATCGTGTTGCTGTGGTTAGTTCAATCAACCAGAAACCATCGTGTTGCTGTGGTTAGTTCAATCAACCAGAAACCACCGTGTTGCCGTAGTTAGTTCAATCAACCAGAAACCATCGTGTTGCCGTGGTTAGTTCAATCAACGAGAAACCATCGTGTTTCTATGGTTAGTTCAATCAACCAGAAACCATCGTGTTGCCGTGGTTAGTTCAATCAACCAGAAACCATCGTGTTGCCGTAGTTAGTTCAATCAACCAGAAATCATCGTGTTGCCGTGGTTAGTTCAATCAACGAGAAACCATCGTGTTGCTGTGGTTAGTTCAATCAACCAGAAACCATCGTGTTGCCGTGGTTAGTTCAATCAACCAGAAACCATCGTGTTGCCGTAGTTAGCTCAATCAACCAGAAACCATCGTGTTGCTGTGGTTAGTTCAATCAACCAGAAACCATTGTGTTGTCGTGGTTAGTTCAATCAACCAGAAACCATCGTGTTGCTGTGGTTAGTTCAATCAAACAGAAACCAACGTGTTGCCGTGGTTAGTTCAATCAAACAGAAACCAACGTGTTGCCGTAGTTAGTTCAATCAACCAGAAACCATCGTGTTGCTGTGATTAGTTCAATCAAACAGAAACCAACGTGTTGCCGTAGTTAGCTCAATCAAACAGAAACCATCGTGTTGCTGTGGTTAGTTCAATCAACCAGAAACCATTGTGTTGCTGTGGTTAGTTCAATCAAACAGAAACCAACGTGTTGCCGTAGTTAGCTCAATCAACCAGAAACCATTGTGTTGTCGTGGTTAGTTCAATCAACCAGAAACCATCGTGTTCCTGTAGTTAGCTCAATCAACCAGAAACCATCGTGTTGCCGTAGTTAGCTCAATCAACCAGAAACCATCGTGTTGCCGTTGTAAGTTCAATCAACCAGAAACCATCGTGTTGCCGTGGTTAGCTCAATCAACCAGAAACCATCGTGTTGCTGTAGTTAGCTCAATCAACCAGAAACCATCGTGTTGCCGTACTTAGTTCAATCAACCAGAAACCATCGTGTTGCCGTGGTTAGTTCAATCAACCAGAAACCATCGTGTTGGTGTGGTTAGTTCAATCATCCAGAAACCATCGTGTTGCCGTAGTTAGCTCAATCCACCAGAAACCATCGTGTTGCCGTGGTTAGTTCAATCAACCAGAAACTATCGTGTTGCCGTGGTTAGTTCAATCAACCAGAAACCATCGTGTTGCCGTGGTTAGTTCAATCAACCAGAAACCATCGTGTTGCCGTGGTTACTTCAATCAACCAGAAACCAGTGTGTTGCCGTGGTTAGCTCAATCAAACAGAAACCATCGTGTTGCCGTTGTTAGCTCAATCAACCAGAAACCATCGTGTTGCCGTTGTAAGTTCAATCAACCAGAAACCATCGTGTTGCCGTAGTTAGTTCAATCAAACAGAAACCATCGTGTTGCCGTGGTTAGTTCAATCAACCAGAAACCATCGTGTTGCTGTGGTTAGTTCAATCAACCAGAAACCATCGTGTTGCTGTGGTTAGTTCAATCAACCAGAAACCACCGTGTTGCCGTAGTTAGTTCAATCAACCAGAAACCATCGTGTTGCCGTGGTTAGTTCAATCAACGAGAAACCATCGTGTTTCTATGGTTAGTTCAATCAACCAGAAACCATCGTGTTGCCGTGGTTAGTTCAATCAACCAGAAACCATCGTGTTGCCGTAGTTAGTTCAATCAACCAGAAATCATCGTGTTGCCGTGGTTAGTTCAATCAACGAGAAACCATCGTGTTGCTGTGGTTAGTTCAATCAACCAGAAACCATCGTGTTGCCGTGGTTAGTTCAATCAACCAGAAACCATCGTGTTGCCGTAGTTAGTTCAATCAACCAGAAACCATCGTGTTGCCGTGGTTAGTTCAATCAACCAGAAACCATCGTGTTGCCGTGATTTGTTCAATCAACCAGAAACCAGTGTGTTGCCGTGGTTAGCTCAATCAAACAGAAACCATCGTGTTGCCGTTGTTAGCTCAATCAACCAGAAACCATCGTGTTGCCGTTGTAAGTTCAATCAACCAGAAACCATCGTGTTGCCGTAGTTAGTTCAATCAAACAGAAACCACCGTGTTGCCGTAGTTAGTTCAATCAAAAAGAAACCATCGTGTTGCCGTGGTTAGTTCAATCAACCAGAAACCATCGTGTTGCCGTGATTTGTTCAATCAACCAGAAACCAGTGTGTTGCCGTGGTTAGCTCAATCAAACAGAAACCATCGTGTTGCCGTGGTTAGTTCAATCAACCAGAAACCATCGTGTTGCTGTGGTTAGTTCAATCAACCAGAAACCATCGTGTTGCTGTGGTTAGTTCAATCAACCAGAAACCACCGTGTTGCCGTAGTTAGTTCAATCAAAAAGAAACCATCGTGTTGCCGTGGTTAGTTCAATCAACGAGAAACCATCGTGTTGCTGTGGTTAGTTCAATCAAACAGAAACCAACGTGTTGCCGTAGTTAGTTCAATCAGCCAGAAACCATCGTGTTGCCGTAGTTAGTTCAATCAAACAGAAACCAACGTGTTGCCGTAGTTAGTTCATTCAACCAGAAACCATCGTGTTGCTGTGGTTAGTTCAATCAAACAGAAACCAACGTGTTGCCGTAGTTAGCTCAATCAACCAGAAACCATTGTGTTGTCGTGGTTAGTTCAATCAACCAGAAACCATCGTGTTGCTGTGGTTAGTTCAATCAAACAGAAACCAACGTGTTGCCGTAGTTAGTTCAATCAACCAGAAACCATCGTGTTGCTGTGGTTAGTTCAATCAAACAGAAACCAACGTGTTGCCGTAGTTAGTTCAATCAACCAGAAACCATCGTGTTGCCGTAGTTAGTTCAATCAAACAGAAACCAACGTGTTGCCGTAGTTAGTTCAATCAACCAGAAACCATCGTGTTGCAGTGGTTAGTTCAATCAAACAGAAACCAACGTGTTGTCGTGGTTAGTTCAATCAACCAGAAACCATCGTGTTGCTGTGGTTAGTTCAATCAAACAGAAACCAACGTGTTGCCGTAGTTAGCTCAATCAACAAGAAACCATTGTGTTGTCGTGGTTAGTTCAATCAACCAGAAACCATCGTGTTGCTGTGGTTAGTTCAATCAAACAGAAACCAACGTGTTGCCGTAGTTAGTTCAATCAACCAGAAACCATCGTGTTGCTGTGGTTAGTTCAATCAAACAGAAACCAACGTGTTGCCGTAGTTAGTTCAATCAACCAGAAACCATCGTGTTGCCGTAGTTAGTTCAATCAAACAGAAACCAACGTGTTGCCGTAGTTAGTTCAATCAACCAGAAACCATCGTGTTGCTGTGGTTAGTTCAATCAAACAGAAACCAACGTGTTGCCGTAGTTAGCTCAATCAACCAGAAACCATTGTGTTGTCGTGGTTAGTTCAATCAACCAGAAACCATCGTGTTGCTGTGGTTAGTTCAATCAAACAGAAACCAACGTGTTGCCGTAGTTAGTTCAATCAACCAGAAACCATCGTGTTGCCGTAGTTAGCTCAATCAACCAGAAACCATCGTGTTGCCGTGGTTAGTTCAATCGGGTTATTCCCATCTACCCAGCCCTGCGTTAATTAATCCTATCTATTAGGGATTAGGATTAGGCTGGCTAGCCTCTGTGAAGGGGGAGAAAGTTACCTGCGAATTTATATCCATGTAATTTTAAATCCAGGAGAAAAAATGTATGTAGACAGTGAAGTAAACTTTACCAGTGACGAATTGGTATTTATTTCAAAGCCATTTTCATTGATAACAGTTCAATCAAAGTAGCATTGAAGGCAATTAGTTTTGACAGGTGAACTGTTAATCATCCCGGTATGATTGCATTCAGTCGTGAGTGTGCTTGAGTACCAGTTCACATCAAATAATTATGTTTATTTAACTGAGTGAACACATATCATAAAGAATCAGTATAAATGTGTCCTTGAAAGATGTCAATGTCACTTCACCATGGCAAACGCACAGATTGCAAACAGAACTCGCTTCATTCCAAATGGTCGAGGAGGTCACTATTTGATTCACATGGGATACAAATTCAGTATTAAAACTAGAAAACCGATGTCTGTTCATTGGAGATGCTGCAAGAAAGATTGCCGTGCTACGATCAACACTAAAGATGGTATCGTGACCACATACACAAACCAGCACAACCACCAACCAGATGAGAGCAAGATTTCTGCAGACGCCCTCGTTGCTGACCTTCGAGAATCCGTCAGAAAGACATCACGATCGATTAATGCCATGTATCAGGAAACATTATCAGGTAAATATGAGTACATATTTCTACAGGCTTGATACAATCAATGAAATAGAAAATGTATAATAATAAGATGAGATAAGTTTTTTAAAGTTGTTTATTCATTTACAAATATGATATTCATTTTACATAGATATCTGTTTGCATCATGTTTTCATACTTACTGACAATTTATTTATTTGTTTCAGACTTGAGAAGCACTAACACAGAAGTCCAAGTCATCGGCAATATCCCAATGTTCGCCAACATCAAGTCCACTCTGTATCGATCCAGAGCAAAGGATATCCCGCCCCTTCCCAGACACCGTTCCGAGATCGACCTGCCAGACCTCTACACCAAGACATCCAGTGGGGAAGACTTCCTCATTGCAGCTGACGGCGATGACGACAAGATGCTGGTTCCTCTGGACAAAGTAAGTGACATGTGGCTGTATGCCCTGGAATCATCCCCTGACGATCCATCGACTGAAGGATTCAAGGACTACGTGACAGGCTACTGGGTTGAAGGTGACCATGGTCGTCAGATGTGGAACCACTACAACACCGTCGGTCCCAGAACAACGAACCACGTTGAGGGGTGGCACAGAAAGCTGACAACTGTAACATCGGAGTGCCACCCAAACCTCTTCAAAACCATCAGCTTCTTGAAGAAGGAGCAGGCTTACACTGAGGCCTGCATCATACAGCTGAATCATGGTGGCAGAGCTCCACCAAGGAAGAAAAAGTACCGTCAACTTGATGATGCTTTGGACACTTACAAAAGACGCTATGCAAGTGGGCAAGTGTCATGCGAGGAGTACCTCGATCTGGTTGGCCATTTGACAGGCTACTGAGATGTTTATGATATGTAACCATTGTTGCTATTTCATGCCAATGTCCATTCAAAGTACTGAGATGTTTATGATATGTAACCATTGTTGCTATTTCATGCCAATGTCCATTCAAAGTACTGATTATGATATGTAACCATTGTTGCTATTTCATGCCAATGTCCATTCAAAGTGCTACTACAAATGTATAAAATAAAAAATTTAGTTATATTAATAGTGTTTGTCCCTTTTTTCATGGGTTAACCCTTTTTCATAGGTATCAAATTTGACCCAGCACCTGTTGTTTTAAGGGATTATACCGCTTGACTGGTTCAATTACCCTAGATAATAGGGCTGGGTGGATGGGAATATTGCGTTCAATCAACCAGAAACCATCGTGTTGCCGTGGTTAGTTCAATCAACCAGAAACCATCGTGTTGCCGTGATTAGTTCAATCAACCAGAAACCAGTGTGTTGCCGTGGTTAGCTCAATCAAACAGAAACCATCGTGTTGCCGTTG
Organism: Gibbula magus; assembly: GCA_936450465.1. NCBI lineage: Eukaryota > Metazoa > Mollusca > Gastropoda > Trochida > Trochidae > Gibbula > Gibbula magus. Next base: position 45,418,946 of record OW388304.1, on the reverse strand, counting down.
TTAGCTCAATCAACCAGAAACCATCGTGTTGCCGTTGTAAGTTCAATCAACCAGAAACCATCGTGTTGCCGTAGTTAGTTCAATCAAACAGAAACCATCGTGTTGCCGTGGTTAGTTCAATCAACCAGAAACCATCGTGTTGCTGTGGTTAGTTCAATCAACCAGAAACCATCGTGTTGCTGTGGTTAGTTCAATCAACCAGAAACCACCGTGTTGCCGTAGTTAGTTCAATCAAAAAGAAACCATCGTGTTGCCGTGGTTAGTTCAATCAACGAGAAACCATCGTGTTGCTGTGGTTAGTTCAATCAACCAGAAACCATCGTGTTGCCGTGGTTAGTTCAATCAACCAGAAACCACCGTGTTGCCGTAGTTAGTTCAATCAAAAAGAAACCATCGTGTTGCCGTGGTTAGTTCAATCAACGAGAAACCATCGTGTTGCTGTGGTTAGTTCAATCAAACAGAAACCAACGTGTTGCCGTAGTTAGTTCAATCAGCCAGAAACCATCGTGTTGCCGTAGTTAGTTCAATCAAACAGAAACCAACGTGTTGCCGTAGTTAGTTCATTCAACCAGAAACCATCGTGTTGCTGTGGTTAGTTCAATCAAACAGAAACCAACGTGTTGCCGTAGTTAGCTCAATCAACCAGAAACCATTGTGTTGTCGTGGTTAGTTCAATCAACCAGAAACCATCGTGTTGCTGTGGTTAGTTCAATCAACCAGAAACCAACGTGTTGCCGTTGTTAGTTCAATCAACCAGAAACCATCGTGTTGCTGTGGTTAGTTCAATCAAACAGAAACCAACGTGTTGCCGTAGTTAGTTCAATCAACCAGAAACCATCGTGTTGCCGTAGTTAGTTCAATCAAACAGAAACCAACGTGTTGCCGTAGTTAGTTCAATCAACCAGAAACCATCGTGTTGCTGTGGTTAGTTCAATCAAACAGAAACCAACGTGTTGCCGTAGTTAGCTCAATCAACCAGAAACCATTGTGTTGTCGTGGTTAGTTCAATCAACCAGAAACCATCGTGTTGCTGTGGTTAGTTCAATCAAACAGAAACCAACGTGTTGCCGTAGTTAGTTCAATCAACCAGAAACCATCGTGTTGCTGTGGTTAGTTCAATCAAACAGAAACCAACGTGTTGCCGTAGTTAGTTCAATCAACCAGAAACCATCGTGTTGCCGTAGTTAGTTCAATCAAACAGAAACCAACGTGTTGCCGTAGTTAGTTCAATCAACCAGAAACCATCGTGTTGCTGTGGTTAGCTCAATCAACCAGAAACCAACGTGTTGCTGTGGTTAGTTCAATCAAACAGAAACCAGCGTGTTGTCGTGGTTAGTTCAATCAACCAGAAACCAACGTGTTGCCGTAGTTAGTTCAATCAACCAGAAACCATCGTGTTGCTGTGGTTAGTTCAATCAACCAGAAACCAACGTGTTGTCGTAGTTAGTTCAATCAACCAGAAACCATCGTGTTGCCGTAGTTAGCTCAATCAACCAGAAACCAACGTGTTGCCGTGGTTAGTTCAATCAACCAGAAACCATCGTGTTGCTGTGGTTAGTTCAATCAAACAGAAACCAACGTGTTGCCGTAGTTAGCTCAATCAACCAGAAACCATTGTGTTGTCGTGGTTAGTTCAATCAACCAGAAACCATCGTGTTGCTGTGGTTAGTTCAATCAAACAGAAACCAACGTGTTGCCGTAGTTAGTTCAATCAACCAGAAACCATCGTGTTGCTGTGGTTAGTTCCATCAAACAGAAACCAACGTGTTGCCGTGGTTAGTTCAATCAACCAGAAACCACCGTGTTGCCGTAGTTAGTTCAATCAAAAAGAAACCATCGTGTTGCCGTGGTTAGTTCAATCAACGAGAAACCATCGTGTTGCTGTGGTTAGTTCAATCAAAAAGAAACCATCGTGTTGCCGTGGTTAGTTCAATCAACGAGAAACCATCGTGTTGCTGTGGTTAGTTCAATCAAACAGAAACCAACGTGTTGCCGTAGTTAGTTCATTCAACCAGAAACCATCGTGTTGCTGTGGTTAGTTCAATCAAACAGAAACCAACGTGTTGCCGTAGTTAGTTCATTCAACCAGAAACCATCGTGTTGCTGTGGTTAGTTCAATCAAACAGAAACCAACGTGTTGCCGTAGTTAGCTCAATCAACCAGAAACCATTGTGTTGTCGTGGTTAGTTCAATCAACCAGAAACCATCGTGTTGCTGTGGTTAGTTCAATCAAACAGAAACCATCGTGTTGCCGTAGTTAGTTCAATCAACCAGAAACCATCGTGTTGCTGTGGTTAGTTCAATCAAACAGAAACCAACGTGTTGCCGTAGTTAGTTCAATCAACGAGAAACCATCGTGTTGCTGTGGTTAGTTCAATCAAACAGAAACCAACGTGTTGCCGTAGTTAGCTCAATCAACCAGAAACCATAGTGTTGTCGTGGTTAGTTCAATCAACCAGAAACCATCGTGTTGCTGTGGTTAGTTCAATCAAACAGAAACCAACGTGTTGCCGTAGTTAGTTCAATCAACCAGAAACCATCGTGTTGCTGTGGTTAGTTCAATCAAACAGAAACCAACGTGTTGCCGTAGTTAGTTCAATCAACCAGAAACCATCGTGTTGCCGTAGTTAGTTCAATCAAACAGAAACCAACGTGTTGCCGTAGTTAGTTCAATCAACCAGAAACCATCGTGTTGCTGTGGTTAGCTCAATCAACCAGAAACCAACGTGTTGCTGTGGTTAGTTCAATCAAACAGAAACCAGCGTGTTGTCGTGGTTAGTTCAATCAACCAGAAACCATCGTGTTGCCGTAGTTAGCTCAATCAACCAGAAACCATCGTGTTGCCGTGGTTAGTTCAATCGGGTTATTCCCATCTACCCAGCCCTGCGTTAATTAATCCTATCTATTAGGGATTAGGATTAGGCTGGCTAGCCTCTGTGAAGGGGGAGAAAGTTACCTGCGAATTTATATCCATGTAATTTTAAATCCAGGAGAAAAATGTATGTAGACAGTGAAGTAAACTTTACCAGTGACGAATTGGTATTTATTTCAAAGCCATTTTCATTGATAACAGTTCAATCAAAGTAGCATTGAAGGCAATTAGTTTTGACAGGTGAACTGTTAATCATCCCGGTATGATTGCATTCAGTCGTGAGTGTGCTTGAGTACCAGTTCACATCAAATAATTATGTTTATTTAACTGAGTGAACACATATCATAAAGAATCAGTATAAATGTGTCCTTGAAAGATGTCAATGTCACTTCACCATGGCAAACGCACAGATTGCAAACAGAACTCGCTTCATTCCAAATGGTCGAGGAGGTCACTATTTGATTCACATGGGATACAAATTCAGTATTAAAACTAGAAAACCGATGTCTGTTCATTGGAGATGCTGCAAGAAAGATTGCCGTGCTACGATCAACACTAAAGATGGTATCGTGACCACATACACAAACCAGCACAACCACCAACCAGATGAGAGCAAGATTTCTGCAGACGCCCTCGTTGCTGACCTTCGAGAATCCGTCAGAAAGACATCACGATCGATTAATGCCATGTATCAGGAAACATTATCAGGTAAATATGAGTACATATTTCTACAGGCTTGATACAATCAATGAAATAGAAAATGTATAATAATAAGATGAGATAAGTTTTTTAAAGTTGTTTATTCATTTACAAATATGATATTCATTTTACATAGATATCTGTTTGCATCATGTTTTCATACTTACTGACAATTTATTTATTTGTTTCAGACTTGAGAAGCACTAACACAGAAGTCCAAGTCATCGGCAATATCCCAATGTTCGCCAACATCAAGTCCACTCTGTATCGATCCAGAGCAAAGGATATCCCGCCCCTTCCCAGACACCGTTCCGAGATCGACCTGCCAGACCTCTACACCAAGACATCCAGTGGGGAAGACTTCCTCATTGCAGCTGACGGCGATGACGACAAGATGCTGGTTCCTCTGGACAAAGTAAGTGACATGTGGCTGTATGCCCTGGAATCATCCCCTGACGATCCATCGACTGAAGGATTCAAGGACTACGTGACAGGCTACTGGGTTGAAGGTGACCATGGTCGTCAGATGTGGAACCACTACAACACCGTCGGTCCCAGAACAACGAACCACGTTGAGGGGTGGCACAGAAAGCTGACAACTGTAACATCGGAGTGCCACCCAAACCTCTTCAAAACCATCAGCTTCTTGAAGAAGGAGCAGGCTTACACTGAGGCCTGCATCATACAGCTGAATCATGGTGGCAGAGCTCCACCAAGGAAGAAAAAGTACCGTCAACTTGATGATGCTTTGGACACTTACAAAAGACGCTATGCAAGTGGGCAAGTGTCATGCGAGGAGTACCTCGATCTGGTTGGCCATTTGACAGGCTACTGAGATGTTTATGATATGTAACCATTGTTGCTATTTCATGCCAATGTCCATTCAAAGTACTGATTATGATATGTAACCATTGTTGCTATTTCATGCCAATGTCCATTCAAAGTGCTACTACAAATGTATAAAATAAAAAATTTAGTTATATTAATAGTGTTTGTCCCTTTTTTCATGGGTTAACCCTTTTTCATAGGTATCAAATTTGACCCAGCACCTGTTGTTTTAAGGGATTATACCGCTTGACTGGTTCAATTACCCTAGATAATAGGGCTGGGTGGATGGGAATATTGCGTTCAATCAACCAGAAACCATCGTGTTGCCGTGGTTAGTTCAATCAACCAGAAACCATCGTGTTGCCGTGATTAGTTCAATCAACCAGAAACCAGTGTGTTGCCGTGGTTAGCTCAATCAAACAGAAACCATCGTGTTGCCGTTGTTAGCTCAATCAACCAGAAACCATCGTGTTGCCGTTGTAAGTTCAATCAACCAGAAACCATCGTGTTGCCGTAGTTAGTTCAATCAAACAGAAACCATCGTGTTGCCGTGGTTAGTTCAATCAACCAGAAACCATCGTGTTGCCGTAGTTAGTTCAATCAACCAGAAACCATCGTGTTGCCGTGGTTAGTTCAATCAACCAGAAACCATCGTGTTGCCGTGATTTGTTCAATCAACCAGAAACCAGTGTGTTGCCGTGGTTAGCTCAATCAAACAGAAACCATCGTGTTGCCGTTGTTAGCTCAATCAACCAGAAACCATCGTGTTGCCGTTGTAAGTTCAATCAACCAGAAACCATCGTGTTGCCGTAGTTAGTTCAATCAAACAGAAACCATCGTGTTGCCGTGGTTAGTTCAATCAACGAGAAACCATCGTGTTGCTGTGGTTAGTTCAATCAAACAGAAACCAACGTGTTGCCGTAGTTAGTTCAATCAGCCAGAAACCATCGTGTTGCCGTAGTTAGTTCAATCAAACAGAAACCAACGTGTTGCCGTAGTTAGTTCATTCAACCAGAAACCATCGTGTTGCTGTGGTTAGTTCAATCAAACAGAAACCAACGTGTTGCCGTAGTTAGCTCAATCAACCAGAAACCATTGTGTTGTCGTGGTTAGTTCAATCAACCAGAAACCATCGTGTTGCTGTGGTTAGTTCAATCAAACAGAAACCAACGTGTTGCCGTAGTTAGTTCAATCAACCAGAAACCATCGTGTTGCTGTGGTTAGTTCAATCAAACAGAAACCAACGTGTTGCCGTAGTTAGTTCAATCAACCAGAAACCATCGTGTTGCCGTAGTTAGTTCAATCAAACAGAAACCAACGTGTTGCCGTAGTTAGTTCAATCAACCAGAAACCATCGTGTTGCTGTGGTTAGTTCAATCAAACAGAAACCAACGTGTTGCCGTAGTTAGCTCAATCAACCAGAAACCATTGTGTTGTCGTGGTTAGTTCAATCAACCAGAAACCATCGTGTTGCTGTGGTTAGTTCAATCAAACAGAAACCAACGTGTTGCCGTAGTTAGTTCAATCAACCAGAAACCATCGTGTTGCTGTGGTTAGTTCAATCAAACAGAAACCAACGTGTTGCCGTAGTTAGTTCAATCAACCAGAAACCATCGTGTTGCCGTAGTTAGTTCAATCAAACAGAAACCAACGTGTTGCCGTAGTTAGTTCAATCAACCAGAAACCATCGTGTTGCTGTGGTTAGCTCAATCAACCAGAAACCAACGTGTTGCTGTGGTTAGTTCAATCAAACAGAAACCAGCGTGTTGTCGTGGTTAGTTCAATCAACCAGAAACCAACGTGTTGCCGTAGTTAGTTCAATCAACCAGAAACCATCGTGTTGCTGTGGTTAGTTCAATCAACCAGAAACCAACGTGTTGCCGTAGTTAGTTCATTCAACCAGAAACCATCGTGTTGCTGTGGTTAGTTCAATCAACCAGAAACCATCGTGTTGCCGTAGTTAGCTCAATCAACCAGAAACCAACGTGTTGCCGTAGTTAGTTCAATCAACCAGAAACCATCGTGTTGCTGTGGTTAGTTCAATCAAACAGAAACCAACGTGTTGCCGTAGTTAGCTCAATCAACCAGAAACCATTGTGTTGTCGTGGTTAGTTCAATCAACCAGAAACCATCGTGTTGCTGTGGTTAGTTCAATCAAACAGAAACCAACGTGTTGCCGTAGTTAGTTCAATCAACCAGAAACCATCGTGTTGCTGTGGTTAGTTCCATCAAACAGAAACCAACGTGTTGCCGTGGTTAGTTCAATCAACGAGAAACCACCGTGTTGCCGTAGTTAGTTCAATCAAAAAGAAACCATCGTGTTGCCGTGGTTAGTTCAATCAACGAGAAACCATCGTGTTGCTGTGGTTAGTTCAATCAAAAAGAAACCATCGTGTTGCCGTGGTTAGTTCAATCAACGAGAAACCATCGTGTTGCTGTGGTTAGTTCAATCAAACAGAAACCAACGTGTTGCCGTAGTTAGTTCATTCAACCAGAAACCATCGTGTTGCTGTGGTTAGTTCAATCAAACAGAAACCAACGTGTTGCCGTAGTTAGTTCATTCAACCAGAAACCATCGTGTTGCTGTGGTTAGTTCAATCAAACAGAAACCAACGTGTTGCCGTTGTTAGCTCAATCAACCAGAAACCATTGTGGTGTCGTGGTTAGTTCAATCAACCAGAAACCATCGTGTTGCTGTGGTTAGTTCAATCAAACAGAAACCAACGTGTTGCCGTAGTTAGTTCAATCAACCAGAAACCATCGTGTTGCTGTGGTTAGTTCAATCAAACAGAAACCAACGTGTTGCCGTAGTTAGTTCAATCAACCAGAAACCATCGTGTTGCTGTGGTTAGTTCAATCAAACAGAAACCAACGTGTTGCCGTAGTTAGGTCAATCAACCAGAAACCATTGTGTTGTCGTGGTTAGTTCAATCAACCAGAAACCATCGTGTTGCTGTGGTTAGTTCAATCAAACAGAAACCAACGTGTTGCCGTAGTTAGTTCAATCAACCAGAAACCATCGTGTTGCTGTGGTTAGTTCAATCAAACAGAAACCAACGTGTTGCCGTAGTTAGTTCAATCAACCAGAAACCTTCGTGTTGCCGTAGTTAGTTCAATCAAACAGAAACCAACGTGTTGCCGTAGTTAGTTCAATCAACCAGAAACCATCGTGTTGCTGTGGTTAGCTCAATCAACCAGAAACCAACGTGTTGCTGTGGTTAGTTCAATCAAACAGAAACCAGCGTGTTGTCGTGGTTAGTTCAATCAACCAGAAACCAACGTGTTGCCGTAGTTAGCTCAATCAACCAGAAACCATCGTGTTGCTGTGGTTAGTTCAATCAACCAGAAACCATCGTGTTGCTGTGGTTAGTTCAATCAAACAGAAACCAACGTGTTGCCGTAGTTAGTTCAATCAACCAGAAACCATCGTGTTGCTGTGGTTAGTTCAATCAAACAGAAACCAACGTGTTGCCGTAGTTAGTTCAATCAACCAGAAACCATCGTGTTGCCGTAGTTAGTTCAATCAAACAGAAACCAACGTGTTGCCGTAGTTAGTTCAATCAACCAGAAACCATCGTGTTGCTGTGGTTAGTTCAATCAAACAGAAACCAACGTGTTGCCGTAGTTAGTTCAATCAACCAGAAACCATCGTGTTGCTGTGGTTAGTTCAATCAAACAGAAACCAACGTGTTGCCGTAGTTAGCTCAATCAACCAGAAACCATTGTGTTGTCGTGGTTAGTTCAATCAACCAGAAACCATCGTGTTGCTGTGGTTAGTTCAATCAAACAGAAACCAACGTGTTGCCGTAGTTAGTTCAATCAACCAGAAACCATCGTGTTGCTGTGGTTAGTTCAATCAAACAGAAACCAACGTGTTGCCGTAGTTAGTTCAATCAACCAGAAACCATCGTGTTGCCGTAGTTAGTTCAATCAAACAGAAACCAACGTGTTGCCGTAGTTAGTTCAATCAACCAGAAACCATCGTGTTGCTGTGGTTAGCTCAATCAACCAGAAACCAACGTGTTGCTGTGGTTAGTTCAATCAAACAGAAACCAGCGTGTTGTCGTGGTTAGTTCAATCAACCAGAAACCAACGTGTTGCCGTAGTTAGCTCAATCAACCAGAAACCATCGTGTTGCTGTGGTTAGTTCAATCAACCAGAAACCATTGTGTTGTCGTGGTTAGTTCAATCAACCAGAAACCATCGTGTTGCTGTGGTTAGTTCAATCAAACAGAAACCAACGTGTTGCCGTGGTTAGTTCAATCAACCAGAAACCATTGTGTTTTCGTGGTTAGTTCAATCAACCAGAAACCATCGTGTTGCTGTGGTTAGTTCAATCAACCAGAAACCATCGTGTTGCTGTGGTTAGTTCAATCAAACAGAAACCAACGTGTTGCCGTAGTTAGCTCAATCAAACAGAAACCATCGTGTTGCTGTGGTTAGTTCAATCAACCAGAAACCATTGTGTTGTCGTGGTTAGTTCAATCAACCAGAAACCATCGTGTTGCTGTGGTTAGTTCAATCAACCAGAAACCATTGTGTTGTCGTGGTTAGTTCAATCAACCAGAAACCATCGTGTTGCTGTGGTTAGTTCAATCAAACAGAAACCAACGTGTTGCCGTAGTTAGCTCAATCAACCAGAAACAATTGTGTTGTCGTGGTTAGTTCAATCAACCAGAAACCATCGTGTTGCTGTAGTTAGCTCAATCAACCAGAAACCATCGTGTTGCCGTAGTTAGCTCAATCAACCAGAAACCATCGTGTTGCCGTTGTAAGTTCAATCAACCAGAAACCATCGTGTTGCCGTGGTTAGCTCAATCAACCAGAAACCATCGTGTTGCTGTGGTTAGCTCAATCAACCAGAAACCAACGTGTTGCTGTGGTTAGTTCAATCAAACAGAAACCAGCGTGTTGTCGTGGTTAGTTCAATCAACCAGAAACCAACGTGTTGCCGTAGTTAGCTCAATCAACCAGAAACCATCGTGTTGCTGTGGTTAGTTCAATCAACCAGAAACCATTGTGTTGTCGTGGTTAGTTCAATCAACCAGAAACCATCGTGTTGCTGTGGTTAGTTCAATCAAACAGAAACCAACGTGTTGCCGTGGTTAGTTCAATCAACCAGAAACCATTGTGTTGTCGTGGTTAGTTCAATCAACCAGAAACCATTGTGTTGTCGTGGTTAGTTCAATCAACCAGAAACCATCGTGTTGCTGTGGTTAGTTCAATCAAACAGAAACCAACGTGTTGCCGTAGTTAGCTCAATCAAACAGAAACCATCGTGTTGCTGTGGTTAGTTCAATCAACCAGAAACCATTGTGTTGTCGTGGTTAGTTCAATCAACCAGAAACCATCGTGTTGCTGTGGTTAGTTCAATCAACCAGAAACCATTGTGTTGTCGTGGTTAGTTCAATCAACCAGAAACCATCGTGTTGCTGTGGTTAGTTCAATCAAACAGAAACCAACGTGTTGCCGTAGTTAGCTCAATCAACCAGAAACAATTGTGTTGTCGTGGTTAGTTCAATCAACCAGAAACCATCGTGTTGCCGTAGTTAGCTCAATCAACCAGAAACCATCGTGTTGCCGTTGTAAGTTCAATCAACCAGAAACCATCGTGTTGCCGTGGTTAGTTCAATCAACCAGAAACCATCGCGTTGCCGTAGTTAGTTCAATCAACCAGAAACCATCGTGTTGCCGTGGTTAGTTCAATCAACCAGAAACCATCGTGTTGGTGTGGTTAGTTCAATCATCCAGAAACCATCGTGTTGCCGTAGTTAGCTCAATCAACCAGAAACCATCGTGTTGCCGTGGTTAGTTCAATCAACCAGAAACTATCGTGTTGCCGTGGTTAGTTCAATCAACCAGAAACCATCGTGTTGCCGTGGTTAGTTCAATCAACCAGAAACCATCGTGTTGCCGTGGTTAGTTCAATCAACCAGAAACCATCGTGTTGCCGTGATTAGTTCAATCAACCAGAAACCATCGTGTTGCCGTGGTTAGTTCAATCAACCAGAAACCATCGTGTTGGTGTGGTTAGTTCAATCATCCAGAAACCATCGTGTTGCCGTAGTTAGCTCAATCAACCAGAAACCATCGTGTTGCCGTGGTTAGTTCAATCAACCAGAAACTATCGTGTTGCCGTGGTTAGTTCAATCAACCAGAAACCATCGTGTTGCCTTGGTTAGTTCAATCAACCAGAAACCATCGTGTTGCCGTGGTTAGTTCAATCAACCAGAAACCATCGTGTTGCCGTGATTAGTTCAATCAACCAGAAACCAGTGTGTTGCCGTGGTTAGCTCAATCAAACAGAAACCATCGTGTTGCCGTTGTTAGCTCAATCAACCAGAAACCATCGTGTTGCCGTTGTAAGTTCAATCAACCAGAAACCATCGTGTTGCCGTTGTAAGTTCAATCAACCAGAAACCATCGTGTTGCCGTAGTTAGTTCAATCAACCAGAAACCATCGTGTTGCCGTGGTTAGTTCAATCAACCAGAAACCATCGTGTTGCCGTGATTTGTTCAATCAACCAGAAACCAGTGTGTTGCCGTGGTTAGCTCAATCAAACAGAAACCATCGTGTTGCCGTTGTTAGCTCAATCAACCAGAAACCATCGTGTTGCCGTTGTAAGTTCAATCAACCAGAAACCATCGTGTTGCCGTAGTTAGTTCAATCAAACAGAAACCATCGTGTTGCCGTGGTTAGTTCAATCAACCAGAAACCATCGTGTTGCTGTGGTTAGTTCAATCAACCAGAAACCATCGTGTTGCTGTGGTTAGTTCAATCAACCAGAAACCACCGTGTTGCCGTAGTTAGTTCAATCAAACAGAAACCATCGTGTTGCCGTGGTTAGTTCAATCAACGAGAAACCATCGTGTTGCTGTGGTTAGTTCAATCAAACAGAAACCAACGTGTTGCCGTAGTTAGTTCAATCAGCCAGAAACCATCGTGTTGCCGTAGTTAGTTCAATCAAACAGAAACCAACGTGTTGCCGTAGTTAGTTCATTCAACCAGAAACCATCGTGTTGCTGTGGTTAGTTCAATCAAACAGAAACCAACGTGTTGCCGTAGTTAGCTCAATCAACCAGAAACCATTGTGTTGTCGTGGTTAGTTCAATCAACCAGAAACCATCGTGTTGCTGTGGTTAGTTCAATCAAACAGAAACCAACGTGTTGCCGTAGTTAGTTCAATCAACCAGAAACCATCGTGTTGCTGTGGTTAGTTCAATCAAACAGAAACCAACGTGTTGCCGTAGTTAGTTCAATCAACCAGAAACCATCGTGTTGCCGTAGTTAGTTCAATCAAACAGAAACCAACGTGTTGCCGTAGTTAGTTCAATCAACCAGAAACCATCGTGTTGCCGTAGTTAGCTCAATCAACCAGAAACCATCGTGTTGCCGTGGTTAGTTCAATCGGGTTATTCCCATCTACCCAGCCCTGCGTTAATTAATCCTATCTATTAGGGATTAGGATTAGGCTGGCTAGCCTCTGTGAAGGGGGAGAAAGTTACCTGCGAATTTATATCCATGTAATTTTAAATCCAGGAGAAAAATGTATGTAGACAGTGAAGTAAACTTTACCAGTGACGAATTGGTATTTATTTCAAAGCCATTTTCATTGATAACAGTTCAATCAAAGTAGCATTGAAGGCAATTAGTTTTGACAGGTGAACTGTTAATCATCCCGGTATGATTGCATTCAGTCGTGAGTGTGCTTGAGTACCAGTTCACATCAAATAATTATGTTTATTTAACTGAGTGAACACATATCATAAAGAATCAGTATAAATGTGTCCTTGAAAGATGTCAATGTCACTTCACCATGGCAAACGCACAGATTGCAAACAGAACTCGCTTCATTCCAAATGGTCGAGGAGGTCACTATTTGATTCACATGGGATACAAATTCAGTATTAAAACTAGAAAACCGATGTCTGTTCATTGGAGATGCTGCAAGAAAGATTGCCGTGCTACGATCAACACTAAAGATGGTATCGTGACCACATACACAAACCAGCACAACCACCAACCAGATGAGAGCAAGATTTCTGCAGACGCCCTCGTTGCTGACCTTCGAGAATCCGTCAGAAAGACATCACGATCGATTAATGCCATGTATCAGGAAACATTATCAGGTAAATATGAGTACATATTTCTACAGGCTTGATACAATCAATGAAATAGAAAATGTATAATAATAAGATGAGATAAGTTTTTTAAAGTTGTTTATTCATTTACAAATATGATATTCATTTTACATAGATATCTGTTTGCATCATGTTTTCATACTTACTGACAATTTATTTATTTGTTTCAGACTTGAGAAGCACTAACACAGAAGTCCAAGTCATCGGCAATATCCCAATGTTCGCCAACATCAAGTCCACTCTGTATCGATCCAGAGCAAAGGATATCCCGCCCCTTCCCAGACACCGTTCCGAAATCGACCTGCCAGACCTCTACACCAAGACATCCAGTGGGGAAGACTTCCTCATTGCAGCTGACGGCGATGACGACAAGATGCTGGTTCCTCTGGACAAAGTAAGTGACATGTGGCTGTATGCCCTGGAATCATCCCCTGACGATCCATCGACTGAAGGATTCAAGGACTACGTGACAGGCTACTGGGTTGAAGGTGACCATGGTCGTCAGATGTGGAACCACTACAACACCGTCGGTCCCAGAACAACGAACCACGTTGAGGGGTGGCACAGAAAGCTGACAACTGTAACATCGGAGTGCCACCCAAACCTCTTCAAAACCATCAGCTTCTTGAAGAAGGAGCAGGCTTACACTGAGGCCTGCATCATACAGCTGAATCATGGTGGCAGAGCTCCACCAAGGAAGAAAAAGTACCGTCAACTTGATGATGCTTTGGACACTTACAAAAGACGCTATGCAAGTGGGCAAGTGTCATGCGAGGAGTACCTCGATCTGGTTGGCCATTTGACAGGCTACTGAGATGTTTATGATATGTAACCATTGTTGCTATTTCATGCCAATGTCCATTCAAAGTACTGATTATGATATGTAACCATTGTTGCTATTTCATGCCAATGTCCATTCAAAGTGCTACTACAAATGTATAAAATAAAAAATTTAGTTATATTAATAGTGTTTGTCCCTTTTTTCATGGGTTAACCCTTTTTCATAGGTATCAAATTTGACCCAGCACCTGTTGTTTTAAGGGATTATACCGCTTGACTGGTTCAATTACCCTAGATAATAGGGCTGGGTGGATGGGAATATTGCGTTCAATCAACCAGAAACCATCGTGTTGCCGTGGTTAGTTCAATCAACCAGAAACCATCGTGTTGCCGTAGTTAGTTCAATCAAACAGAAACCAACGTGTTGCCGTAGTTAGTTCAATCAACCAGAAACCATCGTGTTGCTGTGGTTAGCTCAATCAACCAGAAACCAACGTGTTGCTGTGGTTAGTTCAATCAAACAGAAACCAGCGTGTTGTCGTGGTTAGTTCAATCAACCAGAAACCAACGTGTTGCCGTAGTTAGTTCAATCAACCAGAAACCATCGTGTTGCTGTGGTTAGTTCAATCAACCAGAAACCAACGTGTTGTCGTAGTTAGTTCAATCAACCAGAAACCATCGTGTTGCCGTAGTTAGCTCAATCAACCAGAAACCAACGTGTTGCCGTAGTTAGTTCAATCAACCAGAAACCATCGTGTTGCTGTGGTTAGTTCAATCAAACAGAAACCAACGTGTTGCCGTAGTTAGCTCAATCAACCAGAAACCATTGTGTTGTCGTGGTTAGTTCAATCAACCAGAAACCATCGTGTTGCTGTGGTTAGTTCAATCAAACAGAAACCAACGTGTTGCCGTAGTTAGTTCAATCAACCAGAAACCATCGTGTTGCTGTGGTTAGTTCCATCAAACAGAAACCAACGTGTTGCCGTGGTTAGTTCAATCAACCAGAAACCACCGTGTTGCCGTAGTTAGTTCAATCAAAAAGAAACCATCGTGTTGCCGTGGTTAGTTCAATCAACGAGAAACCATCGTGTTGCTGTGGTTAGTTCAATCAAAAAGAAACCATCGTGTTGCCGTGGTTAGTTCAATCAACGAGAAACCATCGTGTTGCTGTGGTTAGTTCAATCAAACAGAAACCAACGTGTTGCCGTAGTTAGTTCATTCAACCAGAAACCATCGTGTTGCTGTGGTTAGTTCAATCAAACAGAAACCAACGTGTTGCCGTAGTTAGTTCATTCAACCAGAAACCATCGTGTTGCTGTGGTTAGTTCAATCAAACAGAAACCAACGTGTTGCCGTAGTTAGCTCAATCAACCAGAAACCATTGTGGTGTCGTGGTTAGTTCAATCAACCAGAAACCATCGTGTTGCTGTGGTTAGTTCAATCAAACAGAAACCAACGTGTTGCCGTAGTTAGTTCAATCAACCAGAAACCATCGTGTTGCTGTGGTTAGTTCAATCAAACAGAAACCAACGTGTTGCCGTAGTTAGTTCAATCAACCAGAAACCATCGTGTTGCTGTGGTTAGTTCAATCAAACAGAAACCAACGTGTTGCCGTAGTTAGCTCAATCAACCAGAAACCATTGTGTTGTCGTGGTTAGTTCAATCAACCAGAAACCATCGTGTTGCTGTGGTTAGTTCAATCAAACAGAAACCAACGTGTTGCCGTAGTTAGTTCAATCAACCAGAAACCATCGTGTTGCTGTGGTTAGCTCAATCAAACAGAAACCAACGTGTTGCCGTAGTTAGTTCAATCAACCAGAAACCATCGTGTTGCCGTAGTTAGTTCAATCAAACAGAAACCAACGTGTTGCCGTAGTTAGTTCAATCAACCAGAAACCATCGTGTTGCTGTGGTTAGCTCAATCAACCAGAAACCAACGTGTTGCTGTGGTTAGTTCAATCAAACAGAAACCAGCGTGTTGTCGTGGTTAGTTCAATCAACCAGAAACCAACGTGTTGCCGTAGTTAGTTCAATCAACCAGAAACCATCGTGTTGCTGTGGTTAGTTCAATCAACCAGAAACCAACGTGTTGTCGTAGTTAGTTCAATCAACCAGAAACCATCGTGTTGCCGTAGTAAGCTCAATCAACCAGAAACCAACGTGTTGCCGTAGTTAGTTCAATCAACCAGAAACCATCGTGTTGCTGTGGTTAGTTCAATCAAACAGAAACCAACGTGTTGCCGTAGTTAGCTCAATCAACCAGAAACCATTGTGTTGTCGTGGTTAGTTCAATCAACCAGAAACCATCGTGTTGCTGTGGTTAGTTCAATCAAACAGAAACCAACGTGTTGCCGTAGTTAGTTCAATCAACCAGAAACCATCGTGTTGCTGTGGTTAGTTCCATCAAACAGAAACCAACGTGTTGCCGTAGTTAGCTCAATCAACCAGAAACCATCGTGTTGCTGTGGTTAGTTCAATCAACCAGAAACCATTGTGTTGTCGTGGTTAGTTCAATCAACCAGAAACCATCGTGTTGCTGTGGTTAGTTCAATCAAACAGAAACCAACGTGTTGCCGTGGTTAGTTCAATCAAACAGAAACCAACGTGTTGCCGTAGTTAGTTCAATCAAACAGAAACCAACGTGTTGCCGTAGTTAGTTCAATCAACCAGAAACCATCGTGTTGCTGTGGTTAGTTCAATCAAACAGAAACCAACGTGTTGCCGTAGTTAGCTCAATCAACCAGAAACCATCGTGTTGCTGTGGTTAGTTCAATCAACCAGAAACCATTGTGTTGTCGTGGTTAGTTCAATCAACCAGAAACCATCGTGTTGCTGTGGTTAGTTCAATCAAACAGAAACCAACGTGTTGCCGTAGTTAGCTCAATCAACCAGAAACCATTGTGTTGTCGTGGTTAGTTCAATCAACAAGAAACCATCGTGTTGCTGTAGTTAGCTCAATCAACCAGAAACCATCGTGTTGCCGTAGTTAGCTCAATCAACCAGAAACCATCGTGTTGCCGTTGTAAGTTCAATCAACCAGAAACCATCGTGTTGCCGTGGTTAGCTCAATCAACCAGAAACCATCGTGTTGCCGTGATTAGTTCAATCAACCAGAAACCATCGCGTTGCCGTAGTTAGTTCAATCAACCAGAAACCATCGTGTTGCCGTGGTTAGTTCAATCAACCAGAAACCATCGTGTTGCCGTGGTTAGTTCAATCATCCAGAAACCATCGTGTTGCCGTAGTTAGCTCAATCAACCAGAAACCATCGTGTTGCCGTGGTTAGTTCAATCAACCAGAAACTATCGTGTTGCCGTGGTTAGTTCAATCAACCAGAAACCATCGTGTTGCCGTGGTTAGCTCAATCAACCAGAAACCATCGTGTTGCCGTGGTTAGTTCAATCAACCAGAAACCATCGTGTTGCCGTTGTAAGTTCAATCAACCAGAAACCATCGTGTTGCCGTAGTTAGTTCAATCAAACAGAAACCATCGTGTTGCCGTGGTTAGTTCAATCAACCAGAAACCATCGTGTTGCCGTGATTTGTTCAATCAACCAGAAACCAGTGTGTTGCCGTGGTTAGCTCAATCAAACAGAAACCATCGTGTTGCCGTTGTTAGCTCAATCAACTAGAAACCATCGTGTTGCCGTTGTAAGTTCAATCAACCAGAAACCATCGTGTTGCCGTAGTTAGTTCAATCAAACAGAAACCATCGTGTTGCCGTGGTTAGTTCAATCAACCAGAAACCATCGTGTTGCTGTGGTTAGTTCAATCAACCAGAAACCATCGTGTTGCTGTGGTTAGTTCAATCAACCAGAAACCACCGTGTTGCCGTAGTTAGTTCAATCAAAAAGAAACCATCGTGTTGCCGTGGTTAGTTCAATCAACGAGAAACCATCGTGTTGCTGTGGTTAGTTCAATCAAACAGAAACCAACGTGTTGCCGTAGTTAGTTCAATCAGCCAGAAACCATCGTGTTGCCGTAGTTAGTTCAATCAAACAGAAACCAACGTGTTGCCGTAGTTAGTTCATTCAACCAGAAACCATCGTGTTGCTGTGGTTAGTTCAATCAAACAGAAACCAACGTGTTGCCGTAGTTAGCTCAATCAACCAGAAACCATTGTGTTGTCGTGGTTAGTTCAATCAACCAGAAACCATCGTGTTGCTGTTGTTAGTTCAATCAAACAGAAACCAACGTGTTGCCGTAGTTAGTTCAATCAACCAGAAACCATCGTGTTGCTGTGGTTAGTTCAATCAAACAGAAACCATCGTGTTGCCGTAGTTAGTTCAATCAACCAGAAACCATCGTGTTGCCGTAGTTAGTTCAATCAAACAGAAACCAACGTGTTGCCGTAGTTAGTTCAATCAACCAGAAACCATCGTGTTGCCGTAGTTAGCTCAATCAACCAGAAACCATCGTGTTGCCGTGGTTAGTTCAATCGGGTTATTCCCATCTACCCAGCCCTGCGTTAATTAATCCTATCTATTAGGGATTAGGATTAGGCTGGCTAGCCTCTGTGAAGGGGGAGAAAGTTACCTGCGAATTTATATCCATGTAATTTTAAATCCAGGAGAAAAATGTATGTAGACAGTGAAGTAAACTTTACCAGTGACGAATTGGTATTTATTTCAAAGCCATTTTCATTGATAACAGTTCAATCAAAGTAGCATTGAAGGCAATTAGTTTTGACAGGTGAACTGTTAATCATCCCGGTATGATTGCATTCAGTCGTGAGTGTGCTTGAGTACCAGTTCACATCAAATAATTATGTTTATTTAACTGAGTGAACACATATCATAAAGAATCAGTATAAATGTGTCCTTGAAAGATGTCAATGTCACTTCACCATGGCAAACGCACAGATTGCAAACAGAACTCGCTTCATTCCAAATGGTCGAGGAGGTCACTATTTGATTCACATGGGATACAAATTCAGTATTAAAACTAGAAAACCGATGTCTGTTCATTGGAGATGCTGCAAGAAAGATTGCCGTGCTACGATCAACACTAAAGATGGTATCGTGACCACATACACAAACCAGCACAACCACCAACCAGATGAGAGCAAGATTTCTGCAGACGCCCTCGTTGCTGACCTTCGAGAATCCGTCAGAAAGACATCACGATCGATTAATGCCATGTATCAGGAAACATTATCAGGTAAATATGAGTACATATTTCTACAGGCTTGATACAATCAATGAAATAGAAAATGTATAATAATAAGATGAGATAAGTTTTTTAAAGTTGTTTATTCATTTACAAATATGATATTCATTTTACATAGATATCTGTTTGCATCATGTTTTCATACTTACTGACAATTTATTTATTTGTTTCAGACTTGAGAAGCACTAACACAGAAGTCCAAGTCATCGGCAATATCCCAATGTTCGCCAACATCAAGTCCACTCTGTATCGATCCAGAGCAAAGGATATCCCGCCCCTTCCCAGACACCGTTCCGAGATCGACCTGCCGGACCTCTACACCAAGACATCCAGTGGGGAAGACTTCCTCATTGCAGCTGACGGCGATGACGACAAGATGCTGGTTCCTCTGGACAAAGTAAGTGACATGTGGCTGTATGCCCTGGAATCATCCCCTGACGATCCATCGACTGAAGGATTCAAGGACTACGTGACAGGCTACTGGGTTGAAGGTGACCATGGTCGTCAGATGTGGAACCACTACAACACCGTCGGTCCCAGAACAACGAACCACGTTGAGGGGTGGCACAGAAAGCTGACAACTGTAACATCGGAGTGCCACCCAAACCTCTTCAAAACCATCAGCTTCTTGAAGAAGGAGCAGGCTTACACTGAGGCCTGCATCATACAGCTGAATCATGGTGGCAGAGCTCCACCAAGGAAGAAAAAGTACCGTCAACTTGATGATGCTTTGGACACTTACAAAAGACGCTATGCAAGTGGGCAAGTGTCATGCGAGGAGTACCTCGATCTGGTTGGCCATTTGACAGGCTACTGAGATGTTTATGATATGTAACCATTGTTGCTATTTCATGCCAATGTCCATTCAAAGTACTGAGATGTTTATGATATGTAACCATTGTTGCTATTTCATGCCAATGTCCATTCAAAGTACTGATTATGATATGTAACCATTGTTGCTATTTCATGCCAATGTCCATTCAAAGTGCTACTACAAATGTATAAAATAAAAAATTTAGTTATATTAATAGTGTTTGTCCCTTTTTTCATGGGTTAACCCTTTTTCATAGGTATCAAATTTGACCCAGCACCTGTTGTTTTAAGGGATTATACCGCTTGACTGGTTCAATTACCCTAGATAATAGGGCTGGGTGGATGGGAATATTGCGTTTAATCAACCAGAAACCATCGTGTTGCCGTGGTTAGTTCAATCAACCAGAAACCATCGTGTTGCCGTGATTAGTTCAATCAACCAGAAACCAGTGTGTTGCCGTGGTTAGCTCAATCAAACAGAAACCATCGTGTTGCCGTTGTTAGCTCAATCAACCAGAAACCATCGTGTTGCCGTTGTAAGTTCAATCAACCAGAAACCATCGTGTTGCCGTAGTTAGTTCAATCAAACAGAAACCATCGTGTTGCCGTGGTTAGTTCAATCAACCAGAAACCATCGTGTTGCTGTGGTTAGTTCAATCAACCAGAAACCATCGTGTTGCTGTGGTTAGTTCAATCAACCAGAAACCACCGTGTTGCCGTAGTTAGTTCAATCAAAAAGAAACCATCGTGTTGCCGTGGTTAGTTCAATCAACGAGAAACCATCGTGTTGCTGTGGTTAGTTCAATCAAACAGAAACCAACGTGTTGCCGTAGTTAGCTCAATCAAACAGAAACCATCGTGTTGCTGTGGTTAGTTCAATCAACCAGAAACCATCGTGTTGCCGTGGTTAGTTCAATCAACCAGAAACCATCGTGTTGCCGTAGTTAGTTCAATCAACCAGAAATCATCGTGTTGCCGTGGTTAGTTCAATCAACGAGAAACCATCGTGTTGCTGTGGTTAGTTCAATCAACCAGAAACCATCGTGTTGCCGTGGTTAGTTCAATCAACCAGAAACCATCGTGTTGCCGTAGTTAGTTCAATCAACCAGAAACCAACGTGTTGCCGTGGTTAGTTCAATCAACCAGAAACCATCGTGTTGCCGTGATTTGTTCAATCAACCAGAAACCAGTGTGTTGCCGTGGTTAGCTCAATCAAACAGAAACCATCGTGTTGCCGTTGTTAGCTCAATCAACCAGAAACCATCGTGTTGCCGTTGTAAGTTCAATCAACCAGAAACCATCGTGTTGCCGTAGTTAGTTCAATCAAACAGAAACCATCGTGTTGCCGTGGTTAGTTCAATCAACCAGAAACCATCGTGTTGCTGTGGTTAGTTCAATCAACCAGAAACCATCGTGTTGCTGTGGTTAGTTCAATAAACCAGAAACCACCGTGTTGCCGTAGTTAGTTCAATCAAAAAGAAACCATCGTGTTGCCGTGGTTAGTTCAATCAACGAGAAACCATCGTGTTGCTGTGGTTAGTTCAATCAAACAGAAACCAACGTGTTGCCGTAGTTAGTTCAATCAGCCAGAAACCATCGTGTTGCCGTAGTTAGTTCAATCAAACAGAAACCAACGTGTTGCCGTAGTTAGTTCATTCAACCAGAAACCATCGTGTTGCTGTGGTTAGTTCAATCAAACAGAAACCAACGTGTTGCCGTAGTTAGCTCAATCAACCAGAAACCATTGTGTTGTCGTGGTTAGTTCAATCAACCAGAAACCATCGTGTTGCTGTGGTTAGTTCAATCAAACAGAAACCAACGTGTTGCCGTAGTTAGTTCAATCAACCAGAAACCATCGTGTTGCTGTGGTTAGTTCAATCAAACAGAAACCAACGTGTTGCCGTAGTTAGTTCAATCAACCAGAAACCATCGTGTTGCCGTAGTTAGTTCAATCAAACAGAAACCAACGTGTTGCCGTAGTTAGTTCAATCAACCAGAAACCATCGTGTTGCTGTGGTTAGTTCAATCAAACAGAAACCAACGTGTTGCCGTAGTTAGCTCAATCAACCAGAAACCATTGTGTTGTCGTGGTTAGTTCAATCAACCAGAAACCATCGTGTTGCTGTGGTTAGTTCAATCAAACAGAAACCAACGTGTTGCCGTAGTTAGTTCAATCAACCAGAAACCATCGTGTTGCTGTGGTTAGTTCAATCAAACAGAAACCAACGTGTTGCCGTAGTTAGTTCAATCAACCAGAAACCATCGTGTTGCCGTAGTTAGTTCAATCAAACAGAAACCAACGTGTTGCCGTAGTTAGTTCAATCAACCAGAAACCATCGTGTTGCTGTGGTTAGCTCAATCAACCAGAAACCAACGTGTTGCTGTGGTTAGTTCAATCAAACAGAAACCAGCGTGTTGTCGTGGTTAGTTCAATCAACCAGAAACCAACGTGTTGCCGTAGTTAGTTCAATCAACCAGAAACCATCGTGTTGCTGTGGTTAGTTCAATCAACCAGAAACCAACGTGTTGTCGTAGTTAGTTCAATCAACCAGAAACCATCGTGTTGCCGTAGTTAGCTCAATCAACCAGAAACCAACGTGTTGCCGTAGTTAGTTCAATCAACCAGAAACCATCGTGTTGCTGTGGTTAGTTCAATCAAACAGAAACCAACGTGTTGCCGTAGTTAGCTCAATCAACCAGAAACCATTGTGTTGTCGTGGTTAGTTCAATCAACCAGAAACCATCGTGTTGCTGTGGTTAGTTCAATCAAACAGAAACCAACGTGTTGCCGTAGTTAGTTCAATCAACCAGAAACCATCGTGTTGCTGTGGTTAGTTCCATCAAACAGAAACCAACGTGTTGCCGTAGTTAGCTCAATCAACCAGAAACCATCGTGTTGCCGTGGTTAGTTCAATCAACCAGAAACCATTGTGTTGTCGTGGTTAGTTCAATCAACCAGAAACCATCGTGTTGCTGTGGTTAGTTCAATCAAACAGAAACCAACGTGTTGCCGTGGTTAGTTCAATCAAACAGAAACCAACGTGTTGCCGTAGTTAGTTCAATCAACCAGAAACCATCGTGTTGCTGTGGTTAGTTCAATCAAACAGAAACCAACGTGTTGCCGTAGTTAGCTCAATCAAACAGAAACCATCGTGTTGCTGTGGTTAGTTCAATCAACCAGAAACCATTGTGTTGTCGTGGTTAGTTCAATTAACCAGAAACCATCGTGTTGCTGTGGTTAGTTCAATCAAACAGAAACCAACGTGTTGCCGTAGTTAGCTCAATCAACCAGAAACCATTGTGTTGTCGTGGTTAGTTCAATCAACCAGAAACCATCGTGTTGCTGTAGTTAGCTCAATCAACCAGAAACCATCGTGTTGCCGTAGTTAGCTCAATCAACCAGAAACCATCGTGTTGCCGTTGTAAGTTCAATCAACCAGAAACCATCGTGTTGCCGTGGTTAGCTCAATCAACCAGAAACCATCGTGTTGCCGTGATTAGTTCAATCAACCAGAAACCATCGCGTTGCCGTAGTTAGTTCAATCAACCAGAAACCATCGTGTTGCCGTGGTTAGTTCAATCAACCAGAAACCATCGTGTTGGTGTGGTTAGTTCAATCATCCAGAAACCATCGTGTTGCCGTAGTTAGCTCAATCAACCAGAAACCATCGTGTTGCCGTGGTTAGTTCAATCAACCAGAAACTATCGTGTTGCCGTGGTTAGTTCAATCAACCAGCAACCATCGTGTTGCCGTGGTTAGTTCAATCAACCAGAAACCATCGTGTTGCCGTAGTTAGCTCAATCAACCAGAAACCATCGTGTTGCCGTTGTAAGTTCAATCAACCAGAAACCAGTGTGTTGCCGTGGTTAGCTCAATCAAACAGAAACCATCGTGTTGCCGTTGTTAGCTCAATCAACCAGAAACCATCGTGTTGCCGTTGTAAGTTCAATCAACCAGAAACCATCGTGTTGCCGTAGTTAGTTCAATCAAACAGAAACCATCGTGTTGCCGTGGATAGTTCAATCAACCAGAAACCATCGTGTTGCTGTGGTTAGTTCAATCAACCAGAAACCATCGTGTTGCTGTGGTTAGTTCAATCAACCAGAAACCACGGTGTTGCCGTAGTTAGTTCAATCAAAAAGAAACCATCGTGTTGCCGTGGTTAGTTCAATCAACGAGAAACCATCGTGTTGCTGTGGTTAGTTCAATCAACCAGAAACCATCGTGTTGCCGTGGTTAGTTCAATCAACCAGAAACCATCGTGTTGCCGTAGTTAGTTCAATCAACCAGAAATCATCGTGTTGCCGTGGTTAGTTCACTCAACGAGAAACCATCGTGTTGCTGTGGTTAGTTCAATCAACCAGAAACCATCGTGTTGCCGTGGTTAGTTCAATCAACCAGAAACCATCGTGTTGCCGTAGTTAGTTCAATCAACCAGAAACCATCGTGTTGCCGTGGTTAGTTCAATCAACCAGAAACCATCGTGTTGCCGTGATTAGTTCAATCAACCAGAAACCATCGTGTTGCCGTGGTAAGCTCAATCAATCAGAAACCATCGTGTTGCCGTGGTGAGTTCAATCAACCAGAAACTATCGTGTTGCCGTGGTTAGTTCAATCAACCAGAAATCATCGTGTTGCCGTGGTTAGTTCAATCAACCAGAAATTATCGTGTTGCCGTGGTTAGTTCAATCAACCAGAAACCATCGTGTTGCAGGTTTGATCCTACATTTCGTCGATAGTATTAGCGATTTGCATGTGTTGAATATCGCTCTTTTACGAATTAGCTTCACTTTGATTTGAAGGATACAAATTCAAAAACAAAGTGAAGTACTCGATGGTTCTTCTAACTTCAACACCTTGGTTTAAATCGGTAACCAGTACAGCATATGCTAACAACCGTTCAGTTTCTACAGATACACGATGTAAGGTGTGTCACGGTCAGCATGACCTACGGAAGATGTTCGGATGTTTAATCATATCAGAGAGGTGGAGCACGGCTAACCAGTCAAGAGTTTGCTTTTGTTGTCTTGGTAACAACCGCTTGGGTTCAGAGTGCAAGCAGTGTCAGTATGTGGCATTAATGGTTGCACAACGTCACACGGTATGTAGCTGCATAATCCTGACTTAGGAAGTCCAATGTACCAAACAAATTCTGACATAAAAGCGACGATAACTTTGAAAACCGTTCCTCTTACTGTCAAACATGACAACGAAATGGTGTGTATGCTTGATGGTGCCAGTAACAGTGATGTTGCTTCTCAATTTCGTATAAGATGATTGTTCATCACAGCCAATCACTGTCAGAGTTTTAAATGGCAAATATGTAGCATTGCACCTTG
Source organism: Gibbula magus (assembly GCA_936450465.1). Classification (NCBI taxonomy): domain Eukaryota; kingdom Metazoa; phylum Mollusca; class Gastropoda; order Trochida; family Trochidae; genus Gibbula; species Gibbula magus. The sequence goes on along the minus strand of OW388304.1, from coordinate 45,394,303 downwards.
TTTCAATTGATATAGAAAGCACTGATGATACAGTTAGCATGGAAGTTGCAGCTTTGACAAGAGACAGGGTTACAGGGAATCTACAGACCATTGAGTGAGCTGACGTTCAACACAGATGGAAATATTTTATCTAGGACGACGTCCTGCCCTTGATCTTTTGATCACCTCACCTCACCTCACCTCACCTCTCCATAGGTTATATGAAGATGTTTATGGTAAAACAGGCGATAGTATCGCGAGGAGAGCTCCTCATGGCTAGATCTGCATGGGGAATATCAACTCCAAAGATGATGAACGAAACTCGTTGGTTTTAGTAAGTGAAGGAAATTTGCGAAACTTTAAGCTGGTTTACAGCACAGGAAACACTTGTATATGAAAAATTGTCATTATCAAATTGGCATTCTTTGGGAAGAGGAACTCTTCTTTACCGAACAGTTATGGTGTGACATTTCAAAGGTTGATTAGATTCGATAAGCTTGCTAAAACCAAGAATTGTCACAGACTCATGTTGATGCTATGTCCGCGTTCTTGCAGAAGGGTTGCGTAAGGAAAGTAGAATCAATTGAACTAACAGATAAAGTTTGTATCAACCACACTTTCTAATTCCACGTCCTGACAGAGATATAACAAGGTCCGCATCGTACTCGATGCTTCTGCAAAAACAGTTAATTGAATGATGGTAACTTTTCACGGTCAAAACTTCACAGAGAATTGTTTGATGTTCTTCGAAGTTTAGAGAGAAGCCAGATGCTCTCGTTAGTGATATATAGAGATGTTCTTGCGAATCCATAACACCAGAGGATAGGTCATTTCATAGATTTCATGTGCAGAGGCCATAAACGATCATGTATACGTTTGTTCCAACTATACACGTGAAGCGGACCCTGTATCACTGCCCAGGCTCGAAATTACGTACATCATATAACTCGGGGAATAAACCATTTCACTTATATCATCTTCCTCATATAAAATCAACAAATTTTCAAATATACTGCATAATTCGGACACCTTGACTACATGTGGGACTAAACGTCGTCTGCATGCTTAGTAGAGTGTGGTCAGAGCCATTGAAACGAGTCTGACCCGAACCGTGTCTGTGATCAGTGTTGCTGTGTATACAGAGTTATATCTACCTCTACCTCCCACAGCACACGAATAATACACGGAGCGAGCTACCCACCCACTGTATCTGAGCGGCCCCTCCTCTCAACAGTAAGTCAGTTTCACGCTCTGTTTCGTCCCGTTTACTGTCCGTAATCGTTGTCAAGACCACATCGGTAATTAAAGTATGTAAATCTATACCGGGAAATGGTTCGGGAACAGGTTCGCCTTTGACACAATACTTCAAGTAAACACGTAAGTATTACTACAGTTGCTGTACCACGATACTTATCATGAACTGAATCAATAGGCCTATATGTACAGTACTGTACTGTGTGTTGTTAATGAATTCTCTTATATCATGTATAACCATCTTGGAATACAGAAGTAATTGTTTCCACTGTCATAACAAGAAATAACTGCATTATGACTCGTTGAGAGAGATCTCGAGGTGGTATATACCATTTGACCTGGTTTCCTGGCTGGGAGGCGTGACAGGGTGTATACCATTGGAATTAAGACAGGGTGTTTATAACAGTGGAAGCGAGACAGGGTGTATAACAGTGGAAGCGAGACAGGGTGTTTATAACAGTAGAAGCGAGACAGAGTGTACAACAGTAGAAGCGAGACAGGGTGTATAACAGTTGAATTAAGACAGGGTGTATAAAAGTAGAAGCGAGACAGGGTGTACAACAGTAGAAGCGAGACAGGGTGTGTAACAGTAGAAGCGAGACAGGGTGTACAACAGTAGAAGCGAGACAGAGTGTATAACAGTAGAAGCGAGACAGGGTGTATAACAGTTGAATAAGACAGGGTGTATAACAGTAGAAGCGAGACAGGGTGTACAACAGTAGAAGCGAGACAGGGTGTATAACAGTAGAAGCGAGACAGGGTGTACAACAGTAGAAGCGAGACAGAGTGTATAACAGTAGAAGCGAGACAGGGTGTATAACAGTTGAATTAAGACAGGGTGTATAACAGTAGAAGCGAGACAGGGTGTACAACAGTAGAAGCGAGACAGGGTGTATAACAGTAGAAGCGAGACAGGGTGTACAACAGTAGAAGCGAGACAGTGTATAACAGTAGAAGCGAGACAGGGTGTATAACAGTTGAATTAAGACAGGATGTATAACAGTGGAAGCGAGACAGGGTGTACAACAGTAGAAGCGAGACAGGGTGTACAACAGTAGAAGCGAGACAGGGTGTATAACAGTTGAATTAAGACAGGGTGTATAACAGTGGAAGCGAGACAGGGTGTATAACAGTGGAAGCGAGACAGGGTGTACAACAGTAGAAGCGAGACAGAGTGTATAACAGTAGAAGCGAGACAGGGTGTACACCAGTGAAGCGAGACAGGGTGTACAACAGTAAAAGCGAGACAGGGTGTATAACAGTAGAAGCGAGACAGGGTGTACAACAGTAGAAGCGAGACAGAGTGTATAACAGTAGAAGCGAGACAGGGTGTATAACAGTTGAATTAAGACAGGGTGTACAACAATAGAAGCGAGACAGGGTGTACAACAGTAGAGGCGAGACAGAGTGTATAACAGTTGAATTAAGACAGGGTGTATAACAGTGGAAGCGACACAGGGTGTACAACAGTAGAAGCGAGACAGGGTGTATAACAGTAGAAGCGAGACAGGGTGTGTAACAGTAGAAGCGAGACAGGGTGTACAGCAGTTAAATTAAGACAGGGTGTACAACAGTAGAAGCGAGACAGGGTGTACAACAGTTGAATTAAGACAGGGTGTACAACAGTAGAAGCGAGACAGGGTGTACAACAGTTGAAGCGAGACAGGGTGTACAACAGTAAAAGCGAGACAGGGTGTACAACAGTTGAATTAAGACAGGGTGTACAACAGTAGAAGCGAGACAGGGTGTACAACAGTAGAAGCGAGACAGGGTGTACAACAGTAGAAGCGAGACAGAGTGTATAACAGTAGAAGCGAGACAGGGTGTATAACAGTTGAATTAAGACAGGGTGTACAACAATAGAAGCGAGACAGGGTGTACAACAGTAGAAGCGAGACAGGGTGTACACCAGTAGAAGCGAGACAGGGTGTACACCAGTAGAAGCGAGACAGGGTGTACAACAGTAGAAGCGAGACAGGGTGTACACCAGTAGAAGCGAGACAGGGTGTACAACAGTAGAAGCGAGACAGGGTGTACACCAGTAGAAGCGAGACAGGGTGTACAACAGTAGAAGCGAGACAGGGTGTATAACAGTAGAAGCGAGACAGGGTGTACAACAGTAGAAGCGAGACAGAGTGTATAACAGTAGAAGCGAGACAGGGTGTATAACAGTTGAATTAAGACAGGGTGTACAACAATAGAAGCGAGACAGGGTGTACAACAGTAGAGGCGAGACAGAGTGTATAACAGTTGAATTAAGACAGGGTGTATAACAGTGGAAGCGAGACAGGGTGTACAACAGTAGAAGCGAGACAGGGTGTATAACAGTAGAAGCGAGACAGGGTGTGTAACAGTAGAAGCGAGACAGGGTGTACAGCAGTTGAATTAAGACAGGGTGTACAACAGTAGAAGCGAGACAGGGTGTACAACAGTTGAATTAAGACAGGGTGTACAACAGTAGAAGCGAGACAGGGTGTACAACAGTTGAAGCGAGACAGGGTGTACAACAGTAGAAGCGAGACAGGGTGTACAACAGTTGAATTAAGACAGGGTGTACAACAGTAGAAGCGAGACAGGGTGTACAACAGTAGAAGCGAGACAGGGTGTACAACAGTTGAATTAAGACAGGGTGTACAACAGTAGAAGCGAGACAGGGTGTACACCAGTAGAAGCGAGACAGGGTGTACAACAGTAGAAGCGAGACAGGGTGTACAACAGTAGAAGCGAGACAGGGTGTACACCAGTTGAATTAAGACAGGGTGTACAACAGTAGAAGCGAGACAGGGTGTACAACAGTAGAAGCGAGACAGGGTGTACAACAGTAGAAGCGAGACAGGGTGTATAACAGTAGAAGCGAGACAGGGTGTATAACAGTAGAAGCGAGACAGGGTGTACAACAGTAGAAGCGAGACAGGGTGTACAACAGTAGAAGCGAGACAGGGTGTATAACAGTAGAAGCGAGACAGGGTGTACAACAGTAGAAGCGAGACAGGGTGTACACCAGTAGAAGCGAGACAGGGTGTACAACAGTTGAATTAAGACAGGGTGTACAACAGTAGAAGCGAGACAGGGTGTACAACAGTAGAAGCGAGACAGGGTGTATAACAGTTGAATTAAGACAGGGTGTACACCAGTAGAAGCGAGACAGGATGTACAACAGTAGAAGCGAGACAGGGTGTACACCAGTAGAAGCGAGACAGGGTGTACAACAGTAGAAGCGAGACAGGGTGTACAACAGTGGAATCGAGACGGAGAACCTACGCGCCCTGTTGTGGAAGAGGCAACAATCAGGGCATGACACAGATAGACAAACAGACAGAAAGACACGATGTAAGGATCCGCCCTGCAACCAACTCGGTCAGACCTATTCTAGATAATAACAGAAATCTAAGCTGAAAGGCGAGTCGGGTAGAAAGGGGTGGCGGGGGGTCGCCTGGTGAGAACCTGTTCGGCTGGGACCAGTCCTTAATTTGATTTTGCCTGTGCAATTTTCCTTACGAAATATCTCACACGTGGACGGTACTTTTTGAACAAAATCAAGTACACCCAAGAGCAGAAAAAATACTTTAGCAGCATTTAGAATTACATGTGTAAAAGGAAGATTAAAGCTTTGAACTGATGAGGAAAGACAGAAAGCACGTGTTCCAGTGTATACAGAAGTGTAATCACCCATCGTGTTCTTCCAATGTAGAGTATGGCTTTTTTGTTCCAGATATCGACGCTAAAAGAAAATAGATACGAAAGACGTAAAGTCTCAAATTGAATACTATGTTTCCAATTACTAAATGTTCTAGAACTATTAAAGAGACGTTTATCTTGTTAGTTTAATTCTGAACCAGCCCTGATGCCGGGAAGACCTACTAAGCAACTTAAATGGATTTATGTATTTTATATCAAGTCGACCGTCTAAATTAATAATGATAATAACTATAGGACTGTCTAAGCAGTCCTGATATTCTGCTAGACGTCCTCTTTGACCTCACCAAATCCATCTGACCAAGCGTCGCATTGTGGAGAATTGGAGCACCACAACAGTTAGTTGTACGAAGATCAATAACACATCTTCAAGAGTCATACTTCAGTGAAATCAACTGGCTTCCGTATTCGATCAAGAGTAATGTCAGGACCTCCCGTAGAAATTGAGTTCCTGGAAAGCTGCAAATAGGCCAGAAATAGTTACCAACTGTACAGTTTCATAGATGTACACCCTCACGACTGAGAACACTGTCTGGACGGACGGACGGATGCACGGGTTTCTTTTGCTCCTTCTATTGTTGCTGTAACGCATACTGTTGTGGAAGTATACAAAATTCAAACAAAACCTTTGTCATCAAATATAAAATTTTACCATTTCCAATTGTTCCGTTCTCATTTCGCAAAGGTGAAACTGTTTATCGTTCAATAAAACCAAGAAATTTCTTTATCATAAGAGTGGTATTACGGGAAAATGTATTTATTTATTTATTTTCATTACACAAGATTGAATGATAATATGTAATTTTACACCAAACAATACGCCTGGGTAAATTGATCAGACAGGCAAGAAGGCTTAGTGTTGAGCCCACTCGGCCGTGAATAGGGAAGAAGTCGGGTTTGTCCAGTGGTATGATTTGAGAAACCGGTTTGTGAGCTTGGTATGTGTGTTTGAATCGTGTAGGGAGGAAGGTGGTGCACCCGCGTTACACACACACACTCGGTCCTAGGAGGTATAGCTGATAACACCGGAGTTTGCCTTCCTCAAACAAGGTGAGACTTTCCTTTACTTATCTTGATTGTATGTTTGATTGATTGTATCCTCAATGTATTGATATTTACTCAAAGAACTAAAATGCTACATACTCACTCAGGTTTGAATAAATAAATAAATAAATAAATAAATAAATAAATAAACATCAAGCGACAGTACTGTAAGATTGGATTATTCAGTCTTCAATTGATTAACTAATCTGTATGTCCTTCTGTCGGTCTTTTCACGTTGCTTTTACTACATAATTAGCAATGAAATATTAAGAATCTATCAGTAGGACATGCGCCTATCACAATGACAACATATATCTTGCTTCAGCAGAAGATCTAGACCGTTCTGTCCCATCTGTCTAGCTGCAGAATTCCTGCTCCCCACGTTGATATATCAACTAATTAACTAACTAACTAACATAATCACCTCAGATAAAAACTTTTCCCCAGAAAACAACCACATGGAAAACAATCCCCATATGGTTTTCATACCAAAAAGACGTCAAAAGATGGGAGTTGTTGCTGCCTTGCTTGACACTCAGCATTATAAGGATAGAACAACGCTTGAATTGGCGCTGCACAGTTTCTGCCGGGTGTCTGTCAAATACCAATAATACAATAATACAATAGTCTCCGCTCGGGTAATGAGATGTTAGAATATCAAATTTACCCACTCAACTAGATGAAACATGCCAGTTTTGCTGTTGACGTCCAGGCTATGGTTTTTTTCCATGTTATAATTTCATGTTTGGTGTATAACATAACAAACGTTTTGTGTTGATAACTGAATTCTTTCAAGAAATGTACACAGGCGCGTTTAATGAAACCCTAAACGATCACAGGATGCCATAATGTCACTGCTCTGTTCTCCCAGTGACCCGCTTATAAGACTGTACATGTAGATAGGTAGATATCTTCTCCACTCTGATGTATTGCGCATATCGATTGCCTGTAAATCGATATCCAGGCATCTAGTACTTGTATATCTGTCATCTATAATTGAATACTTCGTCACCAGAAGTAGTCCGGTTAATACCAGATCTACATGGAGAATGGTCACACCCACTGGGCGTGTTCATATGTGTTTATGTAGCTGAAATGAATGGATATAAACTGCAAATAAAGAGAGATATACATATCTATTCACGTATGTCTATGTATATGTTATGTACACCTAAATACTATTTATATAGTTTGTGAAGCAGACTATAACTTGAAGCCCTATTTTGTAGGTATTATCCCGCTTCAGAGACTTACATTGTATACTAGGGAAGTCTGCCGACTGTCACACTGGAGTCACATGTCTGATGTCATTAGTTCCACATAGAATATTCTGCATAACCCTTTCACATATTACTGAATGACAAGGTGTATTTGTGGGTAGCTAGGGTAGTGTAATTAAGCTTACCAAAAGCCAGGTTTACACTGTACAGGATACCATATGGCTATGTGATGGTGCTGGTGGAACCCCAATAGCAGACACCCCATTAGTTACACCTTAGTATATGGATGAGTGAACAAATAACACAAGGATGTTACCCATTAGGAAAATGAAACAGTCCAACTCTTTCCCCACTTGTTAGACAAAAATAACAAAGATTAGATTTGATTTCTAGCAGTTTTACAAACACAGTACTAAGTACACAGTTTTACACTCAACCGCAAAAGCACATTTTCACCAGTATGAAAAACAAAATTCTGCTGCCAGAGAAAGTCGAATTTAAATGTTTTTTTAATAGGAACATGAGTTGTAGAAATGTAACCGCAATGTGATATATCAGAATATATATAATAATTCTATTGTTATTTTCAACTTTAAAAATTCATAAAATATACAAATTTACTTGAGAAAAAGATGTTGTCAACACAATTACCTTCTTGGACTTGACTTTATTGGCTCGTCTTTACTGTAGGACGTTAGAAACAAGCCAAACAGCCCTTGTTGACTCTCCTATCTGGTCTAGTTTAGGAGATTCGAAAACGACGATTTCACCCCATATATCTAACATCCAATATGAGAAGCTAGCCAGTCATTAAACTTCCAGTTCCTTTTTAACAATACTTGAGGAAAAGCCAACAACCATATTATCAGTGAATAAATTTTAGATTATTTGAGTTCAATCTGTTTATGAAACACTTCTTCTCACTTTAGATAAGCCATTATTGTAAGTAGTTACCGTATTTGGTCATTAAAGAGCCATCAAGGATGTTAATGAAAATATCGAAAATTTTCCAAAAAGCTATCTCCGTGAAATAAATACACTTAATTTTTCCCAATATTTTTCAACTTAAAATAAGCCGAGAAATTGCATTAATTAGTAAAGGTGTTTTCCAGTCTTAATATAGATCCAGTCTATTATTTTCAAGCGCAAAGCATTATGGTCTAGCTCACACACAGTAAACAAACACACGAAAGAATAACAAACAAAATTTAGCAATGAAAGAAATCGAAATATATAATTTTTTGGCGGTTATTTATTACATTTAATTTAATTATGTATTTGCTACAGACATTGGAATAATTTGTTTACCCAACTAGGTATTTTTCTTGAATTTTATAATTAATGAGAGCACATGGGTTGTTATGGCGACTTGCGCTAGAAACGAGCCTTCGCGCTTGGGAGCGCTAACTGTTTGTGTAGTACGTATTACGCAAAAAGGGGGATTCTGTTTATATGACGTCAGATACCCTTAGCGCGCGCTAGTCGAAGTGGTACTTCTCTTTGAAACCAAATTGCAATACATTGTCGTGAGATGAAAATTATTTAACATATGTCATGTTGTAGTAAAATATTTCTCTGGCGAATGACGTTATAAGTATATTTTCCAAAAATTTGAAACACTAACATCCTTGATGGCTCTATAAGACAAGTTTATTGAAATTGACAGTTTCATGATTGTGAGATTGGTGCATACTGTTAAAAAGTCATTTTAGTAATGTGTAATCACACTACATCACATTACAGCAACACCTTTTTACTTTCGTTTTCCACTATATATATATACTGTAAAATAATATAAAAAAAACATCCTAAGATGAGCATTAACTTAGTGTTACACTGGTTTACTCACAATACTAATCTAGCATCAAACTGGTCATTCCAAGTAAAAACATAGACCAATACAGTTTAATTAGGACTGGTCCATTATCACAATGGGTGAACGCTTGGGCTTCCCCTACTCTTCTGTCTGAAAACTGGATCGTCTGTTATTGGGTCGTCTGCTTAATGGGGTATGACCATGGTGCTTGCATGATATTCTAACCTTCTAACTGTGTTGATTTTAAACAATTTCCTGGATGTTTTAGAAACTGTATCTGCAAGTAACAGATAAATCACTTAGCACATAACATTGATTAGGTCTACGCAACAACAATTTTGAGGAGTTAGTTCTGAAATATGTGGTTATCAAATAAGCCAGTGTACTTTATTCGCAGGGCTGTATTTCCAATATTACAATTTGCCGAACAAATATTGCCAGATAACCTGATAAATCCTTGCAAGGACATGTACTCTATTAAATAGCAGCAGCAGTAGTAGTAGGAGTAGCAGCAGCAGTAGTAGGAGTAGCAGCAGCAGTTGTAGTAGGAGTAGCAGCAGCAGTAGTAGTAGTAGCAGCAGCAGTTGTAGTAGGAGTAGCAGCAGCAGTTGTAGTAGGAGTAGCAGCAGCAGTTGTAGTAGGAGTAGCAGCAGCAGTAGTAGTAGGAGTAGCAGCAGCAGTAGTAGGAGTAGCAGCAGCAGTTGTAGTAGGAGTAGCAGCAGCAGTAGTAGTAGTAGCAGCAGCAGTTGTAGTAGGAGTAGCAGCAGCAGTTGTAGTAGGAGTAGCAGCAGCAGTTGTAGTAGGAGTAGCAGCAGCAGTAGTAGTAGGAGTAGCAGCAGCAGTAGTAGTAGCAGCAGCAGTTGTAGTAGGAGTAGCAGCAGCAGTTGTAGTAGGAGTAGCAGCAGCAGTTGTAGTAGGAGTAGCAGCAGCAGTAGTAGTAGGAGTAGCAGCAGCAGTAGTAGGAGTAGCAGCAGCAGTTGTAGTAGGAGTAGCAGCAGCAGTTGTAGTAGGAGTAGCAGCAGTAGTAGGAGTAGCAGCAGCAGTAGTAGTAGGAGTAGCAGCAGTAGTAGTAGTAGGAGTAGCAGCAGTAGTAGTAGGAGTAGCAGCAGTTGTAGTAGGAATAGCAGCAGTAGTAGTAGGAGTAGCAGCAGTTGTAGTAGGAGTAGCAGCAGTAGTAGTAGGAGTAGCAGCAGTTGTAGTAGGAGTAGCAGCAGTAGTAGTAGGAGTAGCAGCAGTAGTAGTAGTAGGAGTAGCAGCAGCAGTAGAAGTAGGAGTAGCGGCAGCAGTAGTAGTAGGAGTAGCAACAGCAGTAGTAGTAGGAGTAGCAGCAGTTGTAGTAGGAGTAGCAGCAGTTGTAGTAGGAGTAGCAGCAGCAGGAGTAGGAGTAGCAGCAGCAGTAGTAGGAATAGCAGCAGTAGTAGTAGGAATAGCAGCAGTAGCAGTAGTAGGAGTAGCAGCAGTTGTAGTAGTTGGAGTAGCAGCAGCAGTAGTAGTAAGAGTAGCAGCAGCAGTAGTAGGAGTAGTAGCAGCAGTAGTAGTAGGAGTAGCAGCAGTAGTAGTAGGCGTAGCAACAGCAGTAGTAGTAGGAGTAGCAGCAGTTGTAGTAGGAGTAGCAGCAGCAGTAGTAGTAGGAGTAGCAACAGCAGTAGTAGTAGGAGTAGCAGCAGTTGTAGTAGGAGTAGCAGCAGTTGTAGTAGGAGTAGCAGCAGTAGTAGTAGTAGGAATAGCAGCAGTTGTAGTAGGAGTAGCAGCAGTAGTAGTAGTAGGAGTAGCAGCAGTTGTAGTAGGAGTAACAGCAGTAGTAGTAGGAGTAGCAGTAGTAGTAGTAGTAGTAGTAGGAGTAGCAGCAGTTGTAGTAGTAGTAGCAGCAGTAGTAGTAGGAGTAGCAGCAGCAGTAGTAGTAGGAGTAGCAGCAGCAGTAGTAGTAGGAGTAGCAACAGCAGTAGTATTAGGAGTAGCAGCAGAAGTAGTAGGAGTAGCAGCAGTTGTAGTAGGAGTAGCAGCAGCAGTAGTAGTAGGAGTAGCAACATCAGTAGTAGTAGGAGTAGCAGCAGTTGTAGTAGGAGTAGCAGCAGTAGTAGTAGGAGTAGCAGCAGCAGTAGTAGTAGGAGTAGCAGCAGCAGTAGTAGTAGGAGTAGCAACAGCAGTAGTAGTAGGAGTAGCAGCAGTTGTAGTAAAAGTAGCAGCAGTAGTAGTAGGAGTAGCAGCAGTTGTAGTAGGAATAGCAGCAGTAGTAGTAGGAGTAGCAGCAGTTGTAGTAGGAGTAGCAGCAGTAGTAGTAGGAGTAGCAGCAGTTGTAGTAGGAGTAGCAGCAGTAGTAGTAGGAGTAGCAGCAGTAGTAGTAGTAGGAGTAGCAGCAGCAGTAGTAGTAGGAGTAGCAGCAGCAGTAGTAGTAGGAGTAGCAACAGCAGTAGTAGTAGGAGTAGCAGCAGTTGAAGTAGGAGTAGCAGCAGTTGTAGTAGGAGTAGCAGCAGCAGGAGTAGGAGTAGCAGCAGTAGTAGTAGGAATAGCAGCAGTAGTAGTAGGAATAGCAGCAGTAGCAGTAGTAGGAGTAGCAGCAGTTGTAGTAGTTGGAGTAACAGCAGCAGTAGTAGTAGGAGTAGCAGCAGCAGTAGTAGGAGTAGCAGCATCAGTAGTAGTAGGAGTAGCAGCAGTAGTAGTAGGCGTAGCAACAGCAGTAGTAGTAGGAGTAGCAGCAGTTGTAGTAGGAGTAGCAGCAGCAGTAGTAGTAGGAGTAGCAACAGCAGTAGTAGTAGGAGTAGCAGCAGTTGTAGTAGGAGTAGCAGCAGTTGTAGTAGGAGTAGCAGCCGTAGTAGTAGTAGGAATAGCAGCAGTTGTAGTAGGAGTAGCAGCAGTAGTAGTAGTAGGAGTAGCAGCAGTTGTAGTAGGAGAAGCAGCAGTAGTAGTAGGAGTAGCAGCAGTTGTAGTAGGAATAGCAGCAGTAGTAGTAGTAGGAGTAGCAGCAGTTGTAGTAGTAGTAGCAGCAGTAGTAGTAGGAGTAGCAGCAGCAGTAGTAGTAGGAGTAGCAACAGCAGTTGTATTAGGAGTAGCAGCAGAAGTAGTAGGAGTAGCAGCAGTTGTAGTAGGAGTAGCAGCAGCAGTAGGAGTAGGAGTAGCAACAGCAGTAGTAGTAGGAGTAGCAGCAGTTGTAGTAGGAGTAGCAGCAGTAGTAGTAGGAGTAGCAGCAGTAGTAGTAGGAGTAGCAACAGCAGTAGTAGTAGGAGTAGCAGCAGTTGTAGTAGGAGTAGCAGCAGTTGTAGTAGGAGTAGCAGCAGTAGTAGTAGGAGTAGCAGCAGTTGTAGTAGGAGTAGCAGCAGTAGTAGTAGGAGTAGCAGCAGTTGTAGTAGGAATAGCAGCAGTAGTAGTAGTAGGAGTAGCAGCAGTTGTAGTAGGAGTAGCAGCAGCAGTAGTAGTAGGAGTAGCAGCAGTTGTAGTAGGAATAGCAGCAGTAGTAGTAGTAGGAGTAGCAGCAGTTGTAGTAGGAGTAGCAGCAGTAGTAGTAGTAGGAGTAGCAGCAGTTGTAGTAGGAGTAGCAGCAGTAGTAGTAGGAGTAGCAGCAGCAGCAGTAGCAGTAGTAGTAATATCAATAGTAAAATCAGTCTCAGTAATAGAGTGAGTGAGTGAGTTATTGTTTAACGCCGCTTCGGCAATATCGCAGCCATTAGCGGCTATCAGTAATAGAAGCGATAATAATAGCAGTGTAAGTAATTATACAAGTAGAAGAAGTAATATTAGTGGAAGTAGTAATATTAGTGGAAGTAACGATATACCAGTAGTAGTAATATCAGTAGCAATATCAACAGTAGTTGTAACAGCACTGGTATCATTAGTTTTAGTAGAAGCGCGTCAGATGTAGTAGTAGCAGTTTCATTATATTATTTTCAGTTTGCGTTTTATTTTTTTTTATACTTAAACATGTTTACATTTGTTAATTCCTGAGCAAAATAAATGTCTAAACAACGTGAAAAACTAGTTCATTAATAGTTCGTGAGTAGCGCATTTTGTGCAGTTATTGTTTAAGTGGAATACAGCTTGTCCCAGTATGCAGGTATAACTACTGCTGTAAATGTGTTGTGATGAAATTGATGCCCTGTTTACAGAATGGGTTGAACCATTCAGTGGGGTGCAGGGTGTACACCAACTTGCAATCTCTATATACATGTAGCCGAGGCTCCAGCCTAATCTCCACTTGTCAAGCGGGTCGAACAATGGGTGTGGAACACATATTAATCTGTTCTGTCAACTGCAAACTGGATTACACAAAGGAGACATGTAACTAACGTGCTGATACTAGACTGGTGGTTAACTACTGCAGTAAGTGGCCGTGCAAACAAATCTATTCTTATCCCGTGTTGATGTTTATATCATGTAATCAAATGTATTGGATATACGTACGTAGCTAAGTATGCCGCGCACATAGGAAACATTCGTTATCCAACCACAATAATACCGTAGAATAGAAGAAGAGGAAGATTTTATCAACGTCTCATTTGTATACAATGTTGTATGCAATTAGCATTAAAACGGCATACAACTAATGGCACAGCGATTTAGAAAAGACGGTACACTTTAATTTATCTATAAAATTGTATATACATAATTATATGATACAGAATTAAGCAATACATTTTGCAGCTAAAGGAAGAAAAATCCGACTTCAGCATTGAATGGTCAGTCATCGGCCAGGCTAAACCATACTCCAACACAAACACCATGAACCAGATCTCTCTCTGTCTCTGTCACTCTCTCTGTCTCACTGTCTCTGTGTGTGTGTCTCTCTCTCTCTCCTCACTCTCTCTTTCTTCTCTCTGTATCTCTCTCTGTCTCTCTTTTTTCTCTCTGTCTCTCTTTCTCTCTCCCTCCTCTCTCTTCGCTCTCTCTTCTCTCTCTTCTTTCTCTCTTCTCTCTGTCTGTCTCTGTGTGTGTGTGTCTCTCTTCTCTCTCTCTTTCTTCTCTCTGTCTCTGTATCTCTGTCTCTCTGCCTCTGTGTCTCTCTGCATCTGTGTGTCTCTCTCTGTCTGTTTGTCTCTCTGTCTCTGTCTCTGTCTCTGTCACTCTCTCTGTCACTCTCCCTGTCACTCTCTTTCTTCTCTCTGTCTGTCTCTCTATTTCCATCATGTCAAATTAAAAGACCGATGTTGAACCAATGTATTTTTTAGGAAAAGATATGAACATATTCATGAGCCCAAGGTGAAACTGAGTCGTTCTGCTGTTGGACGTTCCCACATATGAAATCAACAACCCTGACTGCTTCCCGTGCTGAATAGCAAGTGTGTCAGTGTGAGGAGACGCGTTCTTCAAGTTGAACAAGAATCAATACAGGAGGAATAATTCATTCCTTGATCTCCCAAAAAGATACAATTTACTGTGGAATACTACTATAAGATGAATTAATGGTTGAACTTGTAACGATACTGGACATAACATTTATCTGATCCAGAAGTGTTTTGTCCATAAGAGGTTCGAGCAACTGAGACATCTTAAATATTAGTTCTATTTTGGAGGTCTTACTTTAGTGGAGGATATGGTCATTGTAACTCAAGGCTATAAGATAAGTTTCGGGACAACTCTGTAGTTTTCTGCTAAGGGAAGCCAACGAGCACCTAAAACACGTTGTGATGGAATGTAGCTAGAGAGAAGATATTGAAAATAAACTACACAATGATATCATTACTGAATTGTATATAACGGCTTTTCAACTTACCCGTGTGTGGCATGAAAATCCCACTCATTACATAAAGTCGATAGAAATAAATTTCGAAATTCAAATTACCGATTTTTTTTTCTCTGTCAAAAAAGAAATAACAATCAGTTAATTGTGTCTTTCCGCCTTGTAATTGAAATATTGTGAAGGGAGTCTCAATCAATGCTTTATTGGGGATGGTAATAATAGGGGGCATTGTTGTATAGTCTTAGCCTCGCGCTTCACTCATCCGCTAAGTGACAGGTACGCTGACAGGGGGAAATAATGGAAGGCGAAGTGAATATATGTATTTGTGTATGTATGTATATATGTGCTCGTATGTATGTGAAGCTACATACGTGGTTCATCATACTGCAGCTGATTTCTCCCCAGCTGCACCATCGTCTGACTGATCTCCCCACAGCTGCACCATCGTCTGGCTGATCCCCCGACAACTGCACCATCGTCTGACTGATCTCCCCACAGCTGCACCATCGTCTGGCTGATCTCCCCACAACTGCACCATCGTCTGGCTGATCCCCCGACAACTGCACCATCGTCTGACTGATCTCCCCACAGCTGCACCATCGTCTGACTGACTTCCAGTCTTTTACAGAAACTTACTGTTTCTTCTACTTGCAGCTCTTCAACATGGCGTTCGGCTGCTGTGGAAAAACCTTCAATTGTCTCTTCGTCTTCTTCAATGTCATTTTCTCAGTAAGTAACCACATATCACTACAGTCTGTGGCTAGTTTCTTGTATTTGAACCATTTCCTTTAAATTTAGCCCTCAGTCGTGCTACATCGAACTATTTCCTCAAGGTTTAGTTCCAATCGTGCCACATCGAACCATTTCCCCTAGGTTTAACCCTTATCGTGTTACAACCATTTTCTTAAGGTTTAGTCCGAATATTGTTACATTGAACCATTTCCTTTAGGTTTAGCCCCAGTCGTCTTTAAATCTAACCATTTCGTTCAGCTTTAGTCCCAATCGCGTACATCGAAATATTTCCCTTAGGTTTAGCCAACTTCATTTTACATGGAACCATTTTCTCAAGGTTTAGTCCTAATCGTGTTAAATAAAACAATTACCTCAAGGTTAAGGCCCTACTTTGTTACATCGAACCATGTTCCCTAGGTTAGCCCCAATCTTGTTACATCGAACCATTTCCTTTAGGTTTATAATTAGTCCCAATCTTGTTACATCGAACCATTTCCCCTTGGTTAGTCCCAATCGTGTTACATCGAATCATTTCCCTTGGTTAACGCCCATCTTGTTACATCTAATCATTTCCCCTAGGTTAGCCCCAATCGTGTTACATCGAATCATTTCCTCTAGGTTTAGCCCAGCTCGTGTTACATCGAATCCTTTTCTCTAGGTTTTAGCCCATCATCGATGTCCTAGCACCTAAGCAAGTTGCTTGCTTTTGTGTCAGATGCCTATAGATATCATAATAATATACATGTATATTCCCAAGTACAGGCCCTGAATTTGTTATGATGATATTAATATTTAAGGGCTTCAAGCTTCTATTGAAGACATTATTGTTATTTTTCGAATTTTTATTCTTCTTATTATTATGTTGACGTTTTTTCTACCAGAGCTACAGATCGCAATTCTTAATCTATTTTGATGAAATTTAAGTATGTTATGAAGCTTAAAAGGTATATAGGGCAAATTCTTGAGAGACATGGTCCATAAACAAAGGGGATATAAGCAAAATACGACTCTTTTTGAAAGTGCGTTTTTATCTATTATCTTTTTGAGTATTTAGCCAAATTAGTTTAAACGTTGTATACAGGTTTAATACATTTCTTTTATTAAAGCCTTAAATTAAGTCTTTTGGCATCATGAGCTAACTCTTAGCGTTTGTCCACCAGTTTTTAAGCTGCTTTTAACCCCACATGGTTTTAACAATTTGCTGTAAAAATTTAAATGACAATGTTTCTTGGAAGTGTAAATGCAATTCATATGTCTTCTATAAACGTTTGGCTTCAAATAACTTCTGTAGCTGTAAACAGAATCGTCTTTAAATTCCCGTTCCAATGAGCCGCATAATGTCTCTCTTGATCAAGTATGAAGGGTGCTATTGCAATCAGAAAAATGGGACTCTTTGGCCCGTTTATAAAGATAAACCTGTTAGCCCTTTCACAATGAGAACCTGTATGAGTACGCGGTCATTGTTGCCTACGCAGATGTTCAAGTGCACACGTTCTGAAGAGACCAGTGTTACTGTAATGAAAGTGTTAGCACTGTCTCTCTGTATCTAACGCTGTTGAACAATTCACTGTACATGTGTTGCAGGATGTATACTGTCTACTGCACACACATCGCCAATGTTAAAGACTGAAATTGAGTAGTGTGTTTGCCAGAACTTGCTTTGGCTTTCATTGACTTTATTTACATTGGAGATCTAATACATTTGGGTTTATATTTCATGACTTTATTATACCCCGCCTTACAGCGTAAGCGGAGGGTATATAGCGTTCATTCTGTCCGTCTGTCCGTCCGTCCGTCTCTCCGTCTGTCTGTCACAAAAGTTTCTTCAGAGCATATCTCTCACACTATACATGATAGCTTCACCAAACCTGCTACACGTGTTAGCCATTACCTCTAGTTTTCCATTGAAAACACGACTTAACAGTTATCTCTGAAACTAGTCTTTACATTCCATATTCATTCAACTTTACACATACGTTAGTCATTCCCATAGATGTTCCTTCTTTCCTATTTTCAATTATGTCAAGTATATTTGGAAGCGGGGGTATGTGAGCTGTGCTCGCTTCTACACTTGTTCTTAAAGTGTAACATTTACATTGATATGATATGAATGGAAAATATGGCTAAACTAAATAAAGTTCATTTTACTGAACAGACAGTGTTTATTTCATTATACTGCTGTTTGGGATCATACAAGTGCACAATGATAATACTAATTTGATAATAATAATTAATTTATACAGCGCCGAAAATTCATTTGAAGGTGTTCAGTGCCGTATACACAAGAGAGAGTTATTGATAGGATTGGCGGAAGAGACGAGTCTTTAAATCAGTTTTGAACAAGTTCTTTAGAGCCCAGTATTTTTGCAATTGAAGTGTTAGTGTACTGTCTCTGGCATTAACGCTGTTTAACAAGTCATTGCCTTGCAGGCTGAATAAAGCATGCAGCACATGTTTCTCGCATTTGGTCGCGCTCAAATACACATATCTCTAAAAGTCTAGACTGAAATTGGCATTTGTCTGTGGCAGAACTTGTGTTGACTGTTTGAAACTTTTTTGGGTGTTTATTTAGCATAAGTACATTTTGCTTATATATGTGATAAACGTGTGCATTAAAGTATAACATTTACATTAATTTGAGACCATTAGAAAGACAGTGGTGATATAACTAAGACTTATTTTACTGTAATATCACAATACTAATAAGGCATTGCTGTAATTTAAGATTTGAACCGGTCGCAATGAAGATGTAAATAAATACTGTGTTGAAGACTTCTTGAAATAGTTTTTGATGACTATAAGCTTACACCAAAAGATGATTTAATTGAAAAAAAATAATGTATTTGAAGTAGGAGAACTTGTTTGTAATCCTTTTCTCATTGAATGAAATATTTTTGACAGAAGCTGAGCTTGAACCCCGCCATCGCTGATTGCAGCTATATTTGTCATTATACTTCTTTGCTCTTTTCTGGAAATAACGTTCCAGTGAAAACGTGGTAGTATAAAACATGAATGCAGAGTTAAACCATACATTAGAGAGCCACCAAGGATGTTGATGAAACAATCGGAAAATTCCGTGAAATATATACACTTAATTTGTCAAAGAATGAGTAAAGGTGTTTTCCTGTCTAAATATAGATCAAGTCTATTATTTCAAGCGCAGCATTGTGGTCTAACTCCCACACTCGATACAAAGACACACAAGAAAATAAAGTTTATGAGCAATGAAAGAAATCGAAATATATAATTTTGACGGCTATTGAAATAAATGTTTTACCCAACTAGGTATTTTTCTTGAATTTTATAATCATTGAGAATATATGAGTCATAATTTGCTGGTCTTAGCTCAATAAAAAGTACATTAAACAGGCAATAATTTGTATGTTCTCTGGAGGTGTTTATAAAGCAATCGTCACATTCAGTACTGTGTGGCAAGGGTAGCCTAACTTCCAAGAAAAGCACGTGCAGCACGTGCAGCATGTGGGTTGCTGTGGCGACTTGCTCTTTTTAAAAAGACAAGCCTTCACGCTTCGGAAACGCTTGCTGCGGTGTAGTACGTTATATGCAATAAAGGGAAGTCTGATTATATTACGTCAGATACCCTTAACGCGCGTTACTTGAAACCAAATTTTATTACATTGTCGTAATTATTTATCACATGTCATGTTGTAGATAACAGATTTCTCTAGCAATTGACGTAATAAGTATATTTTACACAAATAATGAAACACCAACATCGTTGATGGCTCTTTAAACATATCCACCTGTATGCCCCACTGTCTATGTTGTGTAGATCGTGGGACTGGCGACTATCGGGTTCGGGGTGTTCCTCAAGGTGTACCCTAACGCCAACAAGTTGATGTCCCTGGTAGAGCTCCACACCGACACTGTCTATCTCTCAAACGGAGCCTGGATCATCATCGGCTTCGGCGCACTCGTCTTCCTTGTCGCCTTCTGCGGTTGCGTCGGGGCCGCTTCCGGAAATAAATGCCTGCTGGGCACGGTCAGTACTTTAACATTTAGTCTAAGTGACACCTCTCTCACTCATATTAAAATAAAGTATAACCACACTATTCACTTTATTTCCCGGACTTGCTACGCTATGTGTGTATATGTTATATAATTATGTTGGCCTTTTTGGCAATTTGAAATAGACAACATGTAAAACCCCTTCATATTTAATAGTAGATAAATCGTAATGCATGTTAAACAGCTGCAGCTACTTCTGACCACTGATCTATCACCCTCCTACTAACAAACACTACTTACATCTTGAACTGTTCAGTACGTAGGTAAGTCAAACTATGCAGCCATTTATTCATTATCAATAGAAGCATTTCATGCAATGTATTTTTATTTTATATGCTTACTACTTTTCAGTACATAGCCTTGGCAATCATCATCGTGATTGGAGAAATAGCAGCTTTTGTTGTGACTATTCTCTTCGTAGTACGGGTATGTATAACATATATAACTATCAATAGTAGTAGCACGGGTATGTAAAACATATATAACTATCAATAGTAGTAGCACGGGTATGTATAACATATATAACTATCAATAGTAGTAGCACGGGTATGTATAACATATATAACTATCAAAAGTAGTAGTACGGGTATGTATAACATATATAACTATCAATAGTAGTAGCACGGGTATGTAAAACATATCTAATTTCAATAGTAGTACTACGGGTATGTTTAACATATATAACTATCAATAGTAGTAGCACGGGTATGTATAACATATATAACTATCAATAGTAGTAGCACGGGTATGTATAACATATATAACTATCAATAGTAGTAGCACGGGTATGTTTAACATATATAACTATCAAAAGTAGTAGTACGGGTATGTATAACATATATAACTATCAATAGTAGTAGCACGGGTATGTAAAACATATATAACTATCAATAGTAGTAGCACGGGTATGTTTAACATATATAACTATCAAAAGTAGTAGTACGGGTATGTATAACATATATAACTATCAATAGTAGTAGCACGGGTATGTAAAACATATATAACTATCAATAGTAGTAGCACGGGTATGTATAACATATATAACTATCAATAGTAGTAGCACGGGTATGTAAAACATATATAACTATCAATAGTAGTAGCACGGGTATGTATAACATATATAACTATCAAAAGTAGTAGCACGGGTATGTATAACATATATAACTATCAATAGTAGTAGCACGGGTATGTAAAACATATCTAATTTCAATAGTAGTACTACGGGTATGTTTAACATATATAACTATCAATAGTAGTAGCACGGGTATGTATAACATATATAACTATCAATAGTAGTAGCACGGGTATGTATAACATATATAACTATCAATAGTAGTAGCACGGGTATGTTTAACATATATAACTATCAAAAGTAGTAGTACGGGTATGTATAACATATATAACTATCAATAGTAGTAGCACGGGTATGTATAACATATATAACTATCAATAGTAGTAGCACGGGTATGTAAAACATATCTAATTTCAATAGTAGTACTACGGGTATGTTTAACATATATAACTATCAATAGTAGTAGCACGGGTATGTAAAACATATATAACTATCAATAGTAGTAGCACGGGTATGTAAAACATATCTAATTTCAATAGTAGTACTACGGGTATGTTTAACATATATATATAACTATCAATAGTAGTAGCACGGGTATGTAAAACATATATAACTATCAATAGTAGTAGCACGGGTATGTAAAACATATATAACTATCAATAGTAGCAGCACGGGTATGTAAAACATATCTAATTTCAATAGTAGTACTACGGGTATGTTTAACATATATAAATTTCAATAGTAGTAGTACGGGTATACAGTACTTGTTTGTGTACCTGCTATACAGTACTTGTTTGTATACCAGCTATACAGTACTTGTGTGTATACCTGTTATACAGTACTTGTGTGTATACCTGTTATACAGTACTTGTTTGTATACCAGCTATACAGTACTTGTTTGTATACCAGCTATACAGTACTTGTTTGTGTACCTGTTATGCAATACTTGTTTGTGTACCTGTTATGCAATACTTGTTTGTGTACCAGCTATACAGTACTTGTTTGTATACCAGCTATACAGTACTTGTTTGTATACCAGCTATACAGTACTTGTTTGTGTACCAGCTATACAGTACTTGTTTGTGTACCTGTTATACAGTACTTGTTTGTGTACTTGTTATACAGTACTTGTTTGTATACCTACTATACAGTACTTGTGTGTATACCTGTTATACAGTACTTGTTTGTATACCAGCTATACAGTACTTGTTTGTATACCAGCTATACAGCACTTGTTTGTATACCAGCTATACAGTACTTGTTTGTGTACCTGTTATACAGTACTTGTTTGTATACCAGCTATACAGTACTTGTTTGTATACCAGCTATACAGTACTTGTTTGTATACCAGCTATAAGTACTTGTTTGTATACCAGCTATACAGCACTTGTTTGTATACCTGTTATACAGTACTTGTTTGTATACCAGCTATACATTACTTGTGTGTATACCTGCTATACAGTACTTGTTTGTGTACCTGTTCTACAGTACTTGTTTGTATACCAGCTATACAGTACTTGTTTGTATACCAGCTATACAGTACTTGTTTGTATACCTGCTATACAGTACTTGTTTGTATACCAGCTATACAGTACTTGTTTGTATACCAGCTATGCAGTACTTGTTTATATACCTGTTATACAGTACTTGTTTGTATACCTGCTATACAGTACTTGTTTGTATACCAGCTATACAGTACTTGTTTGTATACCAGCTATACAGCACTTGTGTGTATACCTGTTATACAGTACTTGTTTGTATACGAGCTATACAGTACTTGTTTGTATACCTGCTATGCAGTACTTGTTTGTATACCAGCTATACAGTACTTGTTTGTATACCAGCTATACAGCACTTGTGTGTATACCTGTTATACAGTACTTGTTTGTATACCAGCTATACAGTACTTGTTTGTGTACCAGCTATACAGTACTTGTTTGTGTACCTGTTATACAGTACTTGTTTGTGTACCTGTTATGCAGTACTTGTTTGTATACCAGCTATACAGCACTTGTTTGTATACCAGCTATACAGTACTTGTTTGTATACCAGCTATACAGTACTTGTGTGTATACCTGTTATACAGTACTTGTTTGTATACCAGCTATACAGTACTTGTTTGTATACCTGCTATGCAGTACTTGTTTGTATACCAGCTATACAGCACTTGTGTGTATACCTGTTATACAGTACTTGTTTGTATACCAGCTATACAGTACTTGTTTGTATACCTGCTATGCAGTACTTGTTTGTATACCAGCTATACAGTACTTGTTTGTATACCAGCTATACAGCACTTGTGTGTATACCTGTTATACAGTACTTGTTTGTATACCAGCTATACAGTACTTGTTTGTGTACCAGCTATACAGTACTTGTTTGTGTACCTGTTATACAGTACTTGTTTGTATACCAGCTATACAGCACTTGTTTGTATACCAGCTATACAGTACTTGTTTGTATACCAGCTATACAGTACTTGTTTGTGTACCTGTTATACAGTACTTGTTTGTATACCAGCTATACAGCACTTGTTTGTATACCAGCTATACAGCACTTGTTTGTATACCTGCTATACAGTACTTGTTTGTATACGAGCTATACAGTACTTGTTTGTATACCAGCTATACAGTACTTGTTTGTATACCAGCTATACAGTACTTGTTTGTATACCAGCTATACAGTACTTGTGTGTATACCTGTTATACAGTACTTGTTTGTATACCAGCTATACAGCACTTGTTTGTATACCAGCTATACAGCACTTGTTTGTATACCAGCTATACAGTACTTGTTTGTATACCAGCTATACAGTACTTGTTTGTATACCAGCTATACAGCACTTGTGTGTATACCAGCTATACAGCACTTGTTTGTATACCTGCTATACAGTACTTGTTTGTATACGAGCTATACAGTACTTGTTTGTATACCAGCTATACAGTACTTGTTTGTATACCAGCTATACAGTACTTGTTTGTATACCAGCTATACAGTACTTGTGTGTATACCTGTTATACAGTACTTGTTTGTATACCAGCTATACAGCACTTGTGTGTGTACCTGTTATACAGTACTTGTTTGTATACCAGCTATACAGCACTTGTTTGTATACCAGCTATACAGCACTTGTTTGTATACCTGCTATACAGTACTTGTTTGTATACGAGCTATACAGTACTTGTTTGTATACCAGCTATACAGTACTTGTTTGTATACCAGCTATACAGCACTTGTTTCTATACCAGCTATACAGCACTTGTTTGTATACCTGTTCTACAGTACTTGTTTGTATACCAGCTATACAGCACTTGTGTGTATACCTGTTATACAGTACTTGTTTGTATACCAGCTATACAGTACTTGTTTGTATACCTGCTATGCAGTACTTGTTTGTATACCAGCTATACAGTACTTGTTTGTATACCAGCTATACAGCACTTGTGTGTATACCTGTTATACAGTACTTGTTTGTATACCAGCTATACAGTACTTGTTTGTGTACCAGCTATACAGTACTTGTTTGTGTACCTGTTATACAGTACTTGTTTGTATACCAGCTATACAGCACTTGTTTGTATACCTGTTATACAGTACTTGTTTGTATACCTGCTATACAGTACTTGTTTGTGTACCAGCTATACAGTACTTGTTTGTGTACCTGTTATACAGTACTTGTTTGTGTACCTGTTATACAGTACTTGTTTGTATACCAGCTATACAGTACTTGTGTGTATACCTGTTATACAGTACTTGTTTGTATACCAGCTATACAGTACTTGTTTGTATACCTGCTATAAGTACTTGTGTGTATACCAGCTATACAGTACTTGTTTGTATACCAGCTATACAGTACTTGTTTGTATACCAGCTATAAGTACTTGTGTGTATACCAGCTATACAGTACTTGTTTGTATACCAGCTATACAGTACTTGTTTCTATACCAGCTATACAGTACTTGTTTGTGTACCTGTTGTACAGTACTTGTTTGTATACCAGCTATACAGTACTTGTTTGTATACCTGTTATACAGTACTTGTTTGTATACCTGTTATACAGCACTTGTGTGTATACCTGTTATACAGTACTTGTTTGTATACCAGCTATACAGCACTTGTTTGTATACCTGTTATACAGTACTTGTTTGTATACCTGCTATACAGTACTTGTTTGTGTACCAGCTATACAGTACTTGTTTGTGTACCTGTTATACAGTACTTGTTTGTGTACCTGTTATACAGTACTTGTTTGTATACCAGCTATACAGTACTTGTGTGTATACCTGTTATACAGTACTTGTTTGTATACCAGCTATACAGTACTTGTTTGTATACCTGCTATAAGTTCTTGTGTGTATACCAGCTATACAGTACTTGTTTGTATACCAGCTATACAGTACTTGTTTGTATACCAGCTATAAGTACTTGTGTGTATACCAGCTATACAGTACTTGTTTGTATACCAGCTATACAGTACTTGTTTCTATACCAGCTATACAGTACTTGTTTGTGTACCTGTTGTACAGTACTTGTTTGTATACCAGCTATACAGTACTTGTTTGTATACCTGTTATACAGTACTTGTTTGTATACCTGTTATACAGCACTTGTGTGTATACCTGTT
Source organism: Gibbula magus (assembly GCA_936450465.1). Taxonomy (NCBI): domain Eukaryota; kingdom Metazoa; phylum Mollusca; class Gastropoda; order Trochida; family Trochidae; genus Gibbula; species Gibbula magus. The sequence goes on along the minus strand of OW388304.1, from coordinate 45,369,166 downwards.
ATACAGTACTTGTTTGTATACCAGCTATACAGTACTTGTTTGTATACCTGCTATGCAGTACTTGTTTGTATACCAGCTATACAGTACTTGTTTGTATACCAGCTATACAGTACTTGTTTGTATACCAGCTATACAGTACTTGTGTGTATACCTGTTATACAGTACTTGTTTGTATACCAGCTATACAGTACTTGTTTGTATACCAGCTATACAGCACTTGTTTGTATACCTGTTATACAGTACTTGTTTGTGTACCTGTTCTACAGTACTTGTTTGTATACCAGCTATACAGTACTTGTTTGTATACCAGCTATACAATACTTGTTTGTATACCTGCTATACAGTACTTGTTTGTATACCAGCTATACAGTACTTGTTTGTATACCAGCTATGCAGTACTTGTTCGGTACTTGTTATACAGTACTTGTTTGTATACCTACTATACAGCACTTGTTTGTGTACCTGCTAACAGTACTTTTTTGTATACCTGCTATACAGCACTTGTTTATATACCAGCTATACAGTACTTGTTTGTATACCAGCTATACAGTACTTGTTTGTATACCTGTTATACAGTACTTGTTTGTATACCAGCTATACAGTACTTGTTTGTATACCAGCTATACAGTACTTGTTTGTGTACCTGTTAAACAGTACTTGTTTGTATACCAGCTATACAGTACTTGTTTGTATACCAGCTATACAGTACTTGTTTGTATACCTGCTATACAGCACTTGTTTGTGTACCTGTTATGCAATACTTGTTTGTGTACCTGTTATACAGTACTTGTTAGTATACCAGCTATACAGTACTTGTTTGTATACCAGCTATACAGTACTTGTTTGTATACCTGCTATACAGCACTTGTTTGTGTACCTGTTATGCAATACTTGTTTGTGTACCTGTTATACAGTACTTGTTTGTATACCAGCTATACAGTACTTGTTTGTATACCAGCTATACAGTACTTGTTTGTATACCTGCTATACAGCACTTGTTTGTGTACCTGTTATGCAATACTTGTTTGTGTACCTGTTATACAGTACTTGTTTGTATACCAGCTATACAGTACTTGTTTGTATACCTGTTATACAGTACTTGTTTGTGTACCTGTTATACAGTACTTGTTTGTATACCAGCTATACAGTACTTGTTTGTATACCTGTTATACAGTACTTGTTTGTGTACCTGTTATACAGTACTTGTTTGTATACCTACTATACAGCACGTGTTTGTGTACATGCTAACAGTACTTGTTTGTATACCTGCTATACAGCACTTGTTTGTATACCTGTTATACAGTACTTGTTTGTATACCTGTTATACAGTACTTGTGTGTATACCTGCTATACAGCACTTGTTTATATACCTGTTATACAGTACTTGTTTGTATACCTGTTATACAGTACTTGTTTGTGTACCTGCTAACAGTACTTGTTTGTATACCTGCTATACAGCACTTGTTTGTATACCTGTTATACAGTACTTGTTTGTATACCTGTTATACAGTACTTGTGTGTATACCTGCTATACAGCACTTGTTTATATACCTGTTATACAGTACTTGTTTGTATACCAGCTATACAGTACTTGTTTGTATACCAGCTATGCAGTACTTGTTTGTGTACTTGTTATACAGTACTTGTTTGTATACCAGCTATACAGTACTTGTTTGTATACCAGCTATACAGTACTTGTTTGTATAACTGTTATACAGTACTTGTTTGTGTACCTGTTCTACAGTACTTGTTTGTATACCAGCTATACAGTACTTGTTTGTATACCAGCTATACAGTACTTGTTTGTATACCAGCTATACAGTACTTGTTTGTATACCTGTTATACAGTACTTGTTTGTGTACCTGTTCTACAGTACTTGTTTGTATACCAGCTATACAGTACTTGTTTGTATACCAGCTATACAGTACTTGTTTGTATATCAGCTATACAGTACTTGTTTGTATACCTGTTATACAGTACTTGTTTGTATACCTGTTATACAGTACTTGTTTGTATACCAGCTATACAGTACTTGTTTGCATACCAGCTATACAGTACTTGTTTGTATACCAGCTATACAGTACTTGTTTGTATACCTGTTATACAGTACTTGTTTGTGTACCTGTTCTACAGTACTTGTTTGTATACCAGCTATACAGTACTTGTTTGTATACCAGCTATACAGTACTTGTTTGTATATCAGCTATACAGTACTTGTTTGTATACCTGTTCTACAGTACTTGTTTGTATACCAGCTATACAGCACTTGTTTGTATACCAGCTATACAGTACTTGTTTGTATACCAGCTATACAGTACTTGTTTCTATACCAGCTATACAGTACTTGTTTGTGTACCTGTTCTACAGTACTTGTTTGTATACCAGCTATACAGTACTTGTTTGTATACCAGCTATACAGTACTTGTTTGTATATCAGCTATACAGTACTTGTTTGTATACCTGTTCTACAGTACTTGTTTGTATACCAGCTATACAGCACTTGTTTGTATACCAGCTATACAGTACTTGTTTATATACCTGCTATACAGTACTTGTTTGTATACCTGTTCTACAGTACTTGTTTGTATACCAGCTATACAGTACTTGTTTGTATACCAGCTATACAGTACTTGTTTGTGTACCTGTTATACAGTACTTGTTTATATACCTACTATACAGCACTTGTTTGTATACCAGCTATACAGTACTTGTTTCTATACCAGCTATACAGTACTTGTTTGTGTACCTGTTGTACAGTACTTGTTTGTATACCTACTATACAGCACTTGTTTGTATACCAGCTATACAGTACTTGTTTCTATACCAGCTATACAGTACTTGTTTGTGTACCTGTTGTACAGTACTTGTTTGTATACCAGCTATACAGTACTTGTTTGTATACCAGCTATACAGTACTTGTTTGTATACCTGCTATACAGCACTTGTTTGTGTACCTGTTGTACAGTACTTGTTTGTATACCTACTATACAGCACTTGTTTGTATACCTACTATACAGCACTTGTTTGTATACCAGCTATACAGTACTTGTTTGTATACCAGCTATACAGTACTTGTTTGTGTACCTGTTGTACAGCACTTGTTTGTATACCTGTTATACAGTACTTGTTTGTATACCTACTATACAGCACTTGTTTGTATACCAGCTATACAGTACTTGTTTCTATACCAGCTATACAGTACTTGTTTGTGTACCTGTTGTACAGTACTTGTTTGTATACCAGCTATACAGTACTTGTTTGTATACCAGCTATACAGTACTTGTTTGTATACCTGCTATACAGCACTTGTTTGTGTACCTGTTATGCAATACTTGTTTGTGTACCTGTTATACAGTACTTGTTTGTATACCAGCTATACAGTACTTGTTTGTATACCTGTTATACAGTACTTGTTTGTGTACCTGTTATACAGTACTTGTTTGTATACCAGCTATACAGTACTTGTTTGTATACCTGTTATACAGTACTTGTTTGTGTACCTGTTATACAGTACTTGTTTGTATACCTACTATACAGCACGTGTTTGTGTACCTGCTAACAGTACTTGTTTGTATACCTGCTATACAGCACTTGTTTGTATACCTGTTATACAGTACTTGTTTGTATACCTGTTATACAGTACTTGTTTGTGTACCAGCTATACAGTACTTGTGTGTATACCTGCTATACAGCACTTGTTTATATACCTGTTATACAGTACTTGTTTGTATACCTGTTATACAGTACTTGTTTGTATACTTGTTATACAGTACTTGTTTGTATACCTGTTATACAGTACTTGTTTGTACACCAGCTATACAGTACTTGTGTGTATACCTGTTATACAGTACTTGTTTGTATACCAGCTATACAATACTTGTTTGTATACCTGCTATACAGTACTTGTTTGTATACCAGCTATACAGTACTTGTTTGTATACCAGCTATGCAGTACTTGTTTGTGTACTTGTTATACAGTACTTGTTTGTATACCAGCTATACAGTACTTGTTTGTATACCAGCTATACAGTACTTGTTTGTATACCTGTTATACAGTACTTGTTTGTATACCTGTTATACAGTACTTGTGTGTATACCTGCTATACAGCACTTGTTTATATACCTGTTATACAGTACTTGTTTGTATACCTGTTATACAGTACTTGTTTGTATACTTGTTATACAGTACGTGTTTGTATACCTGTTATACAGTACTTGTTTGTACACCAGCTATACAGTACTTGTGTGTATACCTGTTATACAGTACTTGTTTGTATACCAGCTATACAATACTTGTTTGTATACCTGCTATACAGTACTTGTTTGTATACCAGCTATACAGTACTTGTTTGTATACCAGCTATGCAGTACTTGTTTGTGTACTTGTTATACAGTACTTGTTTGTATACCAGCTATACAGTACTTGTTTGTATACCAGCTATACAGTACTTGTTTGTATACCTGTTATACAGTACTTGTTTGTGTACCTGTTCTACAGTACTTGTTTGTATACCAGCTATACAGTACTTGTTTGTATACCAGCTATACAGTACTTGTTTGTATACCAGCTATACAGTACTTGTTTGTATACCTGTTATACAGTACTTGTTTGTGTACCTGTTCTACAGTACTTGTTTGTATACCAGCTATACAGTACTTGTTTCTATACCAGCTATACAGTACTTGTTTGTATACCAGCTATACAGTACTTGTTTGTATACCTGTTATACAGTACTTGTTTGTATACCTGTTATACAGTACTTGTTTGTATACCAGCTATACAGCACTTGTTTGTATACCAGCTATACAGTACTTGTTTGTGTACCTGTTATACAGTACTTGTTTGTATACCAGCTATACAGTACTTGTTTCTATATCAGCTATACAGTACTTGTTTGTGTACCTGTTGTACAGTACTTGTTTGTATACCAGCTATACAGTACTTGTTTGTATACCTGTTATACAGTACTTGTTTGTGTACCTGTTCTACAGTACTTGTTTGTATACCAGCTATACAGTACTTGTTTGTATACCAGCTATACAGTACTTGTTTGTATACCTGCTATACAGCACTTGTTTGTATCCTGTTATACAGTACTTGTTTGTATACCTGTTATACAGTACTTGTTTGTATACCAGCTATACAGTACTTGTTTGTATACCTGTTATACAGTACTTGTTTGTGTACCTGTTATACAGTACTTGTTTGCATACCTACTATACAGCACTTGTTTGTGTACCTGCTAACAGTACTTGTTTGTATACCAGCTATACAGTACTTGTTTGTATACCTGCTATACAGTACTTGTTTGTATACCTGCTATACAGCACTTGTTTATATACCTGTTATACAGTACTTGTTTGTGTACCTGTTATACAGTACTTGTTTGTATACCAGCTATACAGTACTTGTTTGTATACCTGCTATACAGTACTTGTTTGTGTACCTGCTAACAGTACTTGTTTGTATACCAGCTATACAGTACTTGTTTGTATACCTGCTATACAGTACTTGTTTGTATACCTGCTATACAGCACTTGTTTATATACCTGTTATACAGTACTTGTTTGTGTACCTGTTATACAGTACTTGTTTGTATACCAGCTATACAGTACTTGTTTGTATACCAGCTATACAGTACTTGTGTGTATACCTGTTATACAGTACTTGTTTGTGTACCTGTTATACAGCACTTGTTTGTATACCTGCTATACAGTTCTTGTTTTTATACTTGCTATACAGCACTTGTTTGTATACCTGCTATACAGTTCTTGTTTGTATACCTGCTATACAGTTCTTGTTTTTATACCTGCTATACAGTTCTTGTTTTTATACTTGCTTGCAGTCGCAGGACGTCGATGCATTTCAGAGAGAGATCACCACTTCCTTCAAGGAAGAATACGACGAGGACAAGTCCAAGTTCAAGCAGCCTTGGGACCACGTACAGGCCTGGGTGGGTAGACATTCCACCTGCCACGGATAGATGGAATACTGTTTTTTAAATTATTTGAATGAATTATTTCCCGTTTTTATGAGTCGGAATGTAAGTTTACATGCCTTCAAATATAAGGAAAAGTCATATGTATGTGATGTACCCAAATATGGCTGAAACGTGTTGATAAAACCCACTTATTTATGGCTGCTTTTTCATAGACAATACCACCCGACACGCTATTAGTATGGATAAAGCGCTATACAAATTGACTATTACTATTACTAAATTATATATTAATAAGGAATGTTGTATTTCAGTTTGACTGCTGTGCCATCAACAACTACACTGATTACAGCTCCATCTACGATACGGTATGTCCTACAACCCTCTCCCACTGTGGATACGTTATATGTCCTATAAACCCTCTCCCACTGTTGATACGTTATATGGCCTACAACCCTCTCCCACTGTGGATACGGTATGTCCTACAGCCCTCTCCCACTGTGGATACGGTATATGTCCTACAACCCTCTCCCACTGTGGATACGGTATATGTCCTACAGCCCTCTCCCACTGTGGATACGGCATATGTCCTACAATCCTCTCCCACTGTGGATACGGTATGTCCTACAGCCCTCTCCCACTGTGGATACGGTATATGTCCTACAACCCTCTCCCACTGTGGATACGGTATATGTCCTACAACCCTCTCCCACTGTGGATACGGTATATGTCCTACAACCCTCTCCCACTGTGGATACGGTATATGTCCTACAACCCTCTCCAACTGTGGATACGGTATATGTCCTACAGCCCTCTCCCACTGTGGATACGGTATATGTCCTACAACCCTCTCCCACTGTGGATACGGTATATGTCCTACAGCCCTCTCCCACTGTGGATACGGCATATGTCCTACAATCCTCTCCCACTGTGGATACGGTATATGTCCTACAGCCCTCTCCCACTGTGGATACGGTATATGTCCTACAACCCTCTCCCACTGTGGATACGGTATGTCCTACAGCCCTCTCCCACTGTGGATACGGTATATGTCCTACAACCCTCTCCCACTGTGGATACGGTATATGTCCTACAACCCTCTCCAACTGTGGATACGGTATATGTCCTACAGCCCTCTCCCACTGTGGATACGGTATATCTCCTAGAACCCTCTCCCACTGTGGATACGGTATATGTCCTACAACCCTCTCCCACTGTGGATACGGTATGTCCTACAACCCTCTCCCACTGTGGATACGGTATGTCCTACAACCCTCTCCCACTGTGGATACGGTATATGTCCTACAACCCTCTCCCACTGTGGATACGGTATGTCCTACAGCCCTCTCCCACTGTGGATACGGTATATATCCTACAACCCTATCCCACTGTGGATACGGTATGTCCTACAGCCCTCTCCCACTGTGAATAATGCAATCCTACGATACGGTATGTCCTACAACACCTTCCCACTGTGGATACGGTTTGTCCTACAGCCCTCTCCCACTGTGGATACGGCATGTCCTACAGCCCTCTCCCACTGTGGATACGGTATATGTCCTACAACCCTCTCCCACTGTGAATACGGTATATGTCCTACAGCCCTCTCCCACTGTGGATACGGTATATGTCCTACAACCCTCTCCCACTGTGGATACGGTATATGTCCTACAACCCTCTCCCACTGTGGATACGGTATATGTCCTACAACCCTCTCCCACTGTGGATACGGTATATGTCCTACAACCCTCTCCCACTGTGGATACGGTATATGTCCTACAGCCCTCTCCCACTGTGGATACGGTATATGTCCTACAACCCTCTCCCACTGTGGATACGGTATATGTCCTACAACCCTCTCCCACTGTGGATACGGTATATGTCCTACAACCCTCTCCCACTGTGGATACGGTATGTCCTACAAACCCCTCCCACTGTGGATACGGTATGTCCTACAGCCCTCTCCCACTGTGGATACGGTATATGGCCTACAACCCTCTCCCACTGTGGATACGATATATGTCCTACAACCCTCTCCCACTATGGATACGGTGTGTCCTACAACCCCCTCCCACTGTGGATACGGTATGTCCTACAGCCCTCTCCCATTGTGGATACGGTATATGGCCTACAACCCTCTCCCACTGTGGATACGGTATGTCCTACAACCCTCTCCCACTGTGAATACGGTATATGTCCTACAGCCTTCTCCCACTGTGGATACGGTATATGTCCTACAACCCTCTCCCACTTACGATACGGTATGTCCTACAACCCTCTCCCACTTTGGATACGGTATATGTCCTACAGCCCTCTCCCACTGTGGATACGGCATATGTCCTACAACCCTCTCCCACTGTGGATACGGTATATGTCCTACAACCCTCTCCCACTGTGGATACGGTATATGTCCTACAACCCTCTCCCACTGTGGATACGGTATATGTCCTACAACCCTCTCCCACTGTTGATACGGTATATGTCCTACAGCCCTCTCCCACTGTGGATACGGCATATGTCCTACAACCCTCTCCCACTGTGGATACGGTATATGTCCTACAACCCTCTCCCACTGTGGATACGGTATATGTCCTACAACCCTCTCCCACTGTGGATACGGTATATGTCCTACAACCCTCTCCCACTGTGGATACGGTATATGTCCTACAACCCTCTCCCACTGTGGATACGGTATGTCCTACAACCCTCTCCCACTGCTGTGAATGCACACTTACGATACGGTATGTCCTACAACCCTCTCCCACTGTGGATACGGTATATGTCCTACAGCCCTCTCCCACTGTTGATGCGGTATATGTCCTACAACCCTCTCCCACTGTGGATACGGTATATGTCCTACAAACCTCTCCCACTGTGGATACGGTATATGTCCTACAACCCTCTCCCACTGTGGATACGGTATATGTCCTACAACCCTCTCCCACTGTGGATACGGTATATGTCCTACAACCCTCTCCCACTGTGGATACGGTATATGTCCTACAGCCCTCTCCCACTGTGGATACGGTATATGTCCTACAGCCCTCTCCCACTGTGGATACGGTATGTCCTACAGCCCTCTCCCACTGTGGATACGGTATATGTCCTACAACCCTCTCCCACTGTGGATACGGTATATGTCCTACAATCCTCTCCCACTGTTGATACGGTATATATCCTACAACCCTCTCCCACTGTGGATACGGTATATGTCCTACAGCCCTCTCCCACTGTGGATACGGTATATGTCCTACAGCCCTCTCCAACTGTGGATACGGTATGTCCTACAGCCCTCTCCCACTGTGGATACGGTATATGTCCTACAACCCTCTCCCACTGTGGATACGGTATATGTCCTACAACCCTCTCCCACTGTTGATACGGTATATGTCCTACAACCCTCTCCCACTGTGGATACGGTATGTCCTACAACCCTCTCCCACTGTTGATACGGTATATGTCCTACAGCCCTCTCCCACTGTGGATACGGTATATGTCCTACAACCCTCTCCCACTGTGGATACGGTATATGTCCTACAACCCTCTCCCACTGTTGATACGGTATGTCCTACAACCCTCTCCCACTGTGGATACGGTATGTCCTACAACCCTCCCCCACTGTGGATACGGTAAGTCCTACAACCCTCTCCCACTGTGGATACGGTATGTCCTACAACCCTCTCCCACTGTGGATACGGTATGTCCTACAACCCTCTCCCACTGTGGATACGGTATGTCCTACAACCCTCTCCCACTGTGGATACGGTATGTCCTACAACCCTCTCCCACTGTGGATACGGTATGTCCTACAGCCCTCTTCCACTGTGGATACGGTATATGTCCTACAGCCCTCTCCCACTGTGGATACGGTATGTCCTACAGCCCTCTCCCACTGTGGATACGGTATATGTCCTACAACCCTCTCCCACTGTGGATACGGTATATGTCCTACAACCCTCTCCCACTGTGGATACGGTATATGTCCTACAACCCTCTCCCACTGTTGATACGGTATATGTCCTACAACCCTCTCCCACTGTGGATACGGTATGTCCTACAACCCTCTCCCACTGTTGATACGGTATATGTCCTACAGCCCTCTCCCACTGTGGATACGGTATATGTCCTACAACCCTCTCCCACTGTGGATACGGTATATGTCCTACAACCCTCTCCCACTGTGGATACGGTATATGTCCTACAACCCTCTCCCACTGTTGATACGGTATATGTCCTACAACCCTCTCCAACTGTGGATACGGTATGTCCTACAATCCTCCCCCACTGTGGATACGGTATGTCCTACAACCCTCTCCCACTGTGGATACGGTATGGCCTACAACCCTCTCCCACTGTGGATACGGTATGTCCTACAACCCTCTCCCACTGTTGATACGGTATATGTCCTACAACCCTCTCCCACTGTGGATACGGTATGTCCTACAATCCTCCCCCACTGTGGATACGGTATGTCCTACAACCCTCTCCCACTGTGGATACGGTATGTCCTACAACCCTCTCCCACTGTGGATACGGTATGTCCTACAACCCTCTCCCACTGTGGATACGGTATGTCCTACAACCCTCTCCCACTGTGGATACGGTATGTCCTACAAACCTCCCCCACTGTGGATACGGTATGTCCTACAACCCTCTCCCACTGTGGATACGGTATGTCCTACAACCCTCTCCCACTGTGGATACGGTATGTCCTACAACCCTCTCCCACTGTGGATACGGTATGTCCTACAACCCTCCCCCACTGTGGATACGGTTTGTCCTACAACCCTCTCCCACTGTGGATACGGTATGTCCTACAACCCTCTCCCACTGTGGATACGGTATGTCCTACAACCCTCTCCCACAGTTGATACGGTATGTCCTACAACCCTCTCCCACTGTTGATACGGTATGTCCTACAACCCTCTCCCACTGTTGATACGGTATATGTCCTACAACCCTCTCCCACTGTGGATACGGTATGTCCTACAACCCTCTCCCACTGTGGATACGGTATGTCCTACAACCCTCTCCCACTGTGGATACGGTATGTCCTACAACCCTCTCCCACTGTTGATACGGTATGTCCTACAACCCTCTCCCACTGTGGATACGGTATGTCCTACAACCCTCTCCCACTGTTGATACGGTATGTCCCACAACCCTCTCCCACTGTGGATACGGTATATGTCCTACAACCCTCTCCCACTGTGGATACGGTATATGTCCTACAACCCTCTCCCACTGTGGATACGGTATGTCCTACAACCCTCCCCCACTGTGGATACGGTATGTCCTACAACCCTCTCCCACTGTGGATACGGTATGTCCTACAACCCTCTCCCACTGTGGATACGGTATGTCCTACAACCCTCTCCCACTGTTGATACGGTATGTCCTACAACCCTCTCCCACTGTTGATACGGTATGTCCTACAACCCTCTCCCACTGTTGATACGGTATGTCCTACAACCCTCTCCCACTGTTGATACGGTATATGTCCTACAACCCTCTCCCACTGTTGATACGGTATGTCCTACAACCCTCTCCCACTGTGGATACGGTATGTCCTACAACCCTCTCCCACTGTTGATACGGTATGTCCCACAACCCTCTCCCACTGTGGATACGGTATATGTCCTACAACCCTCTCCCACTGTTGATACGGTATGTCCTACAACCCTCTCCCACTGTTGATACGGTATGTCCCACAACCCTCTCCCACTGTTGATACGGTATATGTCCTACAACCCTCTCCCACTGTGGATACGGTATATGTCCTACAACCCTCTCCCACTGTTGATACGGTATGTCCTACAACCCTCTCCCACTGTGGATACGGTATATGTCCTACAACCCTCTCCCACTGTTGATACGGTATGTCCCACAACCCTCTCCCACTGTGGATACGGTATATGTCCTACAACCCTCTCCCACTGTTGATACGGTATGTCCTACAACCCTCTCCCACTGTTGATACGGTATGTCCTACAACCCTCTCCCACTGCGGTTAATGCACATAGCTTCCCCTCAATGAAACTGTCTCAAGTGCACGATGCAGTATACTAACTCATTAGAGCCTAGTAAAGAAACACATGTACAATGTTGCTCACAGTTACGTTATATTCAATGTGTGAGGAAGCCACGTTGGCAAACCCCGTACTCAACACCATGAACGAACGAAAACTCCATAGACACCTGCACGATAATGTATGAATACACGGCCCTGAACAAACGCCTGCACTAGTGTACATGCATGTACATGTGGCTTAAGACCAGAAGATCACAATATCCTTGTATTACGTATGATGTTCCATCGTCCCCATGCACTCTCTCACTCACTACATCTCCCCTGTCTCCAGGGTGACAAGAAGGTACCATCCACCTGCTGCAAGTTGTCGGGAGAGAAAGATCCAGACAGCCCCACACCGATCAACAGTACAGCCTGTCACATTGAGGCCAGCATGAACACCAACCCAGCAATGTACCTTAACCGTAGGGTGAGTCTTTTCGTCAGTGTTAATCTTACACTCAGACTCTGAAAAAAGTATTTATTCTGAAAATATCACCATTTTATTAAATATTGAAAAGGAGACTGTAAGAAATGTAAAAAGAAATCTCCTTTTCAAAATCTTTTTAAGATATAAAAATTAGTTTTTCAGAGTCTAAGTGTTAGACTACGTCAGTGTGTGTTCACCTCACAGCGGACCTGGACCCATATTTTCGAAGCTCTCTTAGCGCTAAGATAGTCGTAAGTGCCATACATTAACATTGCCTTAGGACTATCTTAGCATTAAGACAGCTTCGAAAATATGGGCCCTGGTCTCGTTGCTATGACAGCCAGTTACTCCCCATCTACAACTGATGAGGGATTGTATTCTTGAGATAAGACATGCTATCCGTATTCATCTTTCAGATTTTCATGACATTTCACCGACAAACTAACAGAACTGTTTTCTGGTCAAATATATATACCAGGAACTGGGGACGATTTCTCAACTACCGTTCCGTTTGAATGGCGATAATGACACAATGGGCTAGATGTATGATGTTTGTAAAAAGATAATGCAGATAAATTGAGTGCTCATGTTCAAACTGTGTGTATGTGTGTTGCAGGGGTGTTTCTCTCTGCTGAGAGACACGGTGACCCAGTACAGCACCGTGCTGCTCATCATAGAAGCCGTCGTCATCGTCATCACGGTTAGTCTCTTTGTCAACTTTGTGTCGTGTAAAGCATGTGATAGATATACCCATACTTTTCCGAGTGTGTCGAATGATACCCTACACTTTTCCCAGTGGGGCCCTTACGAGGAAAAGTATGGGTATATCTGTCTTATACCCCACTTACGGTCGAGTGTAAACGGATACTATTTCATAATATTTCTAAACAAATACAGCTGTAAACAAGCTTGTGTAAACGCACAACCCAAATACGGCCTCATCTGTGACAACTCCCGGGTACGCTCAGCCCGTGCTGCGTTGTATGGTTACCCATGTTTGGGGCTCGAAATATAATTGACATAGCCCAATGACGGTATTATCAACGTAGACGCACGTGCATCTCGCTGAAATGTACAGCTAACGCCATAAACGGCATGGCTAATGTCAAAATGGCCAAAGTTTAGAGAAAACAGAAGCAACTTTCAGTATTAAAGACATTTTGCACACAAAATTAAATAACATTCCTATATAAAAAGAAATACAATTTTTTTTTATATTATATCACGCATTATAAGAACCTTATTCATTTGGTCATAAAAAAAAAGTACAAAGTTTCAACTGGCCTTGTGGTGTAATGGTTAGTTCGTTCGGCAAGAAAGCAAGAGGAAACAGGTTCGATCCCAGGTGTCTTATATGTTCATATATAATTTTACATTTTATATAGTATCATCATTTAGATTTGGAAATTTAGAAAATTGACTCCATTGATTTCTCAGTTCTCACATTCTCACATTCATAAAACGTGGACGGTTCCTTCATTTTGCACTCTATATGGAGTTACCTCCCCTGTTCTGCAGGTAGTTTTATCATTTGATAACCGTTATCAAATCTTAATGATGGCGCCAATTTTCACAATGCTAATGACTACGTTTTAAAGTTGTTGTTGAATCTGAGAGATAACATGTGTTTACTGCAGATAATCGGGGTGGTGATTGCAGCTTGCCTGTGCAGGAGACAGCGGGAGAAGAAGTAACTTCCGATATAAGGTATTCTAGGCGAACACAAGCTTCCGGCATGTACTTGGACTGGTCGTCAAGATCATGAGTACACGGGTTATATTCTCTCTACTGAGAGTGTAAGTCCATGGAATGCTTACAATATATTTTACCAAATTGCAGATTAAACCTGGGTGACAACGAACAATAATTCCACATATGATATTTCAAGACTTGTGATGGATGGAATCTCATTATAGTTCATCCTACGATGTGAATGAAAAATGATTTTGAAATGGCCTTGTTTGTATACCAAAACATATAAGTCACAATACAGTGCAAGTCAGCTTTCAGTGCATCAGTTTCCAATTTGTAATTTGGTGGTTATGTTTTTTCTGTTATAAACTATTATTGGATGCTTCATTGAAATAAAAACTCGCACTTTAATTTTTTTATTTTTAATCATATTTATGTCACATCTGATTGTAAAGAACAAAACATGATGAAAAGTCCGTATAATAACTGCCAGTAGTTTATCATATGACGATGCATTGAATATAGTATTAATATCTTGAGAGTTGTTTCTAACTTTAAAAACATCATTGACAATATTAGTAAACTATTGAATAGATAATTTGTTTGATTTATACTGGAGATATATGTATATATATTTGGCTAATTGAATGACGAAGATGCAAAAATACCTATTAAGATAAGATATTAGACTATCATAATGTTTAATATGAGAGTTCATATATTGTTTTGTGTTTATATGAACATGCTAGAGTCTTTCCGGTTCACAATAAACAGTTGTACCTAGTATTTTTCAAATTGTTTATAAATCTATTTTCACATCCGTAGTTCTTTTCTGTATTTTGTAATCACAATGTTTTATATTATGCACAATATAAAGTCATTCTTACTTGAAATCCTATCAAAAATAAACAATCAGCTATAGCTTAGCATGAAAGTATCATGTAAATAAATTTAATCGATTTCGGAAATGTATTATGTTTCGCGTGGATTTAACCATTGCTCTATACTCCAAAACAGCCATGTTGATATAGTGACACGCTGATGTTGATATAGTGACACGCTGATGTTGATATAGTGACACGCTGATGTTGATATAGTGACAGGCTGATGTTGATATAGTGACAGGCTGATGTTGATATAGTGACAGGCTGATGTTGATATAGTGACAGGCTGATGTTGATATAGTGACAGGCTGATGTTGATATAGTGACAGGCTGATGTTGATATAGTGACAGGCTGATGTTCATTGGGTAACTATAAGACTAGAAGTTATGAACAGGATGTTCATGATTAACAAAAGCTTGTTCTCTTGCAACTCTTTCAAACCGTACCAATGCGATATGGGGTAAAGCGAGTTACATCTCCTTAATTGTGTTCAACATTATATTAATTTTATCTGTACATAATAAACTATTTTTGTAATGTTATGTTGTGTATTTTCACTTCAAGGTAATGTTGATACCACTACAACAATATGCCAACAAGGTAATGTTGGGACCACTGCAACAATATGACAACATACCATAACACTATACCAACAAGGTAAATTGTTGGTACCTTAACAACAGTATACCAACAAGGTAATGTTGGTTTCATATCAACAATGTGACAACAAAGTCATGTTGGTACCTTAACAACAGTATACCAACAAGGTAATGTTGGTACCATATCAACAAAATACCAACAAGGTAATGTTGGTTTCATATCAACAATGTGACAACAAAGTCATGTTGGTACCATAACAACAATATACCAACAAGGTAATGTTGGTTTCATATCAACAATGTGACAACAAAGTCATGTTGGTACCATAACAACAATATACCAACAAGGTAATGTTGGTTTCATATCAACAATGTGACAACAAAGTCATGTTGGTACCACTACAACAATAAACAAACAAGGTAATGCTGGTTTCATATCAACAATGTGACAACAAAGTCATGTTGGTACCATAACAACAATATACCAACAAGGTAATGTTGGTTTCATATCAACAATGTGACAACAAAGTCATGTTGGTACCATAACAACAATATACCAACAAGGTATAATGTTGGTTTCATATCAACAATGTGACAACAGAGTCATGTTGGTACCGTAACAACAATATACCAACAAGGTAATGTTGGTACCATATCAACAATGTGACAACAGAGTCATGTTGGTACCGTAACAACAATATACCAACAAGGTAATGATGGTTTCATATCAACAATGTGACAACAAAGTCATGTTGGTACCATAACAACAATATACCAACAAGGTATAATGTTGGTTTCATATCAACAATGTGACAACAGAGTCATGTTGGTACCGTAACAACAATATACCAACAAGGTAATGTTGGTTTCATATCAACAATGTGACAACAAAGTCATGTTGGTACCATAACAACAATATACAAACAAGGTAATGTTGGTTTCATATCAACAATGTGACAACAAAGTCATGTTGGTACCATAACAAGAATATACCAACAAGGTAATGTTGGTTTCATACCAACAATGTGACAACAACGTCATGTTGGTACCATAACAACAATATACCAACAAGGTAATGTTGGTTTCATGTCAACAATGTGACAACAAAGTCATGTTGGTACCATAACAACAATATACCAACAAGGTAATGTTGGTTTCATATCAACAATGTGACAACAGAGTCATGTTGGTACCGTAACAACAATATACCAACAAGGTAATGTTGGTTTCATATCAACAATGTGACAACAGAGTCATGTTGGTACCGTAACAACAATATACCAACAAGGTAATGTTGGTTTCATACAAACAATGTGACAACAACGTCATGTTGGTACCATAACAACAATATACCAACAAGGTAATGTTGGTTTCATGTCAACAATGTGACAACAAAGTCATGTTGGTACCATAACAACAATATACCAACAAGGTATAATGTTGGTTTCATATCAACACTGTGACAACAGAGTCATGTTGGTACCATAACAACAATATACCAACAAGGTAATGTTGGTTTCATATCAACAATGTGACAACAAAGTCATGTTGGTAGCATAACAACAATATACCAACAAGGTAATGTTGGTTTCATATCAACAATGTGACAACAAAGTCATGTTGGTACCATAACAAGAATATACCAACAAGGTATAATGTTGGTTTCATATCAACAATGTGACAACAAAGTCATGTTGGTACCATAACAACAATATACCAACAAGGTATAATGTTGGTTTCATATCAACAATGTGACAACAGAGTCATGTTGGTACCGTAACAACAATATACCAACAAGGTAATGTTGGTTTCATATCAACAATGTGACAACAGAGTCATGTTGATACCGTAACAACAATATACCAACAAGGTAATGTTGGTTTCATACCAACAATGTGACAACAACGTCATGTTGGTACCATAACAACAATATACCAACAAGGTAATGTTGGTTTCATGTCAACAATGTGACAACAAAGTCATGTTGGTACCATAATAACAATATACCAACAAGGTATAATGTTGGTTTCATATCAACAATGTGACAACAAATTCATGTTGGTACCATAACAACAATATACCAACAAGGTAATGTTGGTTTCATATCAACAATGTGACAACAAAGTCATGTTGGTACCATAACAACAATATACCAACAAGGTATAATGTTGGTACCATATCAACAATGTGACAACAGAGTCATGTTGGTACCATAACAACAATATACCAACAAGGTAATGTTGGTTTCATATCAACAATGTGACAACAAATTCATGTTGGTACCATAACAACAATATACCAACAAGGTAATGTTGGTTTCATATCAACAATGTGACAACAAAGTCATGTTGGTACCATAACAACAATATACCAACAAGGTAATGTTGGTACCATATCAACAATGTGACAACAAAGTCATGTTGGTACCATAACAACAATATACCAACAAGGTAATGTTGGTTTCATATCAACAATGTGACAACAAAGTCATGTTGGTACCATAGCAACAGTATACCAACAAGGTAATGTTGGTTTCATATCAACAATGTGACAACAAAGTCATGATGGTACCATAACAACAATATACCAACAAGGGAATGTTGGTTTCATATCAACAATGTGACAACAGAGTCATGTTGGTACCGTAACAACAATATACCAACAAGGTAATGTTGGTTTCATATCAACAATGTGACAACAAATTCATGTTGGTACCATAACAACAATATACCAACAAGGTAATGATGGTTTCATATCAACAATGTGACAACAAAGTCATGTTGGTACCATAACAACAATATACCAACAAGGTAATTTTGGTTTCATATCAACACTGTGACAACAAAGTCATGTTGGTACCATAACAACAATATACCAACAAGGTAATGTTGGTTTCATATCAACAATGTGACAACAAAGTCATGTTGGTACCATAGCAACAGTATACCAACAAGGTAATGTTGGTTTCATATCAACAATGTGACAACAAAGTCATGATGGTACCATAACAACAATATACCAACAAGGTAATGTTGGTTTCATATCAACAATGTGACAACAAAGTCATGTTGGTACCATAGCAACAATATATCAACAAGGGAATGTTGGTTTCATATCAACAATGTGACAACAAAGTCATGATGGTACCATAACAACAATATATCAACAAGGGAATGTTGGTTTCATATCAACAATGTGACAACAAAGTCATGTTGGTACCATAACAACAATATACCAACAAGGTAATGTTGGTACCATATCAACAATGTGACAACAAAGTCATGTTGGTACCATAACAACAATATACCAACAAGGTAATGTTGGTTTCATATCAACAATGTGACAACAAAGTCATGTTGGTACCATAACAACAATATACCAACAAGGTAATGTTGGTTTCATATCAACAATGTGACAACAAAGTCATGTTGGTACCATAGCAACAATATACCAACAAGGTAATGTTGGTTTCATATCAACAATGTGACAACAAAGTCATGATGGTACCATAACAACAATATACCAACAAGGTATAATGTTGGTTTCATATCAACAATGTGACAACAAAGTCATGTTGGTACCATAACAACAATATACCAACAAGGTATAATGTTGGTTTCATATCAACAATGTGACAACAGAGTCATGTTGGTACCGTAACAACAATATACCAACAAGGTAATGTTGGTTTCATATCAACAATGTGACAACAAATTCATGTTGGTACCATAACAACAATATACCAACAAGGTAATGATGGTTTCATATCAACAATGTGACAACAAAGTCATGTTGGTACCATAACAACAATATACCAACAAGGTATAATGTTGGTTTCATATCAACACTGTGACAACAAAGTCATGTTGGTAGCATAACAACAATATACCAACAAGGTAATGTTGGTTTCATATCAACAATGTGACAACAAAGTCATGTTGGTACCATAGCAACAGTATACCAACAAGGTAATTTTGGTTTCATATCAACACTGTGACAAAAAAGTCATGTTGGTAGCATAACAACAATATACCAACAAGGTAATGTTGGTACCATATCAACAATGTGACAACAAAGTCATGTTCGTACCATAACAACAATATACCAACAAGGTAATGTTGGTACCATATCAACAATGTGACAACAAAGTCATGTTGGTACCATAACAACAATATACCAACAAGGTAATGATGGTGTCATATCAACAATGTGACAACAAAGTCATGTTGGTACCATAACAACAATATACCAACAAGGTAATTTTGGTTTCATATCAACACTGTGACAACAAAGTCATGTTGGTAGCATAACAACAATATACCAACAAGGTAATGTTGGTTTCATGTCAACAATGTGACAACAAAGTCATGTTGGTACCATAACAACAATATACCAACAAGGTAATGTTGGTACCATATCAACAATGTGACAACAAAGTCATGTTGGTACCATAACAACAATATACCAACAAGGTAATGTTGGTTTCATATCAACAATGTGACAACAAAGTCATGTTGGTACCATAGCAACAGTATACCAACAAGGTAATGTTGGTTTCATATCAACAATGTGACAACAAAGTCATGATGGTACCATAACAACAATATACCAACAAGGGAATGTTGGTTTCATATCAACAATGTTACAACAAAGTCATGTTGGTACCATAACAACAATATACCAACAAGGTATAATGTTGGTTTCATATCAACAATGTGACAACAGAGTCATGTTGGTACCGTAACAACAATATACCAACAAGGTAATGTTGGTTTCATATCAACAATGTGACAACAAATTCATGTTGGTACCATAACAACAATATACCAACAAGGTAATGATGGTTTCATATCAACAATGTGACAACAAAGTCATGTTGGTACCATAACAACAATATACCAACATGGTAATGTTGGTACCATATCAACAAAATACCAACAAGGTAAATTGTTGGTACCTTAACAACAGTATACCAACAAGGTAATGTTGGTTTCATATCAACAATGTGACAACAAAGTCATGTTGGTACCATAACAACAATATACCAACAAGGTAATGTTGGTACCATATCAACAAAATACCAACAAGGTAAATTGTTGGTACCTTAACAACAGTATACCAACAAGGTAATGTTGGTTTCATATCAACAATGTGACAACAAAGTCATGTTGGTACCATAACAACAATATACCAACAAGGTAATGTTGGTTTCATATCAACAATGTGACAACAAAGTCATGTTGGTACCATAACAACAATATACCAACAAGGTAATGTTGGTTTCATATCAACAATGTGACAACAAAGTCATGTTGGTACCATAACAACAATATACGAACAAGGTAATTTTGGTTTCATATCAACACTGTGACAACAAAGTCATGTTGGTACCATAACAACAATATACCAACAAGGTAATGTTGGTTTCATATCAACAATGTGACAACAAAGTCATGTTGGAACCATAACAACAATATTCCAACAAAGTCATGTTGGTACCATAACATCAATATACCAACAAGGTAATGTTGGTACCATAACAACAATATACCAACAAGGTAATGTTGGTACCATGACATCAATATACCAACAAGATAATGTTGGTACCATATCAACAATATACCAACATAGTAATGTTGGTACAATAACAACAATATACCAACAAGGTAATGTTGCTGCCATAACAACAAAATACCAATCAGGCAATGTTGGTACCATAACAATATACCAACAAAGTCATGTTGGTACCATAACAACAATATACCAACCAGGTAATGTTGGTATCATAACTAAATACACGTTTCACATTTTGATGAAAGGTGATACGAGTACATCATTTAAAACGTTTGAATATAATCAGTATAAATCAGTTGAAATTTCTTGTCGTGTGCTTTCAAGTCAGTCGAAGCTTTGTCAATGGACTAGTGATGTTGAATATAGCCAAACTCTCAAAATATCAACTACGTAGATAAGTTGATGCGTGTTACATGTCATCCTCGTCATCCCATGGTTTTATATATGCTCCGTTACTCTCACCCATGGGAAAACTTATCAGGAGAATCTGTACTCAAATTACCCGCCCTTGGCCGGCGTGAACCAATCAAACTGCTACGCAGCTTGGACCTGCGAGCCAATGACAATTCATATCACTTCGTTTCAAAGCAAGCGAGGTCATTGTGTTAGCCATCTGTCACCGGTTATCTCCCTTGACCATTTCAGTATTATCCCATTGAGCATTTTCTTTGGTTACTGACTTCGTCACGCTGGCCAAGGGCAGTTAATTTGAGAACAGATTCCCCTGATAAGGTTTCTCATGGGTGATATAGTGGAGAGTAACAGAGCATAAACAAAACCATGGCTAACCGAGGATGGTTACATGTGAATATTGTAATCTTACTAAATTCTGAATCCATTAGGTTAAATGATGAACATAAACTGTAATTCTGTATAATGGCTATTGAACTTGCATACGGGTCAAAAGTTAGGGGGTCGAGTCTATCTTACAGAAGTCTAAAAAGGTAAACTAATATTAATAGTGATCTCTTAAATTAGAGGTTAACGGTTTTAAAATAAAGGTCCATAAATAAGTCCAATCTGTCATTGAGAATGACGATTTAACACTAAACATTGCTACAGAACTAAAGAGGGTTTTCAGACAGACCTTGTCGATACATTGCTGAGTTGTATCTGAGAATATAATGTTTCAACATGTAATTAGAAATTGAAGACTCAAACATGAATCAATTAGAACAGAAGTTTATTTCCATGGATTTCATATGTAACACATATGTAGTGCACATTGCAAGATCAGTAATGTTTTTAACGTTCAGGTATTTAGAAACTGACACCTTTAACCACTAAAACAATCATTAATATTTATAGTACAATGTCGTTAGTTGGGATTAGACTATTATATGAACTCTTACGCTTGTTGTTAATTACGTATAATTATTCAATTGAATTGGCAATACAGATACGCGACAATACAATAATAAATAAGCTACGCCATCACATGGATAGATTTGCTTCTACAGAATGATACAACCAAGATGCAAAGTCCAAAGAAATGCACATTTGCAAACATAAAATTTTCTTTCAAATGTTGTTGTCAATTGACTCCACACTTTCGTTATATGAAATGTCGAACTTCACCAGAGAGCCGAAATGTACTACTACTTCAGTACCGTTAGACAGCAGACAACTGCAGCATGAATGATGCAGTTCGAGATGTTGAAGGGTTTAGCAGTAGAGAAGTTAGGATAATTGATGAAACTAAACCAAGTGAAGATGTAACAAGGCTTTAAGCAGTAGAGAAGTTAGGATATTTTATGAAACTAATCCAATTGAAGATGTAACAAGGCTTTAAGCAGTATAGAAGTTAGGATACTTGATGAAACTACTCCAAGTGAAGATGTAACAAGGCTTTAAGCAGTAGAGAAGTTAGGATAATTGATGAAACTACTCCAAGTGAAGATGTTTCAAGGCTTTAAGCAGTATAGAAGTTAGGATAATTGATGAAACTACTCCAAGTGAAGATGTTACAAGGCTTTAAGCAGTATAGAAGTTAGGATACTTGATGAAACTTCTATCCTGGTGAAGATATTGTAGGGAGCTAAACAGTAGAGAAGTTAGGATACTAGATGAAACTACTCCGAGTGAAGATGTTACAAGGCTCTAAGTAGTAGATAAGTAAGGATACTTGATGAAACTAATCCAAGGGAAGATGTCACAAGGCTCTAAGCCGTAAAATAATAGGAAACTTGATTAAACTAATCCAAGTGAAGATGTTACAAGACTCTAAGCAGTAGAGAAGTAAGGATACTTGATGAAACTACTCCTTGTGAAGATTTAATAAGGCTCTAAACAGTAGAGAAGTAAGGATACTTGATGAAACTCCTCCTGGTGAATGTGTTACAAGGAGCTAAACAGTAGAGAAGTTAGAATACTTGATGAAACTACTTCTGGTGAAGATGTTACAAGGCTCTAAAATATAAGCAGTAGATGTTGTAAGGAGCTTATACAGTAGAGAAGTTAGGATACTTGATGAAACTACTCCTGGTGAAGATACTGTAAGGAGCAAAGCAGTAGAGGAGTTTGGAGACTTCATGAAACTTATGTAAGTGAAGATGTTGTAAGGAGCTAAGCAGTGGAGGAGTTGGGAGACTTGAAGGTGCTGATGAGTTTGTGCGAGTGGAGGCACAGCACGTTGACGTCGAGCACCAGCACACTGCCGAACACCAGGGAGAGGAACACCACCCCGACGTACCCGATACTCTGGGCAGAGGGCCTCTCGTCAACAGCGCTCTTGAGTTTGCGCTGGGCTGCCGATGTGTTTCTTGTGTCGATGGAGAGTGCAGCGACCAGGGCTTGAATCTTTTGCTCCATGGTGAGGGAGGAGATGGTGGGCTCCCAAATGGGGGGCGGGTCTCCACACTCGCAGTAGCACACCGAGTCGTCCCACTCTGAAACACCAACAGTTGTGAAACATACATATAACTAAATATACATAAATATATTCAGAAAACTACAGACTTTTGATAAAAGGTATATTGAAGAGGCTTCAATTGAGTAAAAGTTTAGTTCATCAGGTCGGAAGGCTCAATGGGCTTATGACAGGCGTACGGCGTCGTCCGTCCCCCTATCCGTAAACGTTTAGCATTATCGGCTTCTCATTAAAGCATCCATTGATCTCAATGATGATTGTTTTTGTTCAAAGACCCCTCTCCTCCCTGACTTACCCCCGGCAGGTGTGTCCATATCCGTGCAGTTGAGAACTTGGGGCTCCACGTTGTCATTCTCGTAGGCCACCTGCACACTTCGCAGTAAACCTGTTAGTAAAAACACACACGAGCGTCATCAAACCGGTACCCTGAAGACCTACACTTAATGTTGCTAGGTGTTCAGTTTCAAGGGAACTTACCTCCAACACATATTTTGGAGTAGAAGACCCAGTCCGAGTTGGTCACCACACTTCCAGGGTTGTTCTTTAGGAAGACGGTGGTCTGCTCATGATGGTGCAGTCTGCAGGTCTTGTCTGTCGTCTGGTACGAGAATCCCCAGCATTCCGTGTTGTTCACCCATCCGTTCCGGCACAGAGTAGCGCATGCAGCCTCATCCTCTACAGTGACGTCATCCAGGCTTATTGTCTGCGCTGTTCCAAGCTTACCTTCATGTGGGTCGAACCAGCAGTCGCCTGTCATGCATTGTGTACAAGTAACTTGTCGTTAGGCATGTAGTATGCAGGGGTTATGTGCACATTTAATTGATTATTGCATCTGCTTATACTGCGATTTGAATAATCAATACCATGTTTCATGTCCATTTTCATTTTTAAGCATTTTAATAGATATCTCTCTTTGAAGCAATGGCTATGCTACACTCACGGACAAAGGAAATATATGTTATTTTGAACAGAGTGAAACACAAAACATTACTGGCTGAGAAAGTCGAATTTTAATGTTTGCAATGAGGATATATCTCGTAAAGAGATATAGACAATTTGATTCATGAGAGTATGATACTAAATATGTTATAATTATCTGTTCAAACATACATGGGACGCTGAAATTGTTTTTTCAAAGGGATTTTTAGGCTTTAGGCATAATGTTTGGTATTTAAGTTACAAGTATATGAACTATAGAAATGATATTAGTATAAGATGTTGTCAGAATAATTTACCTTCTTGGGTTTTTAATCGAGGGCGCATTTTTGTTATATAATGTCATAAAACAAGCCAGAAAGCCGAATTTCACTCTTCTATCTCGCCTGGTTAAGGAGATTCTAAAATGACGTTTTTTAAAAAAAAATCAGAGAACTGAAAAGATAATGTTACAAAGGTTATAAATTAAATTTAGTTGGGAGTTTAGAGACATGGTGTAACTTTGCTTCAGTCGTGTTCCCCAGTCGTTAACTAAATTATCATCGATGTTGTACTTATGCTTTCTTTGGCCCGTGAGTGTATGTATCGATGCGTATTAACGTAATAACCCTTTTACCAATGATTTGCAACTGCTATCGAGAGAGTAGAGTTAGCTTATTCTGTTCAATTTTCAAAATGGTAGAAGAGAGCGGGGATTATACGGTCGAGGTCCAGAAAATCATCCTGGGCTATTGACAAACAATGAAACAAGAAATCCATGATACATGCCTCAAAAACGTTAAAGATCTGTTCTATATATAGGCCTGGGACGAAAGTGCTTTCCTCGACAGTAAAATAAATATATCAGTTTTTCGAACAGGTCCAAATTGTACAAAGTTCCCCCTAAGGTAGGGATGCTGTGGACAAGGGTAGGGTACATCTGGGAAATAACACACATTACAAGGACAGTAGTGTAAGGTGAGCACGCACATGCTCCTTAACCGGATCCAAACCGGATCAGCGTTAATGTATGCAGCGTAGCTCATTAATAGGCTAATGTATGCATGACGTCACAACTCAGATCGGTCTCGTATCGTGTTTGCTATTCAATACAAAAAGAGTTATTACCCTAGCCATCATCATTAGTGAAGAACAATGACTTTTGTAACAGTACCCCTATTATGAAAACCCCTCCCTCAGAAGAATACTGCTTTTGAAACAACCCGCCAAAGCTATTTTAAGTTCTTGACCTGTAGTCTTATTCATCCATGTAGTGTTTGCTATGTTATGTATACACGGTTGGTGTCGAGTCGTGTATGTTATTTGAAACAGTTCCCATTCTGATCTTCTCTCTTTATATACAGGACAACAGGGAAAAGTGACTCCGATACGAGTAGTAAATAACTTATACTGCAATGTTTTACTTAATAATGATATGATATGATATGATATGATATGATATGTGTATCTTATGAATCTAATCACTATGCATTTATCATAATCATTCCTAGCATATTAAATCGTACTAGTGAATACATCCTGGAAAAAAGGAGAGCTGTCTCTATCAAAATAGTATCAATTTCATGTCAAAACACTAAGCTTATTTTAACAACAAAACGCCCATACACAACTAGAGAATCCATATAGACCAAGTCTATTGATACAGGGTCAACATCACTGACCCCGAGAGGAATTTCATTCAATGAAGGACTGTCAACAGGTCGCTGTCCTATTTCTTATTGACGTAGCTTAGCCTCGAGCGAGACGGTATGAATTAATTGTAAAGTATTCATGAGCAAGTCTAGGCACTTCCATTTCGCCCTCAATATATCGCTTTTCTTTCATGTAATAGGTGCATTCGACTAACACCTTGGTCTGTGCACTATAACGGGGCAGATTAGCCCTCTCCATACATATATGGAGGTGTTTTATTATCATTAGAAAAGGCCGGTCCTGTAATGTTACTGTGAGAATGTATAAGCCTTTTTTTTTTTTTTAACAAATAAAACCCAGCACGTGCACTCTGTCCCTCTAGATCACAATGGGTGGTATACATTTAAGAGGAAAGCCTGCAACACCCCTCTGGTTTTGCATTCTGATGAAACCTGATTTCATGGGATGGATCTAGCAAACTAATCAAGATAAATGCATGACTTTCGATGTATCATAAAATCAATATAATCGTGGTGTTATTCCAATACTTATGTACAATGTAATGTTTTATAATACTGTGATGTTTGGTATAAAAAGTGTGTCATTGCAAGGCGTTGTGCAATAACCAGGCTATTAATAGAAAGGGAAATCCCAAAGAGAATTAAATGGGCGCTTGATTCAAGTGAATAGTGATACAAGACTCATAAACAAGCATTGAAGCAGTTATCTCCCGTTTCTGTTTATTCTCAATGGGTTGGTTAAGAGATATCAACGTTTCTTAGTTCGGTTATATTATCCAAACGTTCCCTTCATGACTGTGTGTATTGCTATGTGGTGGCGTGAATGATTGGATTATGAAAGTAATGACCCTGCTATCCCGCCGAACAAGTATAGGAACCTTATTGAATACAGAATATGTACCGCTTCATCGTCCTCGGTGGTGGCGACGGCGGCCGTGATGTTATGGAAGCTCCAGGCGGCGGCGATAGTGGTGGTGGTGGTGGTGGTGATGATAACCATCACGTCACGTGATCAACATCGTTCAACTAGACAAACATACAATGCTACGATAGTACTAGACATGTCGCCATGGCAATACACGTCAGCCGTATCCAGTCAATCACAAACCCTGTGCTATCGATGAAGCGGTACATATTCTGTATTCAATAAGGTTCCTATACTTGTTCGGCGGGATAGCAGGGTCATTACTTTCATAATCCAATCATTCACGCCACCACATAGCAATACACACAGTCATGAAGGGAACGTTTGGATAATATAACCGAACTAAGAAACGTTGATATCTCTTAACCAACCCATTGAGAATAAACAGAAACGGGAGATAACTGCTTCAATGCTTGTTTATGAGTCTTGTATCACTATTCACTTGAATCAAGCGCCCATTTAATTCTCTTTGGGATTTCCCTTTCTATTAATAGCCTGGTTATTGCACAACGCCTTGCAATGACACACTTTTTATACCAAACATCACAGTATTATAAGACATTACATTGTACATAAGTATTGGAATAACACCACGATTATATTGATTTTATGATACATCGAAAGTCATGCATTTATCTTGATTAGTTTGCTAGATCCATCCCATGAAATCAGGTTTCATCAGAATGCAAAACCAGAGGGGTGTTGCAGGCTTTCCTCTTAAATGTATACCACCCATTGTGATCTAGAGGGACAGAGTGCACGTGCTGGGTTTTATTTGTTAAAAAAAAAAAAAAAAGGCTTATACATTCTCACAGTAACATTACAGGACCGGCCTTTTCTAATGATAATAAAACACCTCCATATATGTATGGAGAGGGCTAATCTGCCCCGTTATAGTGCACAGACCAAGGTGTAAGTCGAATGCACCTATTACATGAAAGAAAAGCGATATATTGAGGGCGAAATGGAAGTGCCTAGACTTGCTCATGAATACTTTACAATTAATTCATACCGTCTCGCTCGAGGCTAAGCTACGTCAATAAGAAATAGGACAGCGACCTGTTGACAGTCCTTCATTGAATGAAATTCCTCTCGGGGTCAGTGATGTTGACCCTGTATCAATAGACTTGGTCTATATGGATTCTCTAGTTGTGTATGGGCGTTTTGTTGTTAAAATAAGCTTAGTGTTTTGACATGAAATTGATACTATTTTGATAGAGACAGCTCTCCTTTTTTCCAGGATGTATTCACTAGTACGATTTAATATGCTAGGAATGATTATGATAAATGCATAGTGATTAGATTCATAAGATACACATATCATATCATATCATATCATATCATATCATTATTAAGTAAAACATTGCAGTATAAGTTATTTACTACTCGTATCGGAGTCACTTTTCCCTGTTGTCCTGAGAGAGAGAAGATCAGAATGGGAACTGTTTCAAATAACATACACGACTCGACACCAACCGTGTATACATAACATAGCAAACACTACATGGATGAATAAGACTACAGGTCAAGAACTTAAAATAGCTTTGGCGGGTTGTTTCAAAAGCAGTATTCTTCTGAGGGAGGGGTTTTCATAATAGGGGTACTGTTACAAAAGTCATTGTTCTTCACTAATGATGATGGCTAGGGTAATAACTCTTTTTGTATTGAATAGCAAACACGATACGAGACCGATCTGAGTTGTGACGTCATGCATACATTAGCCTATTAATGAGCTACGCTGCATACATTAACGCTGATCCGGTTTGGATCCGGTTAAGGAGCATGTGCGTGCTCACCTTACACTACTAAGGACGGTTTCGTCCAAACATCATGTGCAAAACTACCTTTCAGACAAATAGAACATGACAAACAAACAGAATAGATTACACGAGAATGAAACTGTCCACATTTGTGTTGTCCTTATCACTACATTGTAAAATTCGTTATCGTCAAAAAAACTATGCTTATTGTGACAGCGAGCCCCTGCGTTCTGATACTCTAAATGTACATGTACATGGGATTTGGTGAACATGCAAATCGTCTAACATGTCTAAACTTCTAGCTCGCTCAAATTTTCATAAAAATGTCATAGTTGTAGACTTCCCATAACTTTCTTCAACCAATAAAAACATCTTAGATTTTCGGTTTGGGAATTAGCTGGAGTGTCCAGACCATCCCATGATCCGAATGATCCCCGTTCTCCCCTATAATTCCCCTAATATTCATGATTTGATATTGAAAGCTCAAACCATCATGTCTGTAGCACATGAAGTTGAAAGACTCGTTGCACGTGTGTGTGCTCCAAGTAAACGAGCTGTCCATGGCGGCGCACACTTCGCGTGAAGCTGGGTTTACTGGTTGTGACAAGGCCCAGTTGAAGAGCTTGGGTTTGACACATCCGTGGAAGAGGTAGGGATTGCTGCTGTCCTGTGTCTCGTACAGAGCAAGCCACATCTTCCTCTCACTCAACCTGAAACCATTGATATACACACTCATACAAGATCAGTCACTTGAAACAATTGATATTATAAGGAGAAACCATGATACCGAGGATATGGTAAGCTTGTGGACCCTGATATGAAGGAAAAACCCGAGGATGCGAAACATTCGAGGGTTTTTTCCTGACCATCAGGGTCAACAACCTTACCATATCCCAGGTAGAATGGTTTCTCTATATTATCAACCGTTTCTAAGTGTAAAACAGGCTTTGTTATCGCGTTATATTGAGGATCCCTGGTAAATAGAGTCCTTCATAAAATCGTTTTTGGAACTTGAAATCCCTGTGTACAGTGCCGCTATATAAGTTGCTTCTGTACCGTAGAATCTCATCTGCCTCGTTGGCAGCTCACGTACTATATAGGTGTTGTTGGATACGGGTTCGAGACGCACTTTCTTCAAAACTGTTCACATCCTGTCATATATTTGAGAAAATTTCCAAACTTACTCTAAGATTGTTTCTTTAGATCTTTACTTCCAAGCCGTCATTTTAGCAATATATCAGGGTTTGCAATCATTGTAATTCCTCCTAACAGGGTTTACAATTGTCTGTGTAAACCATCCTGGAGGGACTTACATACGGTTTAAAAAGGTTGTTTCAAGTGTCATAGTGGACTTTACGATCCAAATCTCATCCAAATTCTATATTTTATATCACTGATAAATTATTCAAACTAAGCATATATTTGTAAACTTTCTCTATCTTTATCAATTGAAAACACGTGTTCACTCGACCGCTGTTACTATCGCCACAGGCATCCATACCAATGGTCAGTGATTATGTCACATTGCATATTCGGCCCTTCATAATATCCTGTAACTAATATTACGCCGACCATGCAATCCTGGTTACCTTTGTCCAGCGTCCAGCATGTGGCCGGCCAAACTAGTTTTATCGGATTATATGAATGTTATGATGTAACATGTATGTGCTTAAATACGCAGAGAGGTGTTCTCTCGGCAGACTCAAACAGACTCGCATAGACTCGAGGTAGACGCCTGTCCTCACCGTTTGTGGCAGAGTCCATATTCGACTCTGGCAGAAGCAGTATAGATCAAACATTATGTAACCTTGTCATTCGACACCTCGGCCTGGACACAACTTGGAGTGAGTCTCCACGGCAGAGCCTGGGGGATGACTCTGTCGTGTACTCCCAAGTTGTGATTGTACCACCGGCTTGGGGGTCATTGTACAACGCCAAATAAAAGATATGGTCGACCAACAACAACTGTCTCAAGTCGTCAATTCGTCAGATTCATCTTCCCTTGTCTCCGAGGTTCTTAAACCTTAACAATTGGTGGAGGATCTCATGGTAGTGTGAGTTGGCTGTAGCTCGCACAATTCCGGTACCTAAATTGCAGCCGAGTGATTTGGAACCCGAAGACGATGGAGGATGAAGAATGAAATATAGACTGAGACCACACCCTCTACGCCGATCAACACCTGCCCTTCAACAACTAACTGAAGTAAGTCCAACTTCGTTTGAGCTACAGTTAGACAAACATGCGACAACCTATACCAAGTTCCTATCATCACATCTTCAACGACGAGTGTATGCAACAACCAGCATCCAACAACCTGCAACCTGAGCTAAATCAACCGAAACGCCTGGAGCACAGTGTCATCAGAGATTACTCATCGTTAAAGTTTGAATTCAGCATCTTCAGGACCTATCTATCAACGCCATCAACGCCAATCCAGTGTGTCCCTGAAGACTGAAGAATCAAGACCATTGACACTAAATAATCTCAATTCATTAAGAACTCAAAAAGACAATTAAAATAACCAGTGTTAATAATATGTGTTATAATTCCGTGGATCAATCAGACAGGTATGTGTGATTTAATCAGCCAGTAAGAACGTTTTGTAATAATCATTGTATGTATTTTATTGATAAGTTCTGTATGTACTGGAGTCGTTGGGATAAACTTCTGTTTCGTTTATCAATTTAAGTCGTTGACGTCGGTTAGGATTATGTTTATTCCATGTATTTTACTTCTCGGTTGATGAATCTCCCTATCGCCAAATAGATTCTCGGTGTCAATCATTTTGTTGATAAATTGGTAACTTGTTTATAAAACCCTGTAAAGACGTAAAGAGAAGCTGAAATGTTGCCGCCAGTAGTGTATTTCTAGACATATCGCTCTGACGAGTACTAAGTATCCCGATGCCAATAACTTCTCTGCATCAAATATACAGCTCTAAGGAGGCGAATGTTATTCGAAATTGCATCATGCTTAACTATCAATTTAAAAATTATCCAGCCATTATCAAATATTTGTATAAAATCATTTAGAAGCTCACGCCTTTAGTCACATCATGTGTCCCAGTGCAACCCTGCATTACATATACTCGTGTCCAACGTCGTGCCTATTTCTAATTTGATTGAATGTTCAATATTGTCAATATCCTTATCAGGCGATTCGAGTCGGTTAGGTTTTTATCATATTACGCCAATCCACGCCATTCCTACCCATTTAGTTACCCTTGCTTTGCCGAGTCTAGGCCCACCAATATAAGACTCCCAACTCGATTCATCTATAAGGCAATGTTCAATTCTAGATACATTCACCGACCATGTAACATTATTACGCATGTTACTTACTATTTTACAAACTGGCTTGATTATCACACTACCACTTTGATGTGTAATTTGTATTTTGTCTTCTTGCTTATCATATTACCACATTCGTTCATTTCACTGTACCAGTTGCCAACTAACTAATGTAAAATATACAATTATTTCGTGTACAAATAATTCAAAGAAAAAGTTTTCGAGGACGAAAACTAGGGAAGGCCCGGAGAAATTGTCATAGTGGACTTTACGATCCAAATCTCATCCAAATTCTATATTTTATATCACTGATAAATTATTCAAACTAAGCATATATTTGTAAACTTTCTCTATCTTTATCAATTGAAAACACGTGTTCACTCGACCGCTGTTACTATCGCCACAGGCATCCATACCAATGGTCAGTGATTATGTCACATTGCATATTCGGCCCTTCATAATATCCTGTAACTAATATTACGCCGACCATGCAATCCTGGTTACCTTTGTCCAGCGTCCAGCATGTGGCCGGCCAAACTAGTTTTATCGGATTATATGAATGTTATGATGTAACATGTATGTGCTTAAATACGCAGAGAGGTGTTCTCTCGGCAGACTCAAACAGACTCGCATAGACTCGAGGTAGACGCCTGTCCTCACCGTTTGTGGCAGAGTCCATATTCGACTCTGGCAGAAGCAGTATAGATCAAACATTATGTAACCTTGTCATTCGACACCTCGGCCTGGACACAACTTGGAGTGAGTCTCCACGGCAGAGCCTGGGGGATGACTCTGTCGTGTACTCCCAAGTTGTGATTGTACCACCGGCTTGGGGGTCATTGTACAACGCCAAATAAAAGATATGGTCGACCAACAACAACTGTCTCAAGTCGTCAATTCGTCAGATTCATCTTCCCTTGTCTCCGAGGTTCTTAAACCTTAACACAAGTATCACGTTATATGGCTAGAAGGTTGATCAATACACATACATGGTCAGTCACAAACACATACTACTTTTACTCTACATAAAACATTGTGTAAGTACACGCATAGGAGGTCGGTCAAATAATAATCTTTCTCAACATGAAACATTGAGTAAGTACACGCATAGGAGGTCGGTCAAATAATAATCTTACTCTACATGAAACATTGAGTAAGGACACGCATAGGAGGTCAGCCAAATAATAATCTTACTCAACATGAAACATTAAGTAAATACGCAAAGGAGGTCGGTCAAATACTACTCAAATGAAATAGTCCTCTTACAATACATGAAACCATGAGAAAAGGAAGGCCAGCCAAATAGTTATCTTACTTAACATGAAATCATGACGAACAGAGACCATGAGTAAATGCGGTGTCCGGACAAAAGCCCCAAATGACAAAATACCCCTAGGACAAAAATCAATGCAGGCTGAAATCATTATTTCAAGGGTTTGGGGACACATTGTTTGGTATTTATAAGATGAAAATCTATGAAATATTGAAATGTTATATTTAGTGTTATGATAACGGCATCGTTTCTGTAGGTCGTCACAAACAAGCACGAAAACCATAATTATTTCACTCTCCTATCTCAAATGGTTAACAAAAAGACGATTGTCAAGCCGTGTTCGAAAGAAAGCCCTTGCCTTCGGGATTTGCCGTGGGGTCCGGGTTAAAACCTCCCCTCCCCTCGAGCAGCGTCGGAAAGCCCTCATTATAGGTCTTTTATATACCTCAATGGCCCATTAACACTCTTTTCGAATTCAGTTGTTTTTCGGGGAGAACATTCCTACGAAAGGGACTAGGGCCTTACAATTCCTATTGAGAAGGGCCTTATACATGATAGTTCATTGATAATTGTGGTTCCTTTCGTAGGGAAGTTCTTCCGGAAAAACAACTGAATTCAACGAGTGTTAAATGGGCCTTGAGGTATATAAAAAAAAAAAGATTATACCATTATCCTCGGGCGTTCTAGCAAAGAGAGGCCTTTGCCTGCGGGAAGACCCTCGGGCGCTGACGCCCACCCGGGCCGTCCCTGAGGCAAAGACCTCTCTTTGCTCGAACGCCCTCGCATTCAGGTGTTATCCATTACATATCCTACGATGCAAATAAAGGAGGAACGTCAATGGTCTACTAGTGATTATATGTCTCACAGTTTAGTGAAGTTTCCTTTCCAATCATCTGAGTTGTCAATGTACAGCAGTTGGTCAATAGTTTCCTGTCCAATCACTCGGAACATCTCTGCAGTTTCCGCCTCACAGATTAGTTTGGCTTCGTTCCAGGTTCTTGGTGTGGTGTGCAGATAGAAGACGGACCTGACAGACGGACTACAGCGAGCCCCTGAAACACATCGTGCCGTACAGGCCAAATCCTTTATACGCAGTTTAACATCATCAGCTTACATCCCTTGTGAAGTTATTTCTTTTGTTTGAGTTGCTGGTTATGTAACCACCATCTGCGCAGGTTGGTTATCTCATAATCACCATGGTCGGTTATGAGTTATTCAACGGAAACAAATGGATTTATAAAATTTGGAAATTTTGTCAAATTAGACATGAAATTTTACAGGCAACGTGGCAAAGGCAAAGTGAGAATCGAACCCTGGACCTCTATTTCGTCGAGCAGGGCATTTGCCAATTGAGCTACCGAGTATTGATATTTTTTCTAGTATTTTATATACATACGTATGTATAGGTACCAATTTATGTCTACTTTTTGTAAGGAATGAAGGAATTAGTTTGAAACCTTCCTTTCGAGTCAGTCATGAGTGTATTTGGAATATTTCATTGATATAATTTGGTCATGCATAAATCAACAAAATATCCCCTTAAAATTCATATATTAAAACATTTTATTAAAAAGAGTGTTCCGCGGGAGTGTAAAGCAAAGCATATAAGTGAAAAGAGTGTAAAGCAAATAATGACCCGATTGCCTCGCGTAATGGCAATAAACTCTGCTCGGGCTAACGCCCTCGCGAATCTATATGCTATAACCGCTCGGCCCGGATCATTATTTACTACATAATGATATCACGTGCACTAAGTCCTCAAAAGTTACAACAAATATGCATTATTGAAAACTTATGGTGCAAGATTAAACAAACAGTTTGCATATTAAAGTTGTTTATGATAGTCACAACAACTTATCAATCTATTTTTCAGCTATATACTTTGATCTAAAATCAAAAGTTTTCTCACCTTGCAGGCACAAAAGAGCACACAGTAGAAGTCTCATGGCGGCCGATACACTGCTACAGTTTGAGTCAGTGGGCCAATGGTGCAGGGAGAGAGAGAGAGCAGCACTGCAAACATACAAGACGTTATGTCATACATCGCTCTTCATTATTAGAGATATGTCGTTATACCGACATCAACTGGTAATGTTGACACACTTGGACAAGCTATGGCATCTGTGTCTTGTGCCTACCACTACAAGTATACTATATATCCCAATTACGGGTATATCCAATCTCAAGGTGGGATGGGTCTCATGGCTATCCCCACTGTGGACAAATCCCAATCACAAGTTGGGATATCCCATGTTGAGATGGGATAACATGACTTGAGATTTAAACAAAATACTTAGAGGAAAATAATTATAAAAAATAATTTGATACGAATGTTGATATTGATTCAAAATTATGTTTGATAAAATTTCTTTTACTTTGATGAAAATTCAACTTGGCAATGTAAATAACAAATATAGTCGTAAGCGACGATAAAATTATTCAGCCCAAGTCATTGTTAGCAATGTCCGTATTGTGGCAGAATTTTTTGTCCCTAAATAAAAATTTACAAGGTGTAAAAACGTCAATATGGCGGTGTAACCGTTAGACTTACGCCTTTGACTCGATTAACTAACTCGTAACTATTGATGGCATTGAGATTGCGCATCTGTTGAAGCTGGTTTCAAGTCTCTAAGTGCATTTTGAAATATCGTTTGGAGTTGGGTTTTTTTTTAATTCTTTAAGATGATTCTTTTTTGCCTTTTTTTCTTCGTTGATCCTTGTTCAATGTCCTGTTATCTAGTAGTCCTGGAAAAATCATGCATTTACCGATTCAAGTTATGTCCCTTGAATCAAACGAATTTAAAGAAAATCAAAATGGTGGCTAAACCACGTGACCTACGAATTCTTCATGATTTACTTTTTTTCTTGTATTGTTGTTATGTATCTTCTAAAATAAGGTTTCAAGTCTCTATGTTGATTTTGAAAATTTCCCCATGTTAAAAATCGAAATTCTTATTTTTTGCATTTTCTGCCATTTTTCAGTCTTAATTTAGACCGGAAATGACTGTACGCGAACGATGCTATTATTGATTCCTATGCACTAAACTTTAGTCTGCTACTCCTGAAAATATCATGCAATTATCTCTCAAGGTTTTGGGAATATTCCCCTTTAAAGTTTGTAAAAAGTTAAAAAATCACCTTACTTTGAAAGGTCATGGTGAAAAAGTATTAGGAGGTCGCTAAAAAAACCACCAACTTGTTATTCTCCAATGCTTCAGCAATATAGAAATTCAAGTCTCAGCTGTCAGATACATCAGATATATCTTCAGAATGGTGTTTCCGCAAAAGTGCATAGGGCCATTTGGCCCTGATTTCCTTTTCACTCGCATTGTTTATGCGCATCTTTTAAAAAAAGGTTTCAAGTCTCTAAGTGCCATTTTTTCCCATGTTAAAAATCGAGATTTGGATCTCTAATGTCTTCACCGATTGGGCCCAAAAGCTTCGCGGATCTATTCCACATTGAGGGCTATCACCATGTTAATTTTGGTTGCATTTGCCTCAGCCGTTTTGGCTGAATCTTGTACACAAACTCCGTGGAATAATAATTTAAAAAACGCGCCAATAACAATAAGGATTCTGCCCCAAAAGGGTTGAATTCTTAATGAGTTGGAGCAGATTCGAAGTATTGATTGTGAAGAGAAACATTATCTTTGAGATGACAAAAAAGTCGTGATACTAATTATAACATTCATACGATTTTTAAAATGTGATAGTAGGACGTTTTACCAAAATAACTTTGATAAAAAAAAATAATAAAAAATGATCAGAATTATCGATTTTGATTTCATGAAACATTTACATTTTCTTCATGAAAGTCATTTTATCATGAAAGTTTTGATCAAAGTAATGTTTCTATCAAAGTCATATTTTGCATCGCAGTCATTGTTTGTATCAAAGTCAAAGCGATGTATACACACTTGCAATAGCAATGAGAACAATCGTATCTTCAGATGAAATACATCAGTACTTGGGAAACAACATCCGACACATAACACATACCACACAGCTTACTCTTCAGAAGATGACAGATTACTGTTCAGGAGACGCCAGCTTATTGTTCAGAAGGCGCAAGCTTACTGTTCAGGAGACGCCAGTTTACTGTTCAGAAGATGCCAGTTTACTGTTCAGGAGACGCCAGCTTACTGTTCAGAAGATGCCAGTTTACTGTTCAGAAGACGCCAGGTTACTGTTCAGAAGATGCCAGATTACTGTTCAGGAGACGCCAGCTTACTGTTCAGAAGATGCCAGATTACTGTTCAGAAGATGCCAGTTTACTGTTCAGAAGACGCCAGCTTATTGTTCAGAAGGCGCCAGCTTACTCTTCAGAAGATGACAGGTTACTGTTCAGAAGATGCCAGTTTACTGTTCAGGAGACGCCAAGTTACTGTTCAGAAGACGCGAGGTTACTGTTCAGAAGATGCCAGTTTACTGTTCAGAAGACGCGAGGTTAATGTTCAGAAGATGCCAGGTTACTGTTCAGAAGACGCCAGGTTACTGTTCAGAAGATGCCAGATTATTGTTCAGAAGATGCCAGGTTAATGTTCAGAAGATGCCAGGTTACTGTTCAGAAGACGCCAGGTTACTGTTCATAAGATGCCAGATTATTGTTCAGAAGACGCCAGCTTACAGTTCAGAAGATGCCAGGTTACTGTTCAGAAGACGCCAGGTTACTGTTCAGAAGATGCCAGATTATTGTTCAGAAGATGCCAGGTTAATGTTCAGAAGATGCCAGGTTACTGTTCAGAAGACGCCAGGTTACTGTTCAGAAGATGCCAGATTATTGTTCAGAAGACGCCAGCTTACAGTTCAGAAGATGCCAGATTATTGTTCAGAAGACGCCAGCTTACAGTTCAGAAGATGCCAGATTACTGTTCAGAAGATGCCAGGTTACAGTTCAGAAGATGCCAGGTTACAGTTCAGAAGACGCCAGGTTACAGTTCAGAAGATGCCAGGTTACAGTTCAGAAGATGCCAGGTAACAGTTCAGAAGATGCCAGCTTACTGTTCAGAAGACGCCAGGTTACAGTTCAGAAGATGCCAGGTTACAGTTCAGAAGATGCCAGGTTACAGTTCAGAAGATGCCAGGTTACAGTTCAGAAGATGCCAGGTTACAGTTCAGAAGACGCCAGGTTACAGTTCAGAAGATGCCAGGTTACAGTTCAGAAGATGCCAGGTTACAGTTCAGAAGATGCCAGGTTACAGTTCAGAAGATGCCAGCTTACAGTTCAGAAGATGCCAGATTCCTGTTCAGAAGATGCCAGGTTACAGTTCAGAAGATGCCAGCTTACTGTTCAGAAGACGCCAGGTTACAGTTCAGAAGATGCCAGGTTACAGTTCAGAAGATGCCAGGTTACAGTTCAGAAGATGCCAGCTTACTGTTCAGAAGACGCCAGGTTACAGTTCAGAAGATGCCAGGTTACAGTTCAGAAGATGCCAGGTTACAGTTCAGAAGATGCCAGTTTACTGTTCAGAAGACGCCAGGTTACAGTTCAGAAGATGCCAGGTTACAGTTCAGAAGATGCCAGGTTACAGTTCAGAAGATGCCAGCTTACTGTTCAGAAGACGCCAGGTTACAGTTCAGAAGACGCCAGCTGACAGTTCAGAAGATGCCAGGTTACAGTTCAGAAGATGCCAGGTTACAGTTCAGAAGATGCCAGCTTACTGTTCAGAAGACGCCAGGTGACAGTTCAGAAGATGCCAGCTTACTGTTCAGAAGACGCCAGGTTACAGTTCAGAAGATGCCAGGTTACAGTTCAGAAGACGCCAGCTTACAGTTCAGAAGATGCCAGGTTACAGTTCAGAAGATGCCAGGTTACAGTTCAGAAGATGCCAGGTTACAGTTCAGAAGACGCCAGCTTACAGTTCAGAAGATGCCAGGTTACAGTTCAGAAGATGCCAGGTTACTGTTCAGAAGATGCCAGCTTACTGTTCAGAAGATGCCAGGTTACTGTTCAGAAGATGCCAGGTTACTGTTCAGAAGACGCCAGGTTACTGTTCAGAAGATGCCAGGTTACAGTTCAGAAGATGCCAGGTTACTGTTCAGAAGATGCCAGGTCTGGCCAGCAGTACACGGCTGGTGCATTAATGCGGCACAGGAGAAAGACCCGTACTGATACACTATTGTTACATATACTATAGTTGTTATACAGGTGATACTGTTTATGGCATACATATACAACAAGCGTGTTAGTATAATCTTAAGTATATAGCTTCTCCATTTGCATACTAAACAATTCTCCCGATCTGTATACTAAACAATTCTACCGTACTAAACAATTCTACCGTACTTAACAATTCTACCGATCTGTATACTAAACAATTCTCCCGATCTGTATACTAAACAATTCTCCCGATCTGTATACTAAACAATTCTCCCGATCTGTATACTAAACAATTCACCCGATCTGTATACTAAACAATTCTCCCGATCTGTATACTAAACAATTCTCCCGATCTGTATACTAAACAATTCTACCGTACTAAACAATTCTACCGATCTGTATACTAAACAATTCTACCGTACTAAACAATTCTCCCGATCTGTATACTAAACAATTCTACCGTACTAAACAATTCTCCCGATCTGTATACTAAACAATTCTACCGTACTAAACAATTCTCCCGATCTGTATACTAAACAAGTCTACCGTACTAAACAAGTCTACCGTACTAAACAAGTCTACCGTACTAAACAATTCTCCCGATCTGTACCTCTCCTCGTACTTCAGACCATGAAGTGTTGTTCCAAAAAACAGGGCGTGTCTGCGTGGAGACAAACCGTGTTCACAGCCGACGATGCGACAACAATGCTATCTACCATCCATGTTGTAAAACAGACATTCAAACTTCTTATTGACGATGAACGTTAATGTAAGCAGACGCCAATGTCACAGAGATGAATCTATTAGACTAGCAGACAGCTATTT
The DNA here is from genome assembly GCA_936450465.1 of Gibbula magus. Taxonomy (NCBI): domain Eukaryota; kingdom Metazoa; phylum Mollusca; class Gastropoda; order Trochida; family Trochidae; genus Gibbula; species Gibbula magus. The sequence continues at coordinate 45,328,345 of OW388304.1, read as the reverse complement.
ACCATTTGCCGTCATTGTATTGACTTTTGATGCAGGTGGGTCGATCGGATCGATGTGTAGACAATATGAGCATGATTAACCATTTGCTTCCTACAGCCTCTGTGTTGAATACATGTGCCCTGGGGGATGTACTGCTGTCCTAGCAACTTCAGGATCGGTTGGTAGGACATTTAACAGCTCATTAATGGAGTCATTTGTAAAATAGTTAATTGTAATAGAACATGAATATCAATGTCTCATGCAAATACTGCCTGCAACACATGTGGATACGGATGGAGGGCAATAAGAATAATATATATCTCTCACTCATTTAACCGCTCTCCTTCTTGAACCACCTTTATATCTAACACATTTAATGCTACTGACCGCACAGACAACTCGCCAGATATGCAAATCTATCACTTGAAACACAATCCTAATAAAGATAAATAAAATATATAAAGTAATTTGTGCTTGATTTTCAAGAATATATTATATTTTCTTCCTGAATTTGGTAAGACATTCACAAGCCCATCAGCGTATGACAATTGTGTGAAAAGGGTGTCTTGTCTACCCGTGTAGATTAGCGAGGTGAAGTTCTGACTTCATGCTGCAGAGATAAGACGCTAGCTGCTTTCCTTATATCTGGAATAGAGCCTGGATTCCAACTGTCTTCCGTATCTTAGCATCTAGGAGTGAGTACAATAACAGGGACCATGCTAACAGCGGGGGCAGCAGCTACAATGAGTAACCTGATAGAGTCCATACTAAATCGAGTCCTGCTTCATCCGGGTATTTTAATCCGTAACGCTACTTCAAATCCCCTGATTCAGTAATACGGTTTTGACTCGTTAAAACTAAAGATAACCAGCCAATAAAAATGACTTAAAACCGAGCCATATTGACAGCCAACGGATGAGAGGACTGTTGAGTGATCAACAAATTTCAAATCTTGGCATTATATTGGCTGACAACATAAGGTTATAAATAGGTAGGCATTACCAGTTAAACACAGTTTTACAAACTGGAATTTGGAGGAGTATAGTTTATAACATCAAACAATCAGAACACACTTGGTAATGACAAAGAGCCACGGTAACATCGAGGCAAGCATCACGCACTGGTAAATGACAATGAACCCATGGTAACTTCGAGGCAAGCAGCACGCACTGGGTAAAGACAAGGAGCCACGGTAACATCGAGGCAAGCATCACGCACTGGTAAATGACAATGAACCCACGGTAACATCGAGGCAAGCATCACGCACTTGTAAATGACAATGAACCCATGGTAACTTAGAGGCAAGCATCATGTACTGGATAATGACAAAGAGCCATGGTAACATCGAGGCAAGCATAACGCAATGGGCAATGACAAAGAGCCATGGTAACATCGAGGCAAGCATAACGCACTAGGCAATGACAAAGAGCCATGGTAACATCGAGGCAAGCATAACGCACTGGGTAATGACAAAGAGTCATGGTAACATCGAGGCAAGCATAACGCACTGAGCAATGACAAAGATCCATGGTAACATCGAGGCAAGCATAACGCACTGGGTAATAACAAAGAGCCATGGTAACATCGAGGCAAGCATAACGCACTGGGTAATGACAAAGAGCCATGGTAACATCGAGGAAAGCATAACGCACTGGGTAATGACAAAGAGTTATGGTAACATCGAGGCAAGCATAACGCACTGAGCAATGACAAAGAGCCATGGTAACATCGAGGCAAGCATAACGCACTGGGTAATGACAAAGAGTCATGGTAACATCGAGGCAAGCATAACGCACTGAGCAATGACAAAGAGCCATGGTAACATCGAGGCAAGCATAACGCACTGGGTAATGACAAAGAGTCATGGTAACATCGAGGCAAGCATAACGCACTGAGCAATGACAAAGATCCATGGTAACATCGAGGCAAGCATAACGCACTGGGTAATGACAAAGAGCCATGGTAACATCGAGGCAAGCATAACGCACTGAGCAATGACAAAGAGCCATGGTAACATCGAGGCAAGCATAACGCACTGGGCAATGACAAAGAGCCATGGTAACATCGAGGCAAGCATAACGCACTGGGTAATGACAAAGAGTCATGGTAACATCGAGGCAAGCATAACGCACTGAGCAATGACAAAGAGCCATGGTAACATCGAGGCAAGCATCACGCACTGGTAAATGACAATGAACCCATGGTAACTTCGAGGCAAGCAGCACGCACTGGGTAAAGACAAGGAGCCACGGTAACATCGAGGCAAGCATCACGCACTGGTAAATGACAATGAACCCACGGTAACATCGAGGCAAGCATCACGCACTTGTAAATGACAATGAACCCATGGTAACTTAGAGGCAAGCATCATGTACTGGATAATGACAAAGAGCCATGGTAACATCGAGGCAAGCATAACGCAATGGGCAATGACAAAGAGCCATGGTAACATCGAGGCAAGCATAACGCACTGGGCAATGACAAAGAGCCATGGTAACATCGAGGCAAGCATAACGCACTGGGTAATGACAAAGAGTCATGGTAACATCGAGGCAAGCATAACGCACTGAGCAATGACAAAGAGCCATGGTAACATCGAGGCAAGCATAACGCACTGGGTAATGACAAAGAGCCATGGTAACATCGAGGCAAGCATAACGCACTGGGTAATGACAAAGAGTCATGGTAACATCGAGGCAAGCATAACGCACTGAGCAATGACAAAGATCCATGGTAACATCGAGGCAAGCATAACGCACTGGGTAATGACAAAGAGCCATGGTAACATCGAGGCAAGCATAACGCACTGGGTAATGACAAAGAGCCATGGTAACATCGAGGAAAGCATAACGCACTGGGTAATGACAAAGAGTTATGGTAACATCGAGGCAAGCATAACGCACTGAGCAATGACAAAGAGCCATGGTAACATCGAGGCAAGCATAACGCACTGGGTAATGACAAAGAGTCATGGTAACATCGAGGCAAGCATAACGCACTGAGCAATGACAAAGAGCCATGGTAACATCGAGGCAAGCATAACGCACTGGGTAATGACAAAGAGTCATGGTAACATCGAGGCAAGCATAACGCACTGAGCAATGACAAAGATCCATGGTAACATCGAGGCAAGCATAACGCACTGGGTAATGACAAAGAGCCATGGTAACATCGAGGCAAGCATAACGCACTGAGCAATGACAAAGAGCCATGGTAACATCGAGGCAAGCATAACGCACTGGGCAATGACAAAGAGCCATGGTAACATCGAGGCAAGCATAACGCACTGGGTAATGACAAAGAGTCATGGTAACATCGAGGCAAGCATAACGCACTGAGCAATGACAAAGAGCCATGGTAACATCGAGGCAAGCATAACGCACTGGGTAATGACAAAGAGCCATGGTAACATCGAGGCAAGCATAACGCACTGGGTAATGACAAAGAGCCATGGTAACATCGGGGCAAGCATAACGCACTGGGTAATGACAAAGAGCCATGTTAACATCGAGGCAAGCATAACGCACTGGGTAATGACAAAGAGCCATGGTAACATCGAGGCAAGCATAACGCACTGGGTAATGGCAAAGAGCCATGGTAACATCGAGGCAAGCATAACGCACTGGGTAATGACAAAGAGCCATGGTAACATCGAGGCAAGCATAACGCACTGGGTAATGACAAAGAGCCATGGTAACATCGAAGCAAGCATAACCCACTGGGTAATGACAAAGAGCCATGGTAACATCGAGGCAAGCATAACGTACTGGGTAATGGCAAAGAGCCATGGTAACATCGAGGCAAGCATAACGCACTGAGTAACACCGAGGTAGATAGAGCGTTGCCAGATATTGATAACATCAGCCGACAAGGACTATATTCGATCAACAACAAAATAATTGATACTCCAAAGTCATCCATAAAGCAGACAGTGTATTGTTCAGTTCCACAGGTGACGATGGATGTCATAGTTGTTACTGTAATTGTAAAAGTAACCAGTGCAGCATTTCCGGTAGTTCATTCAACCACTAAGAACCAATACTTGCCGACGCCAACTAAATAGAAGACGTTTTTGTCACAACGATGTTCTCTTCATTGTGGGGTTAATGGTGTACTATTGCTATTGCTACGATTAGTAAAATAGAAAAGCCTCAAGAGGAAGTCACATATAATTACATATACAATGCAGCTTGTCTATTGAGACACACTAGTAACAGTGTAGGGTCACAGATATGTTATAATAGTTTCAAATGTCTATAATATAGTCACCAATTAAAGGATTTTGATTCTTGTTGATGAGCGAGTATTTGATATCCAGTGCAGATAGCCAAGTTTTCGTTTCCGTCCAAATGAGGTTAATGCTAGGTTATTGCTATCCAAACAGTTGCGTATCCTTCCAAGTGAGGTTAATGCTAGGTTATTGCTATCCAAACAGTTGCGTATCCTTCCAAATGAGGTTAATGCTAGGTTGTTGCTATCCAAACAGTTGCGTATCCTTCTAAGTGAGGTTAATGCTAGGTTATTGCTATCCAAACAGTTGCGTATCCTTCCAAGTGAGGTTAATGCTAGGTTATTGCTATCCAAACAGTTGCGTATCCTTCCAAATGAGGTTAATGCTAGGTTATTGCTATCCAAACAGTTTCGTATCCTTCTAAGTGAGGTTAATGCTAGGTTATTGCTATCCAAACAGTTGCGTATCCTTCCAAGTGAGGTTAATGCTAGGTTATTGCTATCCAAACAGTTTCGTATCCTTCCAAATGAGGTTAATGCTTGATTTTTGCTATCCAAACAGTTGAGTATCCTTCCAAGTGAGGTAAATGCTAGGTTATTGCTATCCAAACAGTTGCGTATCCTTCCAAGTGAGGTTAATGCTAGGTTATTGCTACCCAAACAGTTGCGTATCCTTCCAAGTGAGGTTAATGCTAGGTTAAGTGATGTATCCACTTGGAAGGATACGCAACTGTTTTAGATAAGATGACAAAAGGAGCGATCTGCATCACGTACTGATTTCCAAAAATCATATCTTAGATCAGAATAACATTTACGGGTTAGTAATGCCTGTTTATTCATCCTTTCAATTCGTTGAATAAATAGTGTTTTTCGTGTTTAAAATAGCTATTTTAGCTCATATGAAGGCATATACACCCACTTAAGGTTATTATCGATACAATAAAATACTTATAATTCTTTGATAAAAAAGTTATCATTCTTTAATAAAATTCTCATCATTCTTTACAAGTAACCTGCAAACAATAATGAAAACGCTGAAACGGTACAGATGGGAAATAATATCTTAACTGAAAACAAAGCATGGAATTGTATTCATTCAGGTAAAAAGGATATATGCCTTTCCTTGACAAATACCATGTTTATCTCTCGAGTGGAGCAGCCACAAGTGAAATATCTTCTTAGCTACCTCAAACGAATGCTGAAGGGAATAAATGTATTCAGACCTCTATTGGTTTTGTATCGAGGTAATAAGTATCTCCTTTCAGAAGGAAGTTGAACATATTCACTGTGCAACACATGATCTGGATCCGACAAAATTTTCAGAGATAATAATTCAAAACTCGTTTTCCATAAAGATAGGACAGATTTGTAAAATGAACTCCAGCTATTTTACCAGCGATGCGGACAACTTTCTCTAAGCGAGATTTGTTAACAAGAGACAAAGAACCATACCAACATTGGAGAGAAAAGGTTAAAAAGCTTTCAACAAAACAGTGATAAAATAGTGATAGTACTCGTTCATTTACATTAAAAGATCGCAACTTGCGCAGGAAATGTAATCTTTGTTGACATTTTTTGAAAACAGCATCAGTATTAGCATTCCAGTTCAAGTTACTATCTATAATTGTGCCAAGATACTTATAGTCATTTACAATCTCCACATTGTCACCATTTATACAAACAGGGCTTGTAGTACTTTTGTTGTTCCTGAAATTGATAATAACTTCTTTCGTTTTTCTGACATTCAACATTAAGAAATTGTTTTTACACCAGGTAACAAAATGTTTAATGTTATCTCTGTAAGAAAGTTCATCTTCTTGAATAAGTCCTACCAACGTAGTATCGTCAGCAAACTTCATTGTTAGATTACAGGGATTATTACTTATGCAATCATTTTTGTACAGAGTAAACAATACAGGCGAAAGGACACATCCTTGAGGGGCTCCAGTGTTTGTATACACAATAGAAGAATGGGCGGAATTAACCTTCACAAACTGTGGTCTAAAAGTTAGAACATTTTCAATCCACAATAGTAGATTACAATTTACGTTCATGTTTCCCTAACAAGATGTGCGGCTGTATCGTGTTAAATGAGGAAGAGAAGTCGACAAATAAAATTCTCACATAGGATTTTGGAAGTTCTAAATGCTTATATACGCTGTTTAAAATACAGAGTTTTGCATCTTCAACACCCCTTCTTGCTCTATATGCAAACTGATACGGGTCAAGTAAGTGTCTAACATTACACAATAATGAGTTAACAATGATGCGTTCGAAACATTTCATAGCGATGGAAATAAGAGCAACGGACCTGAAATCATTCATTTCTGTAGAATTATGTTTGGACAACGGACCTCGGACCTGTAACTGGGCCAATACGGAAATACTTAATTATATGAATGTTTTATCAATATTTAATTAATGACAATTTCATTTTTTCATTCTATTTGCACAACACTAGAAATCTCATTTATATTGAAATAACAATTATAAACAAGATTGGTGAACAAATAGCACGGGTCAGCAAATGTGCAACGGTGCATGCTCAGACTCATATTGGCCCAGTGATGTCATCATGTTCCTAGTCAATCTGGTGTCACCATGTTCCTAGTCTATCAGATGTCATCATTTTCCTAATCTATCCGGTGTCTTTATGTTCCTTATCTGATGTCATCATGTTCCTAGTCTATCTGATGTCATCATGTTCCTAGTCTATCTGGTGTCATCATGATCCTAGTCTATCTGTTGTCATCATGTTCCTAGTCTATCTGGTGCCATCATGTTCCTAGTCTATCTGGTGTCACCATGTTCCTAAGCTATCTGGTGCCATCATGTTCCTAGTCTATCTGGTGTCACCATGTTCCTAGTCTATCTGGTGTCACCATGTTCCTAGTCTATCTGATGTTATCATGTTCCTGGTCTATCTGATGTAATCATGTTCCTAGTCTATCTGGTGTCATCATGATCCTAGTCTATCTGGTGTCATCATGTTCCTAGTCTATCTGGTGCCATCATGTTCCTAGTCTATCTTGTGTCACCATGTTCCTAGTCTATCTGGTGTCACCATGTTCCTAGTCTATCTGATGTTATCATGTTCCTAGTCTATCTGATGTCATCATGTTCCTAGTCTATCTTGTGTCACCATGTTCCTAGTCTATCTGGTGTCACCATGTTCCTAGTCTATCTGGTGTCATCATGTTCCTAGTCTATCTGGTGTCACCATGTTCCTAGTCTATCTGGTGTCACCATGTTCCTAGTCTATCTGATGGTATCATGTTCCTAGTCTATCTGATGTCATCATGTTCCTAGTCTATCTGGTGTCACCATGTTCCTAGTCTATCTGGTGTCACCATGTTCCTAGTCTATCTGATGTCATCATGTTCCTAGTCTATCTGATGTCATCATGTTCCTAGTCAATCTGGTGTCACCATGTTCCTAGTCTATCAGATGTCATCATTTTCCTAATCTATCCGGTGTCTTTATGTTCCTAATCTGATGTCATCATGTTCCTAGTCTATCTGATGTCATCATGTTCCCAGTCTATCAGATATGATCATTTTCCTAATCTATCTAGTGTCTTTTTGTTCCTAAACTGATGTCATCATGTTCCTAGTCTATCTGATATCATCATTTTCCTAATCTTTCTGGTGTCATCATGTTCCTAATCTATCTGGTGTCATCATTTTCCTAGTCTATCTGATGTCATCATGTTCCTAGTCTATCTGGTGTCATCATGATCCTAGTCTATCTGGTGTCATCATGTTCCTAGTCTATCTGGTGCCATCATGTTCCTAGTCTATCTGGTGTCACCATGTTCCTAGTCTATCTGTTGTCACCATGTTCCTAGTCTATCTGATATTATCATGTTCCTGGTCTATCTGATGTAATCATGTTCCTAGTCTATCTGGTGTCATCATGATCCTAGTCTATCTGGTGTCACCATGTTCCTAGTCTATCTGGTGTCACCATGATCCTAGTCTATCTGGTGTCACCATGTTCCTAGTCTATCTGATGTTATCATGTTCCTGGTCTATCTGATGTCATCATGTTCCTAGTCTATCTGGTGTCATCATGATCCTTGTCTATCTGGTGTCATCATGTTCCTAGTCTATCTGGTGCCATCATGTTCCTAGTCTATCTGGTGTCACCATGTTCCTAGTCTATCTGGTGTCACCATGTTCCTAGTCTATCTGATGGTATCATGTTCCTAGTCTATCTGATGTCATCATGTTCCTAGTCTATCTGGTGTCACCATGTTCCTAGTCTATCTGGTGTCACCATGTTCCTAGTCTATCTGATGTCATCATGTTCCTAGTCTATCTGATGTCATCATGTTCCTAGTCAATCTGGTGTCACCATGTTCCTAGTCTATCAGATGTCATCATTTTCCTAATCTATCCGGTGTCTTTATGTTCCTAATCTGATGTCATCATGTTCCTAGTCTATTTGATGTCATCATGTTCCTAGTCTATCAGATGTCATCATTTTCTTATCTATCTAGTGTCTTTTTGTTCCCAATCTGATGTCATCATGTTCCTAGTCTATCTGATGTCATCATTTTCCTAATCTATCCGGTGTCTTTATGTTCCTTATCTGATGTCATCATGTTCCTAGTCTATCTGATGTCATCATTTTCCTAATCTATCTGGTGTCATCATGTTCCTAGTCTATCTGGTGTCATCATGATCCTAGTCTATCTGGTGTCATCATGTTCCTAGTCTATCTGGTGCCATCATGTTCCTAGTCTATCTGGTGTCACCATGTTCCTAGTCTATCTGGTGTCACCATGTTCCTAGTCTATCTGATGTTATCATGTTCCTAGTCTATCTGATGTCATCATGTTCCTAGTCTATCTGGTGTCACCATGTTCCTAGTCTATCTGGTGTCACCATGTTCCTAGTCTATCTGGTGTCATCATGTTCCTAGTCTATCTGGTGTCACCATGTTCCTAGTCTATCTGGTGTCACCATGTTCCTAGTCTATCTGATGGTATCATGTTCCTAGTCTATCTGATGTCATCATGTTCCTAGTCTATCTGGTGTCACCATGTTCCTAGTCTATCTGGTGTCACCATGTTCCTAGTCTATCTGATGTCATCATGTTCCTAGTCTATCTGATGTCATCATGTTCCTAGTCAATCTGGTGTCACCATGTTCCTAGTCTATCAGATGTCATCATTTTCCTAATCTATCCGGTGTCTTTATGTTCCTAATCTGATGTCATCATGTTCCTAGTCTATCTGATGTCATCATGTTCCTAGTCTATCAGATGTGATCATTTTCCTAATCTATCTAGTGTCTTTTTGTTCCTAATCTGATGTCATCATGTTCCTAGTCTATCTGATATCATCATTTTCCTAATCTATCTGGTGTCATCATGTTCCTAATCTATCTGGTGTCATCATTTTCCTAGTCTATCTGATGTCATCATGTTCCTAGTCTATCTGGTGTCATCATGATCCTAGTCTATCTGGTGTCATCATGTTCCTAGTCTATCTGGTGCCATCATGTTCCTAGTCTATCTGGTGTCACCATGTTCCTAGTCTATCTGGTGTCACCATGTTCCTAGTCTATCTGATATTATCATGTTCCTGGTCTATCTGATGTAATCATGTTCCTAGTCTATCTGGTGTCATCATGATCCTAGTCTATCTGGTGTCACCATGTTCCTAGTCTATCTGGTGTCACCATGTTCCTAGTCTATCTGGTGTCACCATGTTCCTAGTCTATCTGATGTTATCATGTTCCTGGTCTATCTGATGTCATCATGTTCCTAGTCTATCTGGTGTCATCATGATCCTTGTCTATCTGGTGTCATCATGTTCCTAGTCTATCTGGTGCCATCATCTTCCTAGTCTATCTGGTGTAACCATGTTCCTAGTCTATCTGGTGTCACCATGTTCCTAGTCTATCTGATGGTATCATGTTCCTAGTCTATCTGATGTCATCATGTTCCTAGTCTATCTGGTGTCACCATGTTCCTAGTCTATCTGGTGTCACCATGTTCCTAGTCTATCTGATGTCATCATGTTCCTAGTCTATCTGATGTCATCATGTTCCTAGTCAATCTGGTGTCACCATGTTCCTAGTCTATCAGATGTCATCATTTTCCTAATCTATCCGGTGTCTTTATGTTCCTAATCTGATGTCATCATGTTCCTAGTCTATTTGATGTCATCATGTTCCTAGTCTATCAGATGTCATCATTTTCTTATCTATCTAGTGTCTTTTTGTTCCCAATCTGATGTCATCATGTTCCTAGTCTATCTGATGTCATCATTTTCCTAATCTATCCGGTGTCTTTATGTTCCTTATCTGATGTCATCATGTTCCTAGTCTATCTGATGTCATCATTTTCCTAATCTATCTGGTGTCATCATGTTCCTTGTCAATCTGGTGTCATCATGTTCCTAGTCTATCTGATGTCATCATGTTCCTAGTCTATCTGGTGTCACCATGTTCCTAGTCTATCTGGTATCATCATGATCCTAGTCTATCTGGTGTCATCATGTTCCTAGTCTATCTGGTGCCATCATGTTCCTAGTCTATCTGGTGTCACCATGTTCCTAGTCTATCTGGTGTCATCATGTTCCTAGTCTATCTGGTGCCATTATGTTCCTAGTCTATCTGGTGTCACCATGTTCCTAGTTTATCTGATGTTATCATGTTCCTGGTCTATCTGATGTCATCATGTTCCTAGTCTATTTGATGTCATCATGCTCCTAGTCTATCTGGTGTCATCATGTTCCTAGTCTATCTAGTGTCATCATGTTCCTAGTCTATCTGATGTCATCATGTTCCTAGTCTATCTGATGTCATCATGTTCCTAGTCTATCAGATGTGATCATTTTCCTAGTCTATCTGATGTTATCATGTTCCTAGTCTATCTAGTGTCATCATGTTCCTAGTCTATCTGGTGTCATCATGTTCCTAGTCTATCTGATGTCATCATGTTCCTAGTCTATCTAGTGTCATCATGTTCCTAGTCTATCTGGTGTCATCATGTTCCTAGTCTATCAGATGTGATCATTTTCCTAGTCTATCTGATGTTATCATGTTCCTAGTCTATCTGGTGTCACCATGTTCCTAGTCTATCTGATGGTATCATGTTCCTAGTCTATCTGATGTCATCATGTTCCTAGTCTATCTGGTGTCACCATGTTCCTAGTCTATCTGGTGTCACCATGTTCCTAGTCTATCTGGTGTCACCATGTTCCTAGTCTATCTGATGTCATCATGTTCCTAGTCAATCTGGTGTCACCATGTTCCTAGTCTATCAGATGTCATCATTTTCCTAATCTATCCGGTGTCTTTATGTTCCTAATCTGATGTCATCATGTTCCTAGTCTATTTGATGTCATCATGTTCCTAGTCTATCAGATGTCATCATTTTCTTATCTATCTAGTGTCTTTTTGTTCCCAATCTGATGTCATCATGTTCCTAGTCTATCTGATGTCATCATTTTCCTAATCTATCTGGTGTCATCATGATCCTAGTCTATCTGGTGTCATCATGTTCCTAGTCTATCTGGTGCCATCATGTTCCTAGTCTATCTGGTGTCACCATGTTCCTAGTCTATCTGGTGTCATCATGTTCATAGTCTATCTGGTGCCATCATGTTCCTAGTCTATCTGGTGTCACCATGTTCCTAGTTTATCTGATGTTATCATGTTCCTGGTCTATCTGATGTCATCATGTTCCTAGTCTATTTGATGTCATCATGCTCCTAGTCTATCTGATGTCACCATGTTCCTAATCTATCTAGTGTCATCATGTTCCTAGTCTATCTGATGTCATCATGTTCCTAGTCTATCTGATGTCATCATGTTCCTAGTCAATCTGGTGTCACCATGTTCCTAGTCTATCAGATGTCATCATTTTCCTCATCTATCCGGTGTCTTTATGTTCCTAATCTGATGTCATCATGTTCCTAGTCTATCTGATGTCATCATGTTCCTAGTCTATCAGATGTGATCATTTTCCTAGTCTATCTGATGTTATCATGTTCCTGGTCTATCTGATGTCATCATGTTCCTAGTCTATCTGGTGTCATCATGATCCTTGTCTATCTGGTGTCATCATGTTCCTAGTCTATCTGGTGCCATCATGTTCCTAGTCTATCTGGTGTCACCATGTTCCTAGTCTATCTGGTGTCACCATGTTCCTAGTCTATCTAATGTTATCATGTTCCTAGTCTATCTGATGTCATCATGTTCCTAGTCAATCTGGTGTCACCATGTTCCTAGTCTATCAGATGTCATCATTTTCCTAATCTATCCGGTGTCTTTATGTTCCTAATCTGATGTCATCATGTTCCTAGTCTATCTGATGTCATCATGTTCCTAGTCTATCAGATGTGATCATTTTCCTAGATTATCTGATGTTATCATGTTCCTGGTCTATCTGATGTCATCATGTTCCTAGTCTATCTGGTGTCATCATGATCCTTGTCTATCTGGTGTCATCATGTTCCTAGTCTATCTGGTGCCATCATGTTCCTAGTCTATCTGGTGTCACCATGTTCCTAGTCTATCTGGTGTCACAATGTTCCTAGTCTATCTGATGTCATCATGTTCCTAGTCTATCTGGTGTCATCATGTTCCTAGTCAATCTGGTGTCACCATGTTCCTAGTCTATCAGATGTCATCATTTTCCTAGTCTATCTGATTTCATCATGTTCCTGGTCTATCTGGTGTCATCATGTTCCTAGTCTATCTGGTGTCACCATGTTCCTAGTCTATCTGGTGTCACCATGTTCCTAGTCTATCTGATGTTATCATGTTCCTAGTCTATCTGATTTCATCATGTTCCTGGTCTATCTGGTGTCATCATGTTCCTAGTCTATCTGGTGTCACCATGTTCCTAGTCTATCTGGTTTCACCATGTTCCTAGTCTATCTGATGTCATCATGTTCCTAGTCTATCTGATGTCATCATGTTCCTAGTCAATCTGGTGTCACCATGTTCCTAGTCTATCAGATGTCATCATTTTCCTAATCTATCCGGTGTCTTTATGTTCCTAATCTGATGTCATCATGTTCCTAGTCTATTTGATGTCATCATGTTCCTAATCTATCAGATGTCATCATTTTCCTAATCTATCTAGTGTCTTTTTGTTCCCAATCTGATGTCATCATGTTCCTAGTCTATCTGATGTCATCATTTTCCTAATCTATCCGGTGTCTTTATGTTCCTTATCTGATGTCATCATGTTCCTAGTCTATCTGATGTCATCATTTTCCTAATCTATCTGGTGTCATCATGTTCCTTGTCAATCTGGTGTCATCATGTTCCTAGTCTATCTGATGTCATCATGTTCCTAGTCTATCTGGTGTCACCATGTTCCTAGTCTATCTGGTGTCATCATGATCCTAGTCTATCTGGTGTCATCATGTTCCTAGTCTATCTGGTGCCATCATGTTCCTAGTCTATCTGGTGTCACCATGTTCCTAGTCTATCTGGTGTCATCATGTTCCTAGTCTATCTGGTGCCATCATGTTCCTAGTCTATCTGGTGTCACCATGTTCCTAGTTTATCTGATGTTATCATGTTCCTGGTCTATCTGATGTCATCATGTTCCTAGTCTATTTGATGTCATCATGCTCCTAGTCTATCTGATGTCACCATGTTCCTAATCTATCTAGTGTCATCATGTTCCTAGTCTATCTGATGTCATTATGTTCCTAGTCTATCTGATGTCATCATGTTCCTAGTCAATCTGGTGTCACCATGTTCCTAGTCTATCAGATGTCATCATTTTCCTAATCTATCCGGTGTCTTTATGTTCCTAATCTGATGTCATCATGTTCCTAGTCTATCTGATGTCATCATGTTCCTAGTCTATCAGATGTGATCATTTTCCTAATCTATCTAGTGTCTTTTTGTTCCTAATCTGATGTCATCATGTTCCTAGTCTATCTGATATCATCATTTTCCAAATCTATCTGGTGTCATCATGTTCCTAATCTATCTGGTGTCATCATTTTCCTAGTCTATCTGATGTCATCATGTTCCTAGTCTATCTGGTGTCATCATGATCCTAGTCTATCTGGTGTCATCCTGTTCCAAGTCTATCTGGTGCCATCATGTTCCTTGTCTATCTGGTGTCACCATGTTCCTAGTCTATCTGGTGTCACCATTTTCCTAATCTATCTGGTGTCATCATTTTCCTAATGTATCTGGTGTCATCATTTTCCTAATCTATCTGGTGTCATCATGTTCCTAGTCTATCTGGTGTCATCATGATCCTAGTCTATCTGGTGTCATCATGTTCCTAGTCTATCTGGTGCCATCATGTTCCTAATCTGATGGTATCACCATTTTCCTAATCTATCTGGTGTCATCATTTTCCTAATGTATCTGGTGTCATCATTTTCCTAATCTATCTGGTGTCATCATGTTCCTAATCTATCTGGTGTCATCATTTTCCTAGTCTATCTGGTTTCACCATGTTCCTAGTCTATCTGATGTTATCATGTTCCTAGTCTATCTGATGTCATCATGTTCCTAGTCAATCTGGTGTCACCATGTTCCTAGTCTATCTGGTGTCACCATGTTCCTAGTCTATCTGATGTTATCATGTTCCTGGTCTATCTGATGTCATCATGTTCCTAGTCTATCTGGTGTCATCATGATCCTAGTCTATCTGGTGTCATCATGTTCCTAGTGTTTCTGGTGCCATCATGTTCCTAGTCTATCTGGTGTCACCATGTTCCTATCTGGTGTCACCATGTTCCTAGTCTATCTGGTGTCACCATGTTCCTATCTGGTGTCACCATGTTCCTAGTCTATCTGGTGTCACCATATTCCTAGTCTATCTGATGTTATCATGTTCCTAGTCTATCTGATTTCATCATGTTCCTGGTCTATCTGGTGTCATCATGTTCCTAGTCTATCTGGTGTCACCATGTTCCTAGTCTATCTGGTTTCACCATGTTCCTAGTCTATCTGATGTCATCATGTTCCTAGTCTATCTGATGTCATCATGTTCCTAGTCAATCTGGTGTCACCATGTTCCTAGTCTATCAGATGTCATCATTTTCCTAATCTATCCGGTGTCTTTATGTTCCTAATCTGATGTCATCATGTTCCTAGTCTATTTGATGTCATCATGTTCCTAATCTATCAGATGTCATCATTTTCCTAATCTATCTAGTGTCTTTTTGTTCCCAATCTGATGTCATCATGTTCCTAGTCTATCTGATGTCATCATTTTCCTAATCTATCCGGTGTCTTTATGTTCCTTATCTGATGTCATCATGTTCCTAGTCTATCTGATGTCATCATTTTCCTAATCTATCTGGTGTCATCATGTTCCTTGTCAATCTGGTGTCATCATGTTCCTAGTCTATCTGATGTCATCATGTTCCTAGTCTATCTGGTGTCACCATGTTCCTAGTCTATCTGGTGTCATCATGATCCTAGTCTATCTGGTGTCATCATGTTCCTAGTCTATCTGGTGCCATCATGTTCCTAGTCTATCTGGTGTCACCATGTTCCTAGTCTATCTGGTGTCATCATGTTCCTAGTCTATCTGGTGCCATCATGTTCCTAGTCTATCTGGTGTCACCATGTTCCTAGTTTATCTGATGTTATCATGTTCCTGGTCTATCTGATGTCATCATGTTCCTAGTCTATTTGATGTCATCATGCTCCTAGTCTATCTGATGTCACCATGTTCCTAATCTATCTAGTGTCATCATGTTCCTAGTCTATCTGATGTCATTATGTTCCTAGTCTATCTGATGTCATCATGTTCCTAGTCAATCTGGTGTCACCATGTTCCTAGTCTATCAGATGTCATCATTTTCCTAATCTATCCGGTGTCTTTATGTTCCTAATCTGATGTCATCATGTTCCTAGTCTATCTGATGTCATCATGTTCCTAGTCTATCAGATGTGATCATTTTCCTAATCTATCTAGTGTCTTTTTGTTCCTAATCTGATGTCATCATGTTCCTAGTCTATCTGATATCATCATTTTCCAAATCTATCTGGTGTCATCATGTTCCTAATCTATCTGGTGTCATCATTTTCCTAGTCTATCTGATGTCATCATGTTCCTAGTCTATCTGGTGTCATCATGATCCTAGTCTATCTGGTGTCATCCTGTTCCAAGTCTATCTGGTGCCATCATGTTCCTTGTCTATCTGGTGTCACCATGTTCCTAGTCTATCTGGTGTCACCATTTTCCTAATCTATCTGGTGTCATCATTTTCCTAATGTATCTGGTGTCATCATTTTCCTAGTCTATCTGATGTCATCATGTTCCTAGTCTATCTGGTGTCATCATGATCCTAGTCTATCTGGTGTCATCATGTTCCTAGTCTATCTGGTGCCATCATGTTCCTAATCTGATGGTATCACCATTTTCCTAATCTATCTGGTGTCATCATTTTCCTAATGTATCTGGTGTCATCATTTTCCTAATCTATCTGGTGTCATCATGTTCCTAATCTATCTGGTGTCATCATTTTCCTAGTCTATCTGGTGTCATCATTTTCCTAGTCTATCTGATGTTATCATGTTCCTAGTCTATCTGATGTCATCATGTTCCTAGTCAATCTGGTGTCACCATGTTCCTAGTCTATCTGGTGTCACCATGTTCCTAGTCTATCTGATGTTATCATGTTCCTGGTCTATCTGATGTCATCATGTTCCTAGTCTATCTGGTGTCATCATGATCCTAGTCTATCTGGTGTCATCATGTTCCTAGTGTTTCTGGTGCCATCATGTTCCTAGTCTATCTGGTGTCACCATGTTCCTATCTGGTGTCACCATGTTCCTAGTCTATCTGGTGTCACCATGTTCCTATCTGGTGTCACCATGTTCCTAGTCTATCTGGTGTCACCATATTCCTAGTCTATCTGATGTTATCATGTTCCTAGTCTATCTGATTTCATCATGTTCCTGGTCTATCTGATGTTATCATGTTCCTGGTCTATCTGATGTCACCATGTTCCTAATCTATCTAGTGTCATCATGTTCCTAGTCTATCTGATGTCATTATGTTCCTAGTCTATCTGATGTCATCATGTTCCTAGTCAATCTGGTGTCACCATGTTCCTAGTCTATCAGATGTCATCATTTTCCTAATCTATCCGGTGTCTTTATGTTCCTAATCTGATGTCATCATGTTCCTAGTCTATCTGATGTCATCATGTTCCTAGTCTATCAGATGTGATCATTTTCCTAATCTATCTAGTGTCTTTTTGTTCCTAATCTGATGTCATCATGTTCCTAGTCTATCTGATATCATCATTTTCCTAATCTATCTGGTGTCATCATGTTCCTAATCTATCTGGTGTCATCATTTTCCTAGTCTATCTGATGTCATCATGTTCCTAGTCTATCTGGTGTCATCATGATCCTAGTCTATCTGGTGTCATCATGTTCCTAGTCTATCTGGTGCCATCATGTTCCTAGTCTATCTGGTGTCACCATGTTCCTAGTCTATCTGGTGTCACCATTTTCCTAATCTATCTGGTGTCATCATTTTCCTAATGTATCTGGTGTCATCATTTTCCTAGTCTATCTGATGTCATCATGTTCCTAGTCTATCTGGTGTCATCATGATCCTAGTCTATCTGGTGTCATCATGTTCCTAGTCTATCTGGTGCCATCATGTTCCTAATCTGATGGTATCACCATTTTCCTAATCTATCTGGTGTCATCATTTTCCTAATGTATCTGGTGTCATCATTTTCCTAATCTATCTGGTGTCATCATGTTCCTAATCTATCTGGTGTCATCATTTTCCTAGTCTATCTGATGTTATCATGTTCCTAGTCTATCTGATGTCATCATGTTCCTAGTCAATCTGGTGTCACCATGTTCCTAGTCTATCTGGTGTCACCATGTTCCTAGTCTATCTGATGTTATAATGTTCCTGGTCTATCTGATGTCATCATGTTCCTAGTCTATCTGGTGTCATCATGATCCTAGTCTATCTGGTGTCATCATGTTCCTAGTCTATCTGGTGTCATCATGTTCCTAGTGTTTCTGGTGCCATCATGTTCCTAGTCTATCTGGTGTCACCATGTTCCTATCTGGTGTCACCATGTTCCTAGTCTATCTGGTGTCACCATGTTCCTATCTGGTGTCACCATGTTCCTAGTCTATCTGGTGTCACCATATTCCTAGTCTATCTGATGTTATCATGTTCCTGGTCTATCTGATGTCATCATGTTCCTAGTCTATCTGATGTGATCATGTTCCTAGTCTATCTGATGTCATCATGTTCCTGGTCTTTCTGATGTTATCATGTTCCTAGTCTATCTGGTGTCACCATGTTCCTATCTGGTGTCATCATTTTCCTAATCTATCTGGTGTCATCATGTTCCTCGTCTATCTGGTGTCATCATTTTCCTAGTCTATCTGATGTTATCATGTTCCTAGTCTATCTGATGTCATCATGTTCCTAGTCAATCTGGTGTCACCATGTTCCTAGTCTATCTGGTGTCACCATGTTCCTAGTCTATCTGATGTTATAATGTTCCTGGTCTATCTGATGTCATCATGTTCCTAGTCTATCTGGTGTCATCATGATCCTAGTCTATCTGGTGTCATCATGTTCCTAGTGTTTCTGGTGCCATCATGTTCCTAGTCTATCTGGTGTCACCATGTTCCTATCTGGTGTCACCATGTTCCTAGTCTATCTGGTGTCACCATGTTCCTATCTGGTGTCACCATGTTCCTAGTCTATCTGGTGTCACCATATTCCTAGTCTATCTGATGTTATCATGTTCCTGGTCTATCTGATGTCATCATGTTCCTAGTCTATCTGATGTGATCATGTTCCTAGTCTATCTGATGTCATCATGTTCCTGGTCTTTCTGATGTTATCATGTTCCTAGTCTATCTGGTGTCACCATGTTCCTATCTGGTGTCACCATGTTCCTAGTCTATCTGGTGTCACCATGTTCCTAGTCTATCTGATGTTATCATGTTCCTGGTCTGTCTGATGTCATCATGTGTCTAGTCTATCTGATGTTATCATGTTCCTAGTCTATCTGATTTCATCATGTTCCTGGTCTATCTGGTGTCATCATGTTCCTAGTCTATCTGGTGTCACCATGTTCCTAGTCTATCTGGTGTCACCATTTTCCTAATCTATCTGGTGTCATCATTTTCCTAATGTATCTGGTGTCATCATTTTCCTAGTCTATCTGGTGTCATCATGTTCCTAATCTATCTGGTGTCATCATTTTCCTAGTCTATCTGATGTCATCATGTTCCTAGTCTATCTGGTGTCATCATGATCCTAGTCTATCTGGTGTCATCATGTTCCTAGTCTATCTGGTGCCATCATGTTCCTAGTCTATCTGGTGTCACCATGTTCCTAGTCTATCTGGTGTCACCATTTTCCTAATCTATCTGGTGTCATCATTTTCCTAATGTATCTGGTGTCATCATTTTCCTAGTCTATCTGATGTCATCATGTTCCTAGTCTATCTGGTGTCATCATGATCCTAGTCTATCTGGTGTCATCATGTTCCTAGTCTATCTGGTGCCATCATGTTCCTAATCTGATGGTATCACCATTTTCCTAATCTATCTGGTGTCATCATTTTCCTAATGTATCTGGTGTCATCATTTTCCTAATCTATCTGGTGTCATCATGTTCCTAATCTATCTGGTGTCATCATTTTCCTAGTCTATCTGGTGTCATCATTTTCCTAGTCTATCTGATGTTATCATGTTCCTAGTCTATCTGATGTCATCATGTTCCTAGTCAATCTGGTGTCACCATGTTCCTAGTCTATCTGGTGTCACCATGTTCCTAGTCTATCTGATGTTATCATGTTCCTGGTCTATCTGATGTCATCATGTTCCTAGTCTATCTGGTGTCATCATGATCCTAGTCTATCTGGTGTCATCATGTTCCTAGTGTTTCTGGTGCCATCATGTTCCTAGTCTATCTGGTGTCACCATGTTCCTATCTGGTGTCACCATGTTCCTAGTCTATCTGGTGTCACCATGTTCCTATCTGGTGTCACCATGTTCCTAGTCTATCTGGTGTCACCATATTCCTAGTCTATCTGATGTTATCATGTTCCTGGTCTATCTGATGTCATCATGTTCCTAGTCTATCTGATGTTATCATGTTCCTAGTCTATCTGATGTCATCATATTCCTGGTCTATCTGATGTTATCATGTTCCTAGTCTATCTGGTGTCACCATGTTCCTATCTGGTGTCACCATGTTCCTAGTCTATCTGGTGTCACCATGTTCCTAGTCTATCTGATGTTATCATGTTCCTGGTCTATCTGATGTCATCATGTGTCTAGTCTATCTGATGTTATCATGTTCCTAGTCTATCTGATTTCATCATGTTCCTGGTCTATCTGATGTCATCATGTTCCTAGTCTATCTGATGTCATCATGTTCCTAGTCTATCTGATGTCATCATGTTCCTGGTTTATCTGATGTTATCATGTTCCTAGTCTATCTGATGTTATCATGTTCCTAGTCTATCTGATGTCACCATGTTCCTAGTCTATCTGGTGTCATCATGATCCTAGTCTATCTGGTGTCATCATGTTCCTAGTCTATCTGGTGTCATCATGATCCTAGTCTATCTGGTGTCATCATGTTCCTAGTGTTTCTGGTGCCATCATGTTCCTAGTCTATCTGGTGTCACCATGTTCCTAGTCAATCTGGTATCACCATGTTCCTAGTCTATCTGGTGTCACCATGTTCCTAGTCTATTTGGTGCCATCATGTTCCTAGTCTATCTGGTGTCACCATGTTCCTAGTCTATCTGGTGTCACCATGTTCCTAGTCTACCTGATGTCATCATGTTCCTAGTCTATCAGATGTCACCATGTTCCTAGTCTATCAGATGTCATCATGTTCCTAGTCTATCTGGTGTCATCATGTTCCTAGTCTATCTGGTGTCATCATGTTCCTAGTCTATCTGATGTCATCATGTTCCTAGTCTATCTGGTGTCACCATGTTCCTAGTCTATCAGATGTCACCATGTTCCTAGTCTATCAGATGTCATCATGTTCCTAGTCTATCTGGTGTCATCATGTTCCTAGTCTATCTGGTGTCACCATGTTCCTAGTCTATCTGGTGTCATCATGTTCCTAGTCTATCTGATGTCATCATGTTCCTAGTCTATCTGGTGTCACCATGTTCCTAGTCTATCAGATGTCACCATGTTCCTAGTCTATCAGATGTCATCATGTTCCTAGTCTATCTGATGTCATCATGTTCCTAGTCTATCTGGTGTCATCATGATCCTAGTCTATCTGGTGTCATCATGTTCCTAGTGTTTCTGGTGTCACCATGTTCCTAGTCTATCAGATGTCACCATGTTCCTAGTCTATCTGGTGTCATCATGTTCCTAGTCTATATGGTGTCATCATGTTCCTAGTCTATCTGGTGTCACCATGTTCCTAGTCTATCTGGTGTCATCATGATCCTAGTCTATCTGGTGTCATCATGTTCCTAGTGTTTCTGGTGTCACCATGTTCCTAGTCTATCTGGTGTCATCATGATCCTAGTCTATCAGATGTCATCATGTTCCTAGTCTATCTGGTGTCATCATGTTCCTAGTCTATCTGGTGTCACCATGTTCCTAGTCTATCTGATGTCATCATGTTCCTAGTCTATCAGATGTCACCATGTTCCTAGTCTATCAGATGTCATCATGTTCCTAGTCTATCTGGTGTCATCATGATCCTAGTCTATCTGGTGTCATCATGTTCCTGGTCTATCTGATGTCATCATGTTCCTAGTCTATCTGGTTTCATCATGTTCCTGGTCTATCTGATGTCATCATGTTCCTAGTCTATCAGATGTCATCATGTTCCTAGTCTATCAGATGTCATCATGTTCCTAGTCTATCAGATGTCATCATTTGCCTAATCTATCTAGTGTCTTTATGTTCCTAATCTGGTGTCACCATGTTCCTAGTCTATCTGGTGTCACCATGTTCCTAGTCTATCTGATGTCATCATGTTCCTAGTCTATCTGGTGTCACCATGTTCCTAGTCTATCTGATGTCATCATGTTCCTAGTCTATCAGATGTCATCATGTTCCTAGTCTATCAGATGTCAT
Organism: Gibbula magus; assembly: GCA_936450465.1. NCBI lineage: Eukaryota > Metazoa > Mollusca > Gastropoda > Trochida > Trochidae > Gibbula > Gibbula magus. The sequence continues at coordinate 45,306,068 of OW388304.1, read as the reverse complement.
CATTTGCCTAATCTATCTAGTGTCTTTATGTTCCTAATCTGACGTCATAATGTTCCTAGTCTATCTGAAGCCATCATGTTCCTGGTCTATCTGATGTCATCATTTTCCTAATCTATCTTGTGTGGCCCTTACTTCCATAAACGTATCGGAAAGATCAAAGATTGAGCACAGAGACTTACAGTACAAGACTCCAAGTAAATAATGATGAACTGCTTCATGTTGATGAGCCTGCGTCGGAATGTGCGGAAATTGCGTGTATCTGACACTGCCAATAGTCACTCAAACTAAGTTGTGTCTCATTTGTGCATTGCGTGCATTGTACATATACACTTTTCTAAATTTAAATGTAAAGTAGGGACATTTGTATCCACTTCACCTGTGATACCAACAGAGATTGAAAGAATGTCCGATAACGATGGTATGTAGGAATCGATGGTAATTTAACCAGATCTATACATTCCTTAATACCGAGGCAGCTTTATTGCTAATAAAATGTAGGTTTTGACTGATAGAATGCTCAGACTACAGAGAGATTCAATTCTATTATTTCACTTACCCGATGTAAGCAACCGACCGTCAACTCCTCGCTTCCAACGTCCTCTGTTCCACACTCCTTCCGACGTTCGTCCTTAACCCTTGAAGCGCAGCAGTCGTCAACTCCCGCTCTATACCTGGCATACTACTTGTGCTAATTAGTGAAAAGTTAATGACAAAAGATCACATTTTATGGCATTAAATATATATCCTTTCTCTTATTTTCAGACAGAAGCCATATGCATTTTTGATCACCAGAGAATTCAGATTTTAGAAAATCTACAAGGAAGATTATGGGTCTGAGGTCGTGATACAAAAGCCCGAATTTAAATTTGGCAGACTATAACCGCCAGATTAGGTGATATTATTGAAGTAGCATCAACTTGATATATATATATACATATATATATGTATATGGACAAAATAATGGATTAGTAAGTAAAAAGTATTTTCTTAATACCTACTACCTTGACAATCTTCCGATATATATATATATATATATATATATATATATATATATTTATATGAAAAAGTTATATATATATATATATATATATATTGCACTGGTGTTGATATAGTTCATTTATGACATCAGTGTACAGGTTCTATCTGAAGTGTAAAGAGTTAACAAGCTCTGCGATATTCCTATCTTCAACCTATAACTGTTATTCCAACACAACTGTCACCCGTTGTAGTTGCCTGTGGTAACGACATACACAAACGGGTGGAATGGAACTTGTTAAGATGCTATAGAAACCGGCATCGATTGCACGTCCCGATCATTGTGCTTGGATGTCATCAAACCAGCGTCTTGCTCACACTCCGCTCCTTTCCAACTAGCAGTCGATCTTTGCATTAAAAGTTATTGAAACAAATGGACACGTGAAGAGAAGTATTGAGGCAGTTTTAGGATACGTAATACCATACTTGGGCTTGCGTTATATTCACGGCTACCTTTCTAGTTAATCCTGAAAGGGCGAACGCAACATTTAACTGCTAGCCTCAATAGTTCTAAATGACTAAACTGACTAACTCTTTTGAAAAATAATCCTAAATTCAAAATCAATATGAAAATGTGTTACCGAGAGGCCGTCTCTGAAATCGTCATACTCTTGCACAGCAAACCCATCGAATCGTCAGTGTCCAACAGTGGCTCAACTGAATGAGTTGGGCATCGCACGTGAGATTTTAGGGACGCTTCTCTAGATTTTCAGCAAAAGGATTTTTCGCGCGGTTATACCCCCATTTCACTCAGCTACGAGTCGTTGCCGACTGAAAATAGTCAGAAGGTCGTCAGTGAGTTGTCAGTGACTCGTAATGAGGCGTGTCTGAGTCCCCTTAAGTTGTCTTGAAGCGTATATGAGTCTCAAAGAGTCTTTAACAGTCTTTAAGAGTCGGGGGTCAAATTCAGTCGGGAGTGGGTTTTTGAACATGTTCAAAACTCACTCCTGACTTTTTCAAGTCCAGAAAATCCATAAAGTCGTATTCAGTCGTGATCTAGTCGTACGTTGCTCGTATCTGATTCTTATTGGGTAGTATTAAGTCGTCTTGTCAGTCGTATTTACTCGTATCCAGTCGTATCGAGTTGTGGTAGTCGTGTGTGAGTCGGGAATAGGTCTTCCCCTAAAATATGTGCCGACTCACTCCCGACTAATGCCAACTCACGTACGAATACTCAAAGACGACCAGTGACGACCCGTTTTAGACTAAACACGACAATAAGGCCAGATAACTCGTATGTGACTCGTAGGTGAGTTGTATCTGGGTTGTGACGAGTCGCAATGGTCGTGAACTAGTCGTAAACTAGTCGTTATTAGTCATGAGTGGTTCGGGAATGAGTCCTTGTCGGAGTCGTGGTGGCGGATTAGTGTCGGGGAAAGAGTTGACAGTTAGTCGTGAACGGGTCAGGAGTTCCTCCTCACTACGTCGTAAGTAAGTCGTAAGTATCTCGTAGAAATATCAAATTTGACAGTTTCACCCCAAATGTTCCCCGACTCATGCCGACAAATTCGTAGCCGCAAATTTGGGAAGAGTCGGGAATAGTCCTGAAGACTTTTGGAAGTCGTAGCTCAGTGAAATGGGGGTATTAGTTAACATGACGTAATTATATTTAGTATCGCTTTACAATATAGATAAAACATGACCAGGGGGGATCATAACAAAAAGTAAGGAGTTTTTATCTCCATCATGCCCGCTGTCATCTTCACAACGTCAAGGGCGTAACGAACAGATTTCAAAATCTTAAAAATGGGTAGAATTTATTTCGATACGTTTTCACTTTGCCGTGGAAGATGGCCCGCCGTAAAACATCCTTACTTGTTATACCCACGGGTCATGTTTTATCAATAACATAACGCCAAACACGATATGAGATTAAATTAAGAGTTAGACAAAGTCACATCTGCCAACGTACAAATCAGATTTGGCTCTTGCAGTTCCGTGAAGCGATTACATTCAGGCAGGATGAAAGCGGGGCATGTAGAGCTAACTGTGAAAACAAATAAGCCTCAGTTAATAGTAAATAGGTGTAAGTAACACACTACTTTTTCATTTATGCCGAACCGTGAGTCTTCTGTTGAAATATTGTGTTGCCGTCTAGCGATATGAATGTCAGTTTGGGCTAGCCCAGGGATGGGGTACACAAATACGTTATTAGGCTCAGGAAATCAGGGTATTGAAACAGAGTAGCAGATACACGTACACTGATTGAGAAGGATGAAGAACCTCACTCGGAAGTTAAAATCTTTTAACTTGTACTTTTAAACAAATCAGGGGGGGGGGGGGGGGGGGGGAGGAATTTGCACCACCACACTAAGGTACCGTTGCAATGAAGCACGTTTCATGAGTGTGCATAGAGGCTGTCATACCGCGAACATCCAGGCGGAGGTTATATCTGGGATATACTCTTCTTGATGGTACAAGACTCCACAGGCTACGAACAATTTATAACAAAAAAATTCAGTGGTGCCAAAGTCCAAGATAAATGAACTTCCTATCCAAGGAGATGGGACATCGGTACGTCTATATCGTACACATAACGTGATTAGGAACGTCAAATCTTAGATGCTTTCTGCTTGGTTATTTGTTAATTGAATGGTAAGGGTACCGACTTTATAAAATCTCCTATCCACGGAGCCTCAGGTGGGTACAAGTGCAGGAACACGTACGGGGGAACGGGGGTATATGTAGTAAATAATGACCCGGTGCCGAGCGGTTATGGCATATATACTCGCGAGGGTGTCAGCCCGAGCAGAGTTTATTGCCATAACGCGAGGTAATCGGATCATTAGTTGCCTTACACACCCGCGGAACACTCTATTTATAAACGAATTGTATATATGCATTTCAAAAGGGTATTTTGTTGATTTATAAGACGTGATCAAAATATATCAGTGAAATATTCCCAATACACTCATTACTGACTCGAAAGGAAGGTTTCAAACTTAATCCTTCATTCCATACACAAATTAGACCTATACATACATATGTATATATAATACTAGAAACAATATAAATACAGCCATGACACAAAAGAACGAACGCTCATCGGTATGGATCCTCGGTAGCAACATTGGTAAAGGCGCTGCTCGACGATATAGAGGTCAAGGGTTCTAAACCCACTTTCATTACTTACAAAATTTTCATATCTAATTTGACACAATTTCCAAATTTTACAAGTCCATTTGTTTCCGTAGGTTGAATATCTCATAACCGACCATGGTGGTTATGATATAACCAACCTGCGCAGATGGTGGTTATGGCATATAACCTGCAAGTCAAACAAAAGAAATAACTTCCCAAGGGGTGTAAGGCAAATAATGACCCGATTGCCTCGCGTTATGGCAATAAACTCTGCTCGGGCTAAGCCCTCGCGAGTTTATATGCCATAACCTCTCGGCACCGGGTCATTATTTACTACATAACTGATACGAGAGGACGGAGGTATAAAGTAGTACAACTGATACGAGGGGACGGGGGTATATAGTAGTACAACTGATACGAGGGGACGGGGGTATATAGTAGTACAACTGATACGAGGGGACGGGGGTATATAGTAGTACAACTGATACGAGGGGGCGGGGGTATATAGTAGTACAACTGATACGAGGGGACGGGGTATAAAGTAGTACAACTGATACGAGGGGGCGGGGTATATAGTAGTACAACTGATACGAGGGGACGGGGTATATAGTAGTACAACTGATACGAGGGGACGGGGTATAAAGTAGTACAACTGATACGAGGGGACGGGGTATATAGTAATACAACTGATACGAGGGGACGGGGTATATAGTAGTACAACTGATACGATGGGACGGGGTATAAAGTAGTACAACTGATACGAGGGGACGGGGTATATAGTAGTACAACTGATACGAGGGGACGGGGTATATAGTAGTACAACTGATACGAGGGGACGGGGTATATAGTAGTACAACTGATACGAGGGGACGGGGTATATAGTAGTACAACTGATACGAGGGGACGGGGTATTACTAGTACAACTGATACGAGGGGACGGGTATATAGTAGTACAACTGATACGAGGGGACGGGGTATATAGTAGTACAACTGACACGAGGGGACGGGGTATATAGTAGTACAACTGATACGGGGGGACGGGGTATATAGTAGTACAACTGATACGAGGGGACGGGGTATTACTAGTACAACTGATACGAGGGGACGGGGTATATAGTAGTACAACTGATACGAGGGGACGGGGTATATAGTAGTACAACTGACACGAGGGGACGGGGTAAATAGTAGTACAACTGATACGGGGGGACGGGGTATATAGTAGTACAACTGATACGAGGGGGCGGGGTATATAGTAGTGCCACTGATACGAGGGGACGGGGGTATATAGTAGTACAACTGATGCGAGGGGACGGGGTATATAGTAGTACTACTGATACGAGGGGGCGGGGTATATAGTAGTACAACTGATACGAGGGGACGGGGTATATAGTAGTACAACTGATACGAGGGGACGGGGGTATATAGTAGTACAACTGATACGAGGGGGCGGGGTATATAGTAGTACCACTGATACGAGGGGACGGGGGTATATAGTAGTACAACTGATACGAGGGGCGGGGGTATCTGTAGAACAACTGATACGAGGGGGCGGGGTATATATTAGTACAACTGATACGAGGGGGCGGGGTATATAGTAGTACAACTGATACGAGGGGGCGGGGTATATAGTAGTACAACTGATAAGAGGGGGCGGGGTATATAGTAGTACAACTGATAAGAGGGGACGGGGTATATAGTAGTACAACTGATACGAGGGGACGGGGTATATAGTAGTACAACTGATACGAGGGGACGGGGTATATAGTAGTACAACTGATACGAGGGGACGGGGTATATAGTAGTACAACTGATACTAGGGGACGGGGTATATAGTAGTACAACTGATACGAGGGGGCGGGGTATATAGTAGTACAACTGATACGAGGGGACGGGGTATATAGTAGTACAACTGATACGAGGGGACGGGGTATATAGTAGTACAACTGATACGAGGGGACGGGGTATATAGTAGTACAACTGATACTAGGGGACGGGGTATATAGTAGTACAACTGATACGAGGGGGCGGGGTATATAGTAGTACAACTGATAAGAGGGGATGGGGTATATAGTAGTACAGCTGATACGAGGGGACGGGGTATATAGTAGTACAACTGATACGAGGGGACGGGGTATATAGTAGTACAACTGATAAGAGGGGATGGGGTATATAGTAGTACAGCTGATACGAGGGGACGGGGTATATAGTAGTACAACTGATACGAGGGGACGGGGTATATAGTAGTACAACTGATACGAGGGGACGGGGTATATAGTAGTACAACTGATAAGAGGGGATGGGGTATATAGTAGTACAGCTGATACGAGGGGACGGGGTATATAGTAGTACAACTGATACGAGGGGGCGGGGTATATAGTAGTACCACTGATACGAGGGGACGGGGGTATATAGTAGTACAACTGATGCGAGGGGACGAGGTATATAGTAGTACAACTGATACGAGGGGCGGGGGTATCTGTAGAACAACTGATACGAGGGGGCGGGGTATATATTAGTACAACTGATACGAGGGGGCGGGGTATATAGTAGTACAACTGATACGAGGGGGCGGGGTATATAGTAGTACAACTGATAAGAGGGGGCGGGGTATATAGTAGTACAACTGATACGAGGGGGCGGGGTGTATCGTAGTATAACTGATACGAGGGGGCGGGGCATATAGTAGTACAACCGATACGAGGGGGCGGGGTATATAGTAGTACAACTGATACGAGGGGACGGGGTATATAGTAGTACAACTGATACGAGGGGACGGGGTATTACTAGTACAACTGATACGAGGGGACGGGGGATATTTTAGTACAACTGATACGAGGGGACGGGGTATATAGTAGTACAACTGATACGAGGGGAGGGGTATATAGTAGTACAACTGATACGAGGGGACGGGGTATATAGTAGTACAACTGATACGAGGGGCGGGGGTATCTGTAAAACAACTGATACGAGGGGGCGGGGTATATATTAGTACAACTGATACGAGGGGACGGGTATATAGTAGTACAACTGATACGAGGGGGTGGGGTATATAGTAGTACCACTGATACGAGGGGACGGGGGTATATAGTAGTACAACTGATGCGAGGGGACGGGGTATATAGTAGTACCACTGATACGAGGGGACGGGGGTATATAGTAGTACAACTGATGCGAGGGGACGGGGTTTATAGTAGTACAACTGATACGAGGGGCGGGGGTATCTGTAAAACAACTGATACGAGGGGGCGGGGTATATATTAGTACAACTGATACGAGGGGGCGGGGTATATAGTAGTACAACTGATACGAGGGGGCGGGGTATATAGTAGTACAACTGATAAGAGGGGGCGGGGTATATAGTAGTACAACTGATACGAGGGGACGGGGTGTATCGTAGTATAACTGATACGAGGGGGCGGGGCATATAGTAGTACAACTGATACGAGGGGGCGGGGTATATAGTAGTACAACTGATACGAGGGGAGGGGTATATAGTAGTACAACTGATGCGAGGGGACGGGGTATATAGTAGTACAACTGATACGTGGGGGCGGGGTATATAGTAGTACAACTGATACGAGGGGGCGGGGTATATAGTAGTACAACTGATACGAGGGGGCGGGGTATATAGTAGTACAACTGATACGAGGGGACGGGGTATATAGTAGTACAACTGATACGAGGGGGCGGGGGTCTATAGTAGTACAACTGATACGAGGGGACGGGGTATATAGTAGTACAACTGATACTAGGGGACGGGGTATATAGTAGTACAACTGATACGAGGGGGCGGGGTATATAGTAGTACAACTGATACGAGGGGACGGGGTATATAGTAGTACAACTGATAAGAGGGGATGGGGTATATAGTAGTACAACTGATACGAGGGGACGGGGTATATAGAAGTACAACTGATACGAGGGGGCGGGGTATATAGTAGTACCACTGTTACGAGGGGACGGGGGTATATAGTAGTACCACTGTTACGAGGGGACGGGGGTATATAGTAGTACAACTGATGCGAGGGGACGGGGTATATAGTAGTACAACTGATACGAGGGGGCGGGGTATATAGTAGTACAACTGATACGAGGGGACGGGGTATATAGTAGTAGAACTGATACGAGGGGACGGGGTATTACTAGTACAACTGATACGAGGGGACGGGGTATATAGTAGTACAACTTATACGAGGGGACGGGGTATATAGTAGTACAACTGATACGAGGGGGCGGGGTATATAGTAGTACCACTGATACGAGGGGACGGGGGTATATAGTAGTACAACTGATGCGAGGGGACGGGGTATATAGTAGTACAACTGATACGAGGGGGCGGGGTATATAGTAGTACAACTGATACGAGGGGACGGGGTATATAGTAGTACAACTGATACGAGGGGACGGGTATATAGTAGTACAACTGATACGAGGGGGCGGGGTATATAGTAGTACCACTGATACGAGGGGACGGGGGTATATAGTAGTACAACTGATGCGAGGGGACGGGGTATATAGTAGTTCAACTGATACGAGGGGGCGGGGTATATAGTAGTACAACTGATACGTGGGGACGGGGTATATAGTAGTACAACTGATACGAGGGGACGGGGTATATAGTAGTACAACTGATACGAGGGGACGGGGTATATAGTAGTACAACTGATACGAGGGGACGGGGTATATAGTAGTACAACTGATACGGGGGGACGGGGTTTATAGTAGTACAACTGATACGAGGGGCGGGGGTATCTGTAGAACAACTGATACGAGGGGGCGGGGTATATATTAGTACAACTGATACGAGGGGGCGGGGTATATAGTAGTACAACTGATACGAGGGGGCGGGGTATATAGTAGTACAACTGATAAGAGGGGGCGGGGTATATAGTAGTACAACTGATACGAGGGGACGGGGTGTATCGTAGTACAACTGATACGTGGGGGCGGGGTATATAGTAGTACAACTGATACGAGGGGGCGGGGTATATAGTAGTACAACTGATACGAGGGGACGGGGTATATAGAAGTACAACTGATACGAAGGGGCGTTGTATATAGTAGTACCACTGATACGAGGGGACGGGGGTATATAGTAGTACAACTGGTGCGAGGGGACGGGGTATATAGTATTACATCTGATACGAGGGGGCGGGGTATATAGTAGTACAACTGATACGAGGGGACGGGGTATATAGTAGTACAACTGATACGAGGGGAGGGGTATGTAGTAGTACAACTGATACGAGGGGACGGGGTATATAGTAGTACAACTGATACGAGGGGACGGGGTATATAGTAGTACAACTGATACGTGGGGGCGGGGTATATAGTAGTACAACTGATACGAGGGGGCGGGGTATATAGTAGTACAACTGATACGAGGGGACGGGGTATATAGTAGTACAACTGCTACGAGGGGGCGGGGTATATAGTAGTACAACTGATACGAGGGGACGGGGTATATAGTAGTACAACTGATAAGAGGGGATGGGGTATATAGTAGTACAGCTGATACGAGGGGACGGGGTATATAGTAGTACAACTGATACGAGGGGGCGGGGTATATAGTAGTACAACTGATACGAGGGGACGGGGTATATAGTAGTAGAACTGATACGAGGGGACGGGGTATTACTAGTACAACTGATACGAGGGGACGGGGTATATAGTAGTACAACTTATACGAGGGGACGGGGTATATAGTAGTACAACTGATACGAGGGGGCGGGGTATATAGTAGTACCACTGATACGAGGGGACGGGGGTATATAGTAGTACAACTGATGCGAGGGGACGGGGTATATAGTAGTACAACTGATACGAGGGGGCGGGGTATATAGTAGTACAACTGATACGAGGGGACGGGGTATATAGTAGTACAACTGATACGAGGGGACGGGTATATAGTAGTACAACTGATACGAGGGGGCGGGGTATATAGTAGTACCACTGATACGAGGGGACGGGGGTATATAGTAGTACAACTGATGCGAGGGGACGGGGTATATAGTAGTTCAACTGATACGAGGGGGCGGGGTATATAGTAGTACAACTGATACGTGGGGACGGGGTATATAGTAGTACAACTGATACGAGGGGACGGGGTATATAGTAGTACAACTGATACGAGGGGACGGGGTATATAATAGTACAACTGATACGAGGACGGGGTATATAGTAGTACAACTGATACGGGGGGACGGGGTTTATAGTAGTACAACTGATACGAGGGGCGGGGGTATCTGTAGAACAACTGATACGAGGGGGCGGGGTATATATTAGTACAACTGATACGAGGGGGCGGGGTATATAGTAGTACAACTGATACGAGGGGGCGGGGTATATAGTAGTACAACTGATAAGAGGGGGGCGGGGTATATAGTAGTACAACTGATACGAGGGGACGGGGTGTATCGTAGTATAACTGATACGAGGGGGCGGGGCATATAGTAGTACAACTGATACGAGGGGGCGGGGTATATAGTAGTACAACTGATACGAGGGGAGGGGTATATAGTAGTACAACTGATACGAGGGGACGGGGTATATAGTAGTACAACTGATACGAGGGGACGGGGTATATAGTAGTACAACTGATACGTGGGGGCGGGGTATATAGTAGTACAACTGATACGAGGGGGCGGGGTATATAGTAGTACAACTGATACGAGGGGACGGGGTATATAGTAGTACAACTGCTACGAGGGGGCGGGGTATATAGTAGTACAACTGATACGAGGGGGCGGGGTATATATTAGTACAACTGATACGAGGGGGCGGGGTATATAGTAGTACAACTGATACGAGGGGGCGGGGTATATAGTAGTACAACTGATAAGAGGGGGCGGGGTATATAGTAGTACAACTGATACGAGGGGACGGGGTGTATCGTAGTATAACTGATACGAGGGGGCGGGGCATATAGTAGTACAACTGATACGAGGGGGCGGGGTATATAGTAGTACAACTGATACGAGGGGAGGGGTATATAGTAGTACAACTGATGCGAGGGGACGGGGTATATAGTAGTACAACTGATACGTGGGGGGCGGGGTATATAGTAGTACAACTGATACGAGGGGGCGGGATATATAGTAGTACAACTGATACGAGGGGACGGGGTATATAGTAGTAGAACTGATACGAGGGGACGGGGTATTACTAGTACAACTGATACGAGGGGACGGGGTATATAGTAGTACAACTTATACGAGGGGACGGGGGTATATAGTAGTACAACTGATACGAGGGGGCGGGGTATATAGTAGTACCACTGATACGAGGGGACGGGGGTATATAGTAGTACAACTGATGCGAGGGGACGGGGTATATAGTAGTACAACTGATACGAGGGGGCGGGGTATATAGTAGTACAACTGATACGAGGGGACGGGGTATATAGTAGTACAACTGATACGAGGGGACGGGTATATAGTAGTACAACTGATACGAGGGGGCGGGGTATATAGTAGTACCACTGATACGAGGGGACGGGGGTATATAGTAGTACAACTGATGCGAGGGGACGGGGTATATAGTAGTTCAACTGATACGAGGGGGGCGGGGTATATAGTAGTACAACTGATACGTGGGGACGGGGTATATAGTAGTACAACTGATACGAGGGGACGGGGGTATATAGTAGTACAACTGATACGAGGGGGACGGGGTATATAGTAGTACAACTGATACGAGGGGACGGGGTAGATAGTAGTACAACTGATACGGGGGGACGGGGTTTATAGTAGTACAACTGATACGAGGGGCGGGGGTATCTGTAGAACAACTGATACGAGGGGGCGGGGTATATATTAGTACAACTGATACGAGGGGGCGGGGTATATAGTAGTACAACTGATACGAGGGGGCGGGGTATATAGTAGTACAACTGATAAGAGGGGGCGGGGTATATAGTAGTACAACTGATACGAGGGGACGGGGTGTATCGTAGTACAACTGATACGTGGGGGCGGGGTATATAGTAGTACAACTGATACGAGGGGGCGGGGTATATAGTAGTACAACTGATACGAGGGGACGGGGTATATAGTAGTACAACTGCTACGAGGGGGCGGGGTATATAGTAGTACAACTGATACGAGGGGACGGGGTATATAGTAGTACAACTGATAAGAGGGGATGGGGTATATAGTAGTACAGCTGATACGAGGGGACGGGGTATATAGTAGTACAACTGATACGAGGGGGCGGGGTATATAGTAGTACAACTGATACGAGGGGACGGGGTATATAGAAGTACAACTGATACGAAGGGGCGTTGTATATAGTAGTACCACTGATACGAGGGGACGGGGGTATATAGTAGTACAACTGGTGCGAGGGGACGGGGTATATAGTATTACATCTGATACGAGGGGGCGGGGTATATAGTAGTACAACTGATACGAGGGGACGGGGTATATAGTAGTACAACTGATACGAGGGGAGGGGTATATAGTAGTACAACTGATACGAGGGGACGGGGTATATAGTAGTACAACTGATACGAGGGGACGGGGTATATAGTAGTACAACTGATACGTGGGGGCGGGGTATATAGTAGTACAACTGATACGAGGGGGCGGGGTATATAGTAGTACAACTGATACGAGGGGACGGGGTATATAGTAGTACAACTGCTACGAGGGGGCGGGGTATATAGTAGTACAACTGATACGAGGGGACGGGGTATATAGTAGTACAACTGATAAGAGGGGATGGGGTATATAGTAGTACAGCTGATACGAGGGGACGGGGTATATAGTAGTACAACTGATACGAGGGGGCGGGGTATATAGTAGTACAACTGATACGAGGGGACGGGGTATATAGTAGTAGAACTGATACGAGGGGACGGGGTATTACTAGTACAACTGATACGAGGGGACGGGGTATATAGTAGTACAACTTATACGAGGGGACGGGGTATATAGTAGTACAACTGATACGAGGGGGCGGGGTATATAGTAGTACCACTGATACGAGGGGACGGGGGTATATAGTAGTACAACTGATGCGAGGGGACGGGGTATATAGTAGTACAACTGATACGAGGGGGCGGGGTATATAGTAGTACAACTGATACGAGGGGACGGGGTATATAGTAGTACAACTGATACGAGGGGACGGGTATATAGTAGTACAACTGATACGAGGGGGCGGGGGTATATAGTAGTACCACTGATACGAGGGGACGGGGGTATATAGTAGTACAACTGATGCGAGGGGACGGGGTATATAGTAGTTCAACTGATACGAGGGGGCGGGGTATATAGTAGTACAACTGATACGTGGGGACGGGGTATATAGTAGTACAACTGATACGAGGGGACGGGGTATATAGTAGAACAACTGATACGAGGGGACGGGGTATATAATAGTACAACTGATACGAGGACGGGGTATATAGTAGTACAACTGATACGGGGGGACGGGGTTTATAGTAGTACAACTGATACGAGGGGCGGGGGTATCTGTAGAACAACTGATACGAGGGGGCGGGGTATATATTAGTACAACTGATACGAGGGGGCGGGGTATATAGTAGTACAACTGATACGAGGGGGCGGGGTATATAGTAGTACAACTGATAAGAGGGGCGGGGTATATAGTAGTACAACTGATACGAGGGGACGGGGTGTATCGTAGTATAACTGATACGAGGGGGCGGGGCATATAGTAGTACAACTGATACGAGGGGGCGGGGTATATAGTAGTACAACTGATACGAGGGGAGGGGTATATAGTAGTACAACTGATACGAGGGGACGGGGTATATAGTAGTACAACTGATACGAGGGGACGGGGTATATAGTAGTACAACTGATACGTGGGGGCGGGGTATATAGTAGTACAACTGATACGAGGGGGCGGGGTATATAGTAGTACAACTGATACGAGGGGACGGGGTATATAGTAGTACAACTGCTACGAGGGGGCGGGGTATATAGTAGTACAACTGATACGAGGGGACGGGGTATATAGTAGTACAACTGATAAGAGGGGATGGGGTATATAGTAGTACAGCTGATACGAGGGGACGGGGTATATAGTAGTACACCTGATACGAGGGGACGGGGTATATAGTAGTACAACTGATACGAGGGGACGGGGTATATAGAAGTACAACTGATACGAAGGGGCGTTGTATATAGTAGTACCACTGATACGAGGGGACGGGGGTATATAGTAGTACAACTGGTGCGAGGGGACGGGGTATATAGTATTACATCTGATACGAGGGGGCGGGGTATATAGTAGTACAACTGATACGAGGGGACGGGGTATATAGTAGTACAACTGATACGAGGGGACGGGGTATTACTAGTACAACTGATACGAGGGTACGGGGTATATATTAGTACAACTGATACGAGGGGACGGGGTATATAGTAGTACAACTGATACGGGGGGACGGGGTATATAGTATTACAACTGATAAGAGGGGATGGGGTATATAGTAGTACAGCTGATACGAGGGGACGCGGTATATAGTAGTACACCTGATACGAGGGGACGGGGTATATAGTAGTACAACTGATACGAGGGGACGGGGTATATAGAAGTACAACTGATACGAGGGGGCGGGGTATATAGTAGTACCACTGATACGAGGGGACGGGGGTATATAGTAGTACAACTGATGCGAGGGGACGGGGTATATAGTATTACAACTGATACGAGGGGGCGGGGTATATAGTAGTACAACTGATACGAGGGGACGGGGTATATAGTAGTACAACTGATACGAGGGGACGGGGTATTACTAGTACAACTGATACGAGGGGACGGGGTATATATTAGTACAACTGATACGAGGGGACGGGGTATATAGTAGTACAACTGATACGAGGGGGCGGGGTATATAGTAGTACAACTGATACGAGGTGACGGAGTATATAGTAGGACAACTGATACGAGGGGACGGGGTATAAAGTAGTACAACTGATACGAGGGGACGGGGTATATAGTAGTACAACTGATACGAGGGGACTGGGTATATAGTAGTACAACTGATACGAGGGGGCGGGGTATATAGTAGTACAACTGATACGAGGGGGCGGGGTATATAGTAGGACAACTGATACGAGGGGGCGGGGTATATAGTAGTACAACTGATACGAGGGGACGGGGTATATAGTAGTACAACTGATACGAGGGGACGGGGTATATAGTAGTACAACTGATACGAGGGGACGGGGTATTACTAGTACACCTGATACGAGGGGACGGGGTATATAGTAGTACAACTGATACGAGGGGGCGGGGTATATAGTAGTACCACTGATACGAGGGGACGGGGGTATATAGTAGTACCACTGATACGAGGGGACGGGGTATATAGTAGTACAACTGATACGAGGGGGCGGGGTATATAGTAGTACAACTGATACGAGGGGGCGGGGTATATAGTAGTACAACTGATACGAGGGGACGGGGTATTACTAGTACAACTGATACGAGGGGACGGGGGTATATAGTAGTACAACTGATGCGAGGGGACGGGGTATATAGTAGTACAACTGATGCGAGGGGACGGGGTATATAGTAGTACAACTGATACGAGGGGGCGGGGTATATAGTAGTACAACTGATACGAGGGGACGGGGTATATAGTAGTACAACTGATACGAGGGGACGGGTATATAGTAGTACAACTGATACGAGGGGGCGGGGTATATAGTAGTACCACTGATACGAGGGGACGGGGGTATATAGTAGTACAACTGATGCGAGGGGACGAGGTATATAGTAGTACAACTGATACGAGGGGCGGGGGTATCTGTAGAACAACTGATACGAGGGGGCGGGGTATATATTAGTACAACTGATACGAGGGGGCGGGGTATATAGTAGTACAACTGATACGAGGGGGCGGGGTATATAGTAGTACAACTGATAAGAGGGGGCGGGGTATATAGTAGTACAACTGATACGAGGGGGCGGGGTGTATCGTAGTATAACTGATACGAGGGGGCGGGGCATATAGTAGTACAACCGATACGAGGGGGCGGGGTATATAGTAGTACAACTGATACGAGGGGACGGGGTATATAGTAGTACAACTGATACGAGGGGACGGGGTATTACTAGTACAACTGATACGAGGGGACGGGGGATATTTTAGTACAACTGATACGAGGGGACGGGGTATATAGTAGTACAACTGATACGAGGGGAGGGGTATATAGTAGTACAACTGATACGAGGGGACGGGGTATATAGTAGTACAACTGATACGAGGGGGCGGGGTATATAGTAGTACAACTGATACAAGGGGGCGGGGTATATAGTAGTACAACTGATACGAGGGGACGGGGTATATAGTAGTACAACTGATACGAGGGGGCGGGGGTCTATAGTAGTACAACTGATACGAGGGGACGGGGTATATAGTAGTACAACTGATACTAGGGGACGGGGTATATAGTAGTACAACTGATACGAGGGGGCGGGGTATATAGTAGTACAACTGATACGAGGGGACGGGGGTATATAGTAGTACAACTGATGCGAGGGGACGGGGTATATAGTAGTACAACTGATACGAGGGGGCGGGGTATATAGTAGTACAACTGATACGAGGGGACGGGGTATATAGTAGTACCACTGTAACGAGGGGACGGGGGTATATAGTAGTACAACTGATGCGAGGGGACGGGGTATATAGTAGTACAACTGATACGGGGGGACGGGGTATATAGTAGTACAACTGATACGAGGGGACGGGGTATATAGTAGTACAACTGATACGAGGGGACGGGGTATATAGTAGTACCACTGTTACGAGGGGACGGGGGTATATAGTAGTACCACTGTTACGAGGGGACGGGGGTATATAGTAGTACAACTGATGCGAGGGGACGGGGTATATAGTAGTACAACTGATACGAGGGGGCGGGGGTATATAGTAGTACAACTGATACGAGGGGACGGGGTATATAGTAGTAGAACTGATACGAGGGGACGGGGTATTACTAGTACAACTGATACGAGGGGACGGGGTATATAGTAGTACAACTTATACGAGGGGACGGGGTATATAGTAGTACAACTGATACGGGGGGACGGGGTATATAGTAGTACAACTGATACGAGGGGGCGGGGTATATAGTAGTACAACTGATACGAGGGGACGGGGTATATAGTAGTACAACTGATACGAGGGGACGGGTATATAGTAGTACAACTGATACGAGGGGGTGGGGTATATAGTAGTACCACTGATACGAGGGGACGGGGGTATATAGTAGTACAACTGATGCGAGGGGACGGGGTATATAGTAGTTCAACTGATACGAGGGGACGGGGGTATATAGTAGTACAACTGATGCGAGGGGACGGGGTTTATAGTAGTACAACTGATACGAGGGGCGGGGGTATCTGTAAAACAACTGATACGAGGGGGCGGGGTATATATTAGTACAACTGATACGAGGGGACGGGTATATAGTAGTACAACTGATACGAGGGGGTGGGGTATATAGTAGTACCACTGATACGAGGGGACGGGGGTATATAGTAGTACAACTGATGCGAGGGGACGGGGTATATAGTAGTACCACTGATACGAGGGGACGGGGGTATATAGTAGTACAACTGATGCGAGGGGACGGGGTTTATAGTAGTACAACTGATACGAGGGGCGGGGGTATCTGTAAAACAACTGATACGAGGGGGCGGGGTATATATTAGTACAACTGATACGAGGGGGCGGGGTATATAGTAGTACAACTGATACGAGGGGGCGGGGTATATAGTAGTACAACTGATAAGAGGGGGCGGGGTATATAGTAGTACAACTGATACGAGGGGACGGGGTGTATCGTAGTATAACTGATACGAGGGGGCGGGGCATATAGTAGTACAACTGATACGAGGGGGCGGGGTATATAGTAGTACAACTGATACGAGGGGAGGGGTATATAGTAGTACAACTGATGCGAGGGGACGGGGTATATAGTAGTACAACTGATACGTGGGGGCGGGGTATATAGTAGTACAACTGATACGAGGGGGCGGGGTATATAGTAGTACAACTGATACGAGGGGGCGGGGTATATAGTAGTACAACTGATACGAGGGGACGGGGTATATAGTAGTACAACTGATACGAGGGGGCGGGGGTCTATAGTAGTACAACTGATACGAGGGGACGGGGTATATAGTAGTACAACTGATACTAGGGGACGGGGTATATAGTAGTACAACTGATACGAGGGGGCGGGGTATATAGTAGTACAACTGATACGAGGGGACGGGGTATATAGTAGTACAACTGATAAGAGGGGATGGGGTATATAGTAGTACAGCTGATACGAGGGGACGGGGTATATAGTAGTACACCTGATACGAGGGGACGGGGTATATAGTAGTACAACTGATACGAGGGGACGGGGTATATAGAAGTACAACTGATACGAGGGGGCGGGGTATATAGTAGTACCACTGTTACGAGGGGACGGGGGTATATAGTAGTACCACTGTTACGAGGGGACGGGGGTATATAGTAGTACAACTGATGCGAGGGGACGGGGTATATAGTAGTACAACTGATACGAGGGGGCGGGGTATATAGTAGTACAACTGATACGAGAGGACGGGGTATATAGTAGTAGAACTGATACGAGGGGACGGGGTATTACTAGTACAACTGATACGAGGGGACGGGGTATATAGTAGTACAACTTATACGAGGGGACGGGGTATATAGTAGTACAACTGATACGAGGGGGCGGGGTATATAGTAGTACCACTGATACGAGGGGACGGGGGTATATAGTAGTACAACTGATGCGAGGGGACGGGGTATATAGTAGTACAACTGATACGAGGGGGCGGGGTATATAGTAGTACAACTGATACGAGGGGACGGGGTATATAGTAGTACAACTGATACGAGGGGACGGGTATATAGTAGTACAACTGATACGAGGGGGCGGGGTATATAGTAGTACCACTGATACGAGGGGACGGGGGTATATAGTAGTACAACTGATGCGAGGGGACGGGGTATATAGTAGTTCAACTGATACGAGGGGGCGGGGTATATAGTAGTACAACTGATACGTGGGGACGGGGTATATAGTAGTACAACTGATACGAGGGGACGGGGTATATAGTAGTACAACTGATACGAGGGGACGGGGTATATAGTAGTACAACTGATACGAGGGGACGGGGTATATAGTAGTACAACTGATACGGGGGGGCGGGGTTTATAGTAGTACAACTGATACGAGGGGCGGGGGTATCTGTAGAACAACTGATACGAGGGGGCGGGGTATATATTAGTACAACTGATACGAGGGGGCGGGGTATATAGTAGTACAACTGATACGAGGGGGCGGGGTATATAGTAGTACAACTGATAAGAGGGGGCGGGGTATATAGTAGTACAACTGATACGAGGGGACGGGGTGTATCGTAGTATAACTGATACGAGGGGGCGGGGCATATAGTAGTACAACTGATACGAGGGGGCGGGGTATATAGTAGTACAACTGATACGAGGGGTGGGGTATATAGTAGTACAACTGATACGAGGGGACGGGGTATATAGTAGTACAACTGATACGAGGGGACGGGGTATATAGTAGTACAACTGATACGTGGGGGCGGGGTATATAGTAGTACAACTGATACGAGGGGGCGGGGTATATAGTAGTACAACTGATACGAGGGGACGGGGTATATAGTAGTACAACTGATACGAGGGGGCGGGGTATATAGTAGTACAACTGATACGAGGGGACGGGGTATATAGTAGTACAACTGATAAGAGGGGATGGGGTATATAGTAGTACAGCTGATACGAGGGGACGGGGTATATAGTAGTACACCTGATACGAGGGGACGGGGTATATAGTAGTACAACTGATACGAGGGGACGGGGTATATAGAAGTACAACTGATACGAAGGGGCGTTGTATATAGTAGTACCACTGATACGAGGGGACGGGGGTATATAGTAGTACAACTGGTGCGAGGGGACGGGGTATATAGTATTACATCTGATACGAGGGGGCGGGGTATATAGTAGTACAACTGATACGAGGGGACGGGGTATATAGTAGTACAACTGATACGAGGGGACGGGGTATTACTAGTACAACTGATACGAGGGGACGGGGTATATATTAGTACAACTGATACGAGGGGACGGGGTATATAGTAGTACAACTGATACGGGGGGGACGGGGTATATAGTAGTACAACTGATAAGAGGGGATGGGGTATATAGTAGTACAGCTGATACGAGGGGACGCGGTATATAGTAGTACACCTGATACGAGGGGACGGGGTATATAGTAGTACAACTGATACGAGGGGACGGGGTATATAGAAGTACAACTGATACGAGGGGGCGGGGTATATAGTAGTACCACTGATACGAGGGGACGGGGGTATATAGTAGTACAACTGATGCGAGGGGACGGGGTATATAGTATTACAACTGATACGAGGGGGGCGGGGTATATAGTAGTACAACTGATACGAGGGGACGGGGTATATAGTAGTACAACTGATACGAGGGGACGGGGTATTACTAGTACAACTGATACGAGGGGACGGGGTATATATTAGTACAACTGATACGAGGGGACGGGGTATATAGTAGTACAACTGATACGAGGGGGCGGGGTATATAGTAGTACAACTGATACGAGGTGACGGAGTATATAGTAGGACAACTGATACGAGGGGACGGGGTATAAAGTAGTACAACTGATACGAGGGGACGGGGTATATAGTAGTACAACTGATACGAGGGGACTGGGTATATAGTAGTACAACTGATACGAGGGGGCGGGGTATATAGTAGTACAACTGATACGAGGGGGCGGGGTATATAGTAGTACAACTGATACGAGGGGGCGGGGTATATAGTAGTACAACTGATACGAGGGGACGGGGTATATAGTAGTACAACTGATACGAGGGGACGGGGTATATAGTAGTACAACTGATACGAGGGGACGGGGTATTACTAGTACACCTGATACGAGGGGACGGGGTATATAGTAGTACAACTGATACGAGGGGGCGGGGTATATAGTAGTACCACTGATACGAGGGGACGGGGGTATATAGTAGTACCACTGATACGAGGGGACGGGGTATATAGTAGTACAACTGATACGAGGGGGCGGGGTATATAGTAGTACAACTGATACGAGGGGGCGGGGTATAAAGTAGTACAACTGATACGAGGGGACGGGGTATTACTAGTACAACTGATACGAGGGGACGGGGGTATATAGTAGTACAACTGATGCGAGGGGACGGGGTATATAGTAGTACAACTGATGCGAGGGGACGGGGTATATAGTAGTACAACTGATACGAGGGGGCGGGGTATATAGTAGTACAACTGATACGAGGGGACGGGGTATATAGTAGTACAACTGATACGAGGGGACGGGTATATAGTAGTACAACTGATACGAGGGGGCGGGGTATATAGTAGTACAACTAATACGAGGGGGCGGGGTATATAGTAGTACAACTGATACGAGGGGACGGGGTATTACTAGTACAACTGATACGAGGGGACGGGGTATATATTAGTACAACTGATACGAGGGGACGGGGTATATAGTAGTACAACTGATACGGGGGGACGGGGTATATAGTAGTACAACTGATACGAGGGGGCGGGGTATATAGTAGTACCACTGATACGAGGGGACGGGGGTATATAGTAGTACAACTGATGCGAGGGGATGGGGTATATAGTAGTACAACTGATACGAGGGGGCGGGGTATATAGTAGTACAACTGATACGAGGGGACGGGGTATATAGTAGTACAACTGATACGAGGGGACGGGTATATAGTAGTACAACTGATACGAGGGGGCGGGGTATATAGTAGTACCACTGATACGAGGGGACGGGGGTATATAGTAGTACAACTGATGCGAGGGGACGGGGTATATAGTAGTTCAACTGATACGAGGGGGCGGGGTATATAGTAGTACAACTGATACGTGGGGACGGGGTATATAGTAGTACAACTGATACGAGGGGACGGGGTATATAGTAGTACAACTGATACGAGGGGACGGGGTATATAGTAGTACAACTGATACGAGGGGACGGGGTATATAGTAGTACAACTGATACGGGGGGACGGGGTTTATAGTAGTACAACTGATACGAGGGGCGGGGGTATCTGTAGAACAACTGATACGAGGGGGCGGGGTATATATTAGTACAACTGATACGAGGGGGCGGGGTATATAGTAGTACAACTGATACGAGGGGGCGGGGTATATAGTAGTACAACTGATAAGAGGGGGCGGGGTATATAGTAGTACAACTGATACGAGGGGACGGGGTGTATCGTAGTATAACTGATACGAGGGGGCGGGGCATATAGTAGTACAACTGATACGAGGGGGCGGGGTATATAGTAGTACAACTGATACGAGGGGTGGGGTATATAGTAGTACAACTGATACGAGGTGACGGGGTATATAGTAGTACAACTGATACGAGGGGACGGGGTATATAGTAGTACAACTGATACGTGGGGGCGGGGTATATAGTAGTACAACTGATACGAGGGGGCGGGGTATATAGTAGTACAACTGATACGAGGGGACGGGGTATATAGTAGTACAACTGCTACGAGGGGGCGGGGTATATAGTAGTACACCTGATACGAGGGGACGGGGTATATAGTAGTACAACTGATAAGAGGGGATGGGGTATATAGTAGTACAGCTGATACGAGGGGACGGGGTATATAGTAGTACACCTGATACGAGGGGACGGGGTATATAGTAGTACAACTGATACGAGGGGACGGGGTATATAGAAGTACAACTGATACGAAGGGGCGTTGTATATAGTAGTACCACTGATACGAGGGGACGGGGGTATATAGTAGTACAACTGGTGCGAGGGGACGGGGTATATAGTATTACATCTGATACGAGGGGGCGGGGTATATAGTAGTACAACTGATACGAGGGGACGGGGTATATAGTAGTACAACTGATACGAGGGGACGGGGTATTACTAGTACAACTGATACGAGGGGACGGGGTATATATTAGTACAACTGATACGAGGGGACGGGGTATATAGTAGTACAACTGATACGGGGGGACGGGGTATATAGTAGTACAACTGATAAGAGGGGATGGGGTATATAGTAGTACAGCTGATACGAGGGGACGCGGTATATAGTAGTACACCTGATACGAGGGGACGGGGTATATAGTAGTACAACTGATACGAGGGGACGGGGTATATAGAAGTACAACTGATACGAGGGGGCGGGGTATATAGTAGTACCACTGATACGAGGGGACGGGGGTATATAGTAGTACAACTGATGCGAGGGGACGGGGTATATAGTATTACAACTGATACGAGGGGGCGGGGTATATAGTAGTACAACTGATACGAGGGGACGGGGTATATAGTAGTACAACTGATACGAGGGGACGGGGTATTACTAGTACAACTGATACGAGGGGACGGGGTATATATAAGTACAACTGATACGAGGGGACGGGGTATATAGTAGTACAACTGATACGAGGGGGCGGGGTATATAGTAGTACAACTGATACGAGGTGACGGAGTATATAGTAGGACAACTGATACGAGGGGACGGGGTATAAAGTAGTACAACTGATACGAGGGGACGGGGTATATAGTAGTACAACTGATACGAGGGGACTGGGTATATAGTAGTACAACTGATACGAGGGGGCGGGGTATATAGTAGTACAACTGATACGAGGGGGCGGGGTATATAGTAGGACAACTGATACGAGGGGGCGGGGTATATAGTAGTACAACTGATACGAGGGGACGGGGTATATAGTAGTACAACTGATACGAGGGGACGGGGTATATAGTAGTACAACTGATACGAGGGGACGGGGTATTACTAGTACACCTGATACGAGGGGACGGGGTATATAGTAGTACAACTGATACGAGGGGGCGGGGTATATAGTAGTACCACTGATACGAGGGGACGGGGGTATATAGTAGTACCACTGATACGAGGGGACGGGGTATATAGTAGTACAACTGATACGAGGGGGCGGGGTATATAGTAGTACAACTGATACGAGGGGGCGGGGTATATAGTAGTACAACTGATACGAGGGGACGGGGTATTACTAGTACAACTGATACGAGGGGACGGGGGTATATAGTAGTACAACTGATGCGAGGGGACGGGGTGTATAGTAGTACAACTGATGCGAGGGGACGGGGTATATAGTAGTACAACTGATACGAGGGGACGGGGTATATAGTAGTACAACTGATACGAGGGGACGGGGTATTACTAGTACAACTGATACGAGGGGACGGGGTATATATTAGTACAACTGATACGAGGGGACGGGGTATATAGTAGTACAACTGATACGAGGGGGCGGGGTATATAGTAGTACAACTGATACGAGGTGACGGAGTATATAGTAGGACAACTGATACGAGGGGACGGGGTATAAAGTAGTACAACTGATACGAGGGGACGGGGTATATAGTAGTACAACTGATACGAGGGGACTGGGTATATAGTAGTACAACTGATACGAGGGGGCGGGGTATATAGTAGTACAACTGATACGAGGGGGCGGGGTATATAGTAGGACAACTGATACGAGGGGGCGGGGTATATAGTAGTACAACTGATACGAGGGGACGGGGTATATAGTAGTACAACTGATACGAGGGGACGGGGTATATAGTAGTACAACTGATACGAGGGGACGGGGTATTACTAGTACACCTGATACGAGGGGACGGGGTATATAGTAGTACAACTGATACGAGGGGGCGGGGTATATAGTAGTACCACTGATACGAGGGGACGGGGGTATATAGTAGTACCACTGATACGAGGGGACGGGGTATATAGTAGTACAACTGATACGAGGGGGCGGGGTATATAGTAGTACAACTGATACGAGGGGGCGGGGTATATAGTAGTACAACTGATACGAGGGGACGGGGTATTACTAGTACAACTGATACGAGGGGACGGGGGTATATAGTAGTACAACTGATGCGAGGGGACGGGGTATATAGTAGTACAACTGATGCGAGGGGACGGGGTATATAGTAGTACAACTGATACGAGGGGGCGGGGTATATAGTAGTACAACTGATACGAGGGGACGGGGTATATAGTAGTACAACTGATACGAGGGGACGGGTATATAGTAGTACAACTGATACGAGGGGGCGGGGTATATAGTAGTACAACTGATACGAGGGGGCGGGGTATATAGTAGTACAACTGATACGAGGGGACGGGGTATTACTAGTACAACTGATACGAGGGGACGGGGTATATATTAGTACAACTGATACGAGGGGACGGGGTATATAGTAGTACAACTGATACGGGGGGACGGGGTATATAGTAGTACAACTGATACGAGGGGGCGGGGTATATAGTAGTACCACTGATACGAGGGGACGGGGTTATATAGTAGTACAACTGATGCGAGGGGATGGGGTATATAGTAGTACAACTGATACGAGGGGGCGGGTATATAGTAGTACAACTGATACGAGGGGACGGGGTATATAGTAGTACAACTGATACGAGGTGACGGGTATATAGTAGTACAACTGATACGAGGGGGCGGGGTATATAGTAGTACCACTGATACGAGGGGACGGGGGTATATAGTAGTACAACTGATGCGAGGGGACGGGGTATATAGTAGTACAACTGATACGAGGGGGCGGGGTATATAGTAGTACAACTGATACGTGGGGACGGGGTATATAGTAGTACAACTGATACGAGGGGACGGGGTATATAGTAGTACAACTGATACGAGGGGACGGGGTATATAGTAGTACAACTGATACGAGGGGGCGGGGTATATAGTAGTACAACTGATACGTGGGGACGGGGTATATAGTAGTACAACTGATACGAGGGGACGGGGTATATAGTAGTACAACTGATACGAGGGGACGGGGTATTACTAGTACAACTGATACGAGGGGACGGGGTTTACAGTAGTACAACTGATACGAGGGGACGGGGGTATTTGTAGTACAACTGATACGAGGGAACGGGGTATATAGTAGTACAACTGATACGAGGGGGCGGGGTATATAGTAGTACAACTGTTACGAGGGGACGGGGTATATAGTAGTTCAACTGATACGAGGGGGCGGGGTATATAGTAGTACAACTGATACGAGGGGACGGGGTATATAGTAGTACAACTGATACGAGGGGACGGGGTATAAAGTAGTACAACTGATACGAGGGGACGGGGGTATATAGTAGTACAACTGATACGAGGGGACGGGGTATTACTAGTACAACTGATACGAGGGGACGGGGTTTATAGTAGTTCAACTGATACGAGGGGGCGGGGTATATAGTAGTACAACTGATACGAGGGGACGGGGTATATAGTAGTACAACTGATACGAGGGGACGGGGTATAAAGTAGTACAACTGATACGAGGGGACGGGGGTATATAGTAGTACAACTGATACGAGGGGACGGGGTATTACTAGTACAACTGATACGAGGGGACGGGGTTTATAGTAGTACAACTGATACGAGGGGACGGGGGTATTTGTAGTACAACTGATACGAGGGGACGGGGTATATAGTAGTACACCTGATACGAGGGGACGGGGTATATAGTAGTACAACTGATACGAGGGGGCGGGGTATATAGTAGTACCACTGATACGAGGGGACGGAGTATATAGTAGTACAACTGATACGAGGGGACGGGGTATATAGTAGTACAACTGATACGAGGGGACGGAGTATATAGTAGGACAACTGATACGAGGGGACGGGGTATAAAGTAGTACAACTGATACGAGGGGACGGGGTATATAGTAGTACAACTGATACGAGGGGGCGGGGTATATAGTAGTACAACTGATACGAGGGGACGGGGTATATAGTAGTACAACTGATACGAGGGGGCGGGGTATATAGTAGTACAACTGATACGAGGGGACGGAGTATATAGTAGGACAACTGATACGAGGGGTCGGGGTATAAAGTAGTACAACTGATACGAGGGGACGGGGTATATAGTAGTACAACTGATACGAGGGGACGGGGTATATAGTAGTACAACTGATACGAGGGGGCGGGGTATATAGTAGTACAGCTGATACGAGGGGACGGGGTATATAGTAGGACAACTGATACGAGGGGGCGGGGTATATAGTAGTACAACTGATACGAGGGGACGGGGGTATCTGTAGTACAACTGATACGAGGGGGCGGGGTATATAGTAGTACAACTGATACGAGGGGACGGGGTATATAGTAGTACAACTGATACGAGGGGGCGGGGTATATAGTTGTACAACTGATACGAGGGGACGGAGTATATAGTAGGACAACTGATACGAGGGGACGGGGTATAAAGTAGTACAACTGATACGAGGGGACGGGGTATATAGTAGTACAACTGATACGAGGGGACGGGGTATATAGTAGTACAACTGATACGTGGGGGCGGGGTATATAGTAGTACAACTGATACGAGGGGACGGGGTATATAGTAGTACAACTGATACGAGGGGGCGGGGTATATAGTAGTACAACTGATACGAGGGGACGGGGTATATAGTAGTACAACTGATACGAGGGGACGGGGTATATAGTAGTACAACTGATACGAGGGGGCGGGGTATATAGTAGTACAACTGATACCAGGGGGCGGGGTATTACTAGTACACCTGATACGAGGGGACGGGGTATATAGTAGTACAACTGATACGAGGGGACGGGGTATATAGTAGTACAACTGATACGAGGGGACGGGGTATAAAGTAGTACAACTGATACGAGGGGACGGGGGTATATAGTAGTACAACTGATACGAGGGGACGGGGTATTACTAGTACAACTGATACGAGGGGACGGGGTTTATAGTAGTACAACTGATACGAGGGGACGGGGGTATTTGTAGTACAACTGATACGAGGGGACGGGGTATATAGTAGTACACCTGATACGAGGGGACGGGGTATATAGTAGTACAACTGATACGAGGGGGCGGGGTATATAGTAGTACCACTGATACGAGGGGACGGAGTATATAGTAGTATAACTGATACGAGGGGACGGGGTATATAGTAGTACAACTGATACGAGGGGACGGAGTATATAGTAGGACAACTGATACGAGGGGACGGGGTATAAAGTAGTACAACTGATACGAGGGGACGGGGTATATAGTAGTACAACTGATACGAGGGGGCGGGGTATATAGTAGTACAACTGATACGAGGGGACGGGGTATATAGTAGTACAACT
This sequence comes from Gibbula magus, assembly GCA_936450465.1. Lineage (NCBI taxonomy): Eukaryota > Metazoa > Mollusca > Gastropoda > Trochida > Trochidae > Gibbula > Gibbula magus. The sequence continues at coordinate 45,277,645 of OW388304.1, read as the reverse complement.
GATACGAGGGGGCGGGGTATATAGTAGTACAACTGATACGAGGGGACGGAGTATATAGTAGGACAACTGATACGAGGGGTCGGGGTATAAAGTAGTACAACTGATACGAGGGGACGGGGTATATAGTAGTACAACTGATACGAGGGGACGGGGTATATAGTAGTACAACTGATACGAGGGGGCGGGGTATATAGTAGTACAGCTGATACGAGGGGACGGGGTATATAGTAGGACAACTGATACGAGGGGGCGGGGTATATAGTAGTACAACTGATACGAGGGGACGGGGGTATCTGTAGTACAACTGATACGAGGGGGCGGGGTATATAGTAGTACAACTGATACGAGGGGACGGGGTATATAGTAGTACAACTGATACGAGGGGGCGGGGTATATAGTAGTACAACTGATACGAGGGGACGGAGTATATAGTAGGACAACTGATACGAGGGGACGGGGTATAAAGTAGTACAACTGATACGAGGGGACGGGGTATATAGTAGTACAACTGATACGAGGGGACGGGGTATATAGTAGTACAACTGATACGTGGGGGCGGGGTATATAGTAGTACAACTGATACGAGGGGACGGGGTATATAGTAGTACAACTGATACGAGGGGGCGGGGTATATAGTAGTACAACTGATACGAGGGGACGGGGTATATAGTAGTACAACTGATACGAGGGGACGGGGTATATAGTAGTACAACTGATACGAGGGGGCGGGGTATATAGTAGTACAACTGATACCAGGGGGCGGGGTATTACTAGTACACCTGATACGAGGGGACGGGGTATATAGTAGTACAACTGATACGAGGGGGCGGGGTATATAGTAGTACAACTGATACGAGGGGGCGGGGTATTACTAGTACATCTGATACGAGGGGGCGGGGTATATAGTAGTACAACTGATACGAGGGGACGGGGTATATAGTAGTACAACTGATACGAGGGGGCGGGGTATATAGTAGTACAACTGATACGAGGGGGCGGGGTATTACTAGTACACCTGATACGAGGGGACGGGGTATATAGTAGTACAACTGATACGAGGGGGCGGGGTATATAGTAGTACAACTGATACGAGGGGGCGGGGTATTACTAGTACATCTGATACGAGGGGGCGGGGTATATAGTAGTACAACTGATACGAGGGGACGGAGTATATAGTAGTACAACTGATACGAGGGGACGGGGGTATCTGTAGTACAACTGATACGAGGGGGCGGGGTATATAGTAGTACAACTCACGTTAGGAAATGCGGCAAGGCCTAGATAAGCCAGTGATGGAGACTGGGGCGAGGTATGCCTTGCAGATGGAAGTTGGTATTATGAATAGACACAGAGGCACAGAAGTCACTGGGGAGGTCAAGTGATGTTCTGAATGTTTGACAATAACGACTTCGTAAGAAAACATATTGCCAGTTATTCCTAAATACATACAAATTAGTTTACATAAAAACTCTAAAATATTTCTTTCCGTAAAATAAACCAGTTCTATTTTTATTATTAGATAAACTGGATCTAAATAGAGATGTATATGTATGACAAAGATGGTTTTGGACTCTTTTGTAAAACCTAAGTTTCAAATGCCTCCATGAAACACCATGGTAAACAATTTTACTTAACTCTCATATATACGTTTTTCAGAAAATGCATCCTACAACAAGATCGAGGTCAAAGGTTAAAGGTTTTAAACTCCGTATGTGACATTGGACACAAAATATGTTCAAATGCTAACGATGGAAGAATTATGGTGCAGGTTAAAGTTCCAAAAAGTGTGTCTTTCACCAATGTAAAAGTGAGAAGGTAAAACAATATGACTATTTCAATGGTCAATGTCAAAGGAAAGACATATATCAAGTTTCAAAGACATATCAACAGTTTGAGCCAAGCTTAGTTAAAGTTTAACTCACAGTCTGAAATCAGAAAACCGAGCGTTCAAAGTCAAGAGCCGTAACTCTGACAATATTTATCTGATTATTCCCTAAAACAAATGTATATAACTAATGTATATCCAAGGCATGTGTAGGTTTGAGAGAGATTGACCAAAACTGTTGGAGTAGTTAATTTCAGAACATAGCTACTATGAAATCGGAAAGCTGAGCGCTCTCAGTCAAGGGCAATACCTCTGAAAATATTCGAATTCGAATAGTCCGGACGGACGGACAGACGGGCTGCGCAACGACAATAATCCTCTTGGATTTCACCTGGGGGTTAAAACATATATATTTATTATAATGTTTAATTCTTATTCACAATCACCATACAGAAACCATAATGCATATGCAATTACAATTTATTTCTTTTCTATGTGTGTAGAAGATTTAGTTTGTAACGTATACTTCTTCACTATTTATTCCAAAATGAGTATAATAATAGATGAATATTACATGCATGTTACACATGACAAATGGTTAAAAGATGAAACCTGTTTAAGAGATGCATGGTTAATAAACGATGAAGTTTTGCCTCTTCTGTGTCCCTGGACAAGGCACTTCATCGACTTAGCACTCACTTCCTTCCTTCCTTAGCGTGCTGGCCTCTCAATGAGAACATATACACCTAGTGCTCAGTGGAGTTGTGCTTAGCGTGCTGGCCTCTCAATGAGAACATATACACCTAGTGCTCAGTGGAGTTGTGCTTAGCGTGCTGGCCTCTCAATGGGAACATATACACCTAGTGCTCAGTGGAGTTGTGCTTAGCGTGCTGGCCTCTCAATGAGAACATATACACCCAGTGCTCAGTGGAGTTGTGCTTAGCGTGCTGGCCTCTCAATGAGAACATATAGATCTAGTGCCCAGTGGAGTTGTGCTTAGCGTGCTGGCCTCTCAATGAGAACATATACACCTAGTGCTCAGTGGAGTTGTGCTTAGCGTGCTGGCCTCTCAATGAGAACATTTACACCTAGTGCTCAGTGGAGTTGTGCTTAGCGTGCTGGCCTCTCAATGAGAACATATACATCTAGTGCTCAGTGGAGTTGTGCTTAGCGTGCTGGCCTCTCAATGAGAACATATACACCTAGTGCTCAGTGGAGTTGTGCTTAGCGTGTTGGCCTCTCAATGAGAACATATACACCTAGTGCTCAGTGGAGTTGTGCTTAGCGTGCTGGCCTCTCAATGAGAACATATACACCAAGTGCTCAGTGGAGTTGTGCTTAGCGTGCTGGCCTCTCAATGAGAACATATACACCTAGTGCTCAGTGGAGTTGTGCTTAGCGTGCTGGCCTCTCAATGAGAACATATACACCTAGTGCTCAGTGGAGTTGTGCTTAGCGTGCTGGCCTCTCAATGAGAACATATACACCTAGTGCTCAGTGGAGTTGTGCTTAGCGTGCTGGCCTCTCAATGAGAACATATACACCTAGTGCTCAGTGGAGTTGTGCTTAGCGTGCTGGCCTCTCAATGAGAACATATACACCTAGTGCTCAGTGGAGTTGTGCTTAGCGTGCTGGCCTCTCAATGAGAACATATACACCAAGTGCCTAGTGGAGTTGTGCTTATCGTGCTGGCCTCTCAATGAGAACATATACACCTAGTGCTCAGTGGAGTTGTGCTTAGCGTGCTGGCCTCTCAATGAGAACATATACACCAAGTGCTCAGTGGAGTTGTGCTTAGCGTGCTGGCCTCTCAATGAGAACATATACACCTAGTGCTCAAAGGAGTTGTGCTTAGCGTGCTGGCCTCTCAATGAGAACATATACACCTAGTGCTCAGTGGAGTTGTGCTTAGCGTGCTGGCCTCTCAATGAGAACATATACACCAAGTGCTCAGTGGAGTTGTGCTTAGCGTGCTGGCCTCTCAATGAGAACATATACACCTAGTGCTCAGTGGAGTTGTGCTTAGCGTGCTGGCCTCTCAATGAGAACATATACATCTAGTGCTCAGTGGAGTTGTGCTTAGCGTGCTGGCCTCTCAATGAGAACATATACATCTAGTGCTCAGTGGAGTTGTGCTTAGCGTGCTGGCCTCTCAATGAGAACATATACACCTAGTGCTCAGTGGAGTTGTGCTTAGCGTGCTGGCCTCTCAATGAGAACATATACACCTAGTGCTCAGTGGAGTTGTGCTTAGCGTGCTGGCCTCTCAATGAGAACATATACACCTAGTGCTCAGTGGAGTTGTGCTTAGCGTGCTGGCCTCTCAATGACAACATATACACCTAGTGCTCAGTGGAGTTGTGCTTAGCGTGCTGGCCTCTCAATGAGAACATATACACCTAGTGCTCAGTGGAGTTGTGCTTAGCGTGCTGGCCTCTCAATGAGAACATATACACCTAGTGCTCAGTGGAGTTGTGCTTAGCGTGCTGGCCTCTCAATGAGAACATATACACCTAGTGCTCAGTGGAGTTGTGCTTAGCGTGTTGGCCTCTCAATGAGAACATATACACCTAGTGCTCAGTGGAGTTGTGCTTAGCGTGCTGGCCTCTCAATGAGAACATATACACCAAGTGCTCAGTGGAGTTGTGCTTATCGTGCTGGCCTCTCAATGAGAACATATACACCTAGTGCTCAGTGGAGTTGTGCTTAGCGTGCTGGCCTCTCAATGAGAACATATACACCTAGTGCTCAAAGGAGTTGTGCTTAGCGTGCTGGCCTCTCAATGAGAACATATACACCTAGTGCTCAGTGGAGTTGTGCTTAGCGTGCTGGCCTCTCAATGAGAACATATACACCAAGTGCTCAGTGGAGTTGTGCTTAGCGTGCTGGCCTCTCAATGAGAACATACACACCTAGTGCTCAGTGGAGTTGTGCTTAGCGTGCTGGCCTCTCAATGAGAACATACACACCTAGTGCTCAGTGGAGTTGTGCTTAGCGTGCTGGCCTCTCAATGACAACATATACACCTAGTGCTCAGTGGAGTTGTGCTTAGCGTGCTGGCCTCTCAATGAGAACATATACACCTAGTGCTCAGTGGAGTTGTGCTTAGCGTGCTGGCCTCTCAATGAGAACATATACACCTAGTGCTCAGTGGAGTTGTGCTTAGCGTGCTGGCCTCTCAATGAGAACATATACACCTAGTGCTCAGTGGAGTTGTGCTTAGCGTGCTGGCCTCTCAATGAGAACATATACACCTAGTGCTCAGTGGAGTTGTGCTTAGCGTGCTGGCCTCTCAATGAGAACATATACACCAAGTGCTCAGTGGAGTTGTGCTTATCGTGCTGGCCTCTCAATGAGAACATATACACCTAGTGCTCAGTGGAGTTGTGCTTAGCGTGCTGGCCTCTCAATGAGAACATATACACCTAGTGCTCAAAGGAGTTGTGCTTAGCGTGCTGGCCTCTCAATGAGAACATATACACCTAGTGCTCAGTGGAGGTGTGCTTAGCGTGCTGGCCTCTCAATGAGAACATATACACCAAGTGCTCAGTGGAGTTGTGCTTAGCGTGCTGGCCTCTCAATGAGAACATATACACCTAGTGCTCAGTGGAGTTGTGCTTAGCGTGCTGGCCTCTCAATGAGAACATATACACCTAGTGCTCAGTGGAGTTGTGCTTAGCGTGCTGGCCTCTCAATGAGAACATATACACCAAGTGCTCAGTGGAGTTGTGCTTAGCGTGCTGGCCTCTCAATGAGAACATATACACCAAGTGCTCAGTGGAGTTGTGCTTAGCGTGCTGGCCTCTCAATGAGAACATATACACCTAGTGCTCAGTGGAGTTGTGCTTAGCGTGCTGGCCTCTCAATGAGAACATATACATCTAGTGCTCAGTGGAGTTGTGCTTAGCGTGCTGGCCTCTCAATGAGAACATATACATCTAGTGCTCAGTGGAGTTGTGCTTAGCGTGCTGGCCTCTCAATGAGAACATATACACCTAGTGCTCAGTGGAGTTGTGCTTAGCGTGCTGGCCTCTCAATGAGAACATATACACCTAGTGCTCAGTGGAGTTGTGCTTAGCGTGCTTGCCTCTCAATGAGAACATATACACCTAGTGCTCAGTGGAGTTGTGCTTAGCGTGCTGGCCTCTCAATGAGAACATATACACCAAGTGCTCAGTGGAGTTGTGCTTAGCGTGCTGGCCTCTCAATAAGAACATATACACCTAGTGCTCAGTGGAGTTGAGCTTAGCGTGCTGGCCTCTCAATGAGAACATATACACCAAGTGCTCAGTGGAGTTGTGCTTAGCGTGCTGGCCTCTCAATGAGAACATATACACCTAGTGCTCAGCGAATTGTGCTTAGCGTGCTGGCCTCTCCATGAGAACATATACACCAAGTGCTCAGTGGAGTTGTGCTTAGCGTGCTGGCCTCTCAATGAGAACATATACATCTAGTGCTCAGTGGAGTTGTGCTTAGCGTGCTGGCCTCTCAATGAGAACATATACACCTAGTGCTCAGTGGAGTTGTGCTTAGCGTGTTCGCCTCTCAATGAGAACATATACACCTAGTGCTCAGTGGAGTTGTGCTTAGCGTGCTGGCCTCTCAATGAGAACATATACACCAAGTGCTCAGTGGAGTTGTGCTTAGCGTGCTGGCCTCTCAATGAGAACATATACACCTAGTGCTCAGTGGAGTTGTGCTTAGCGTGCTGGCCTCTCAATGAGAACATATACACCTAGTGCTCAGTGGAGTTGTGCTTAGCGTGCTGGCCTCTCAATGAGAACATATACACCAAGTGCTCAGTGGAGTTGTGCTTAGCGTGCTGGCCTCTCAATGAGAACATATACACCTAGTGCTCAGTGGAGTTGTACTTAGCGTGCTGGCCTCTCAATGAGAACATATTATACACCTAGTGCTCAATGGAGTTGTGCTTAGCGTGCTGGCCTCTCAATGAGAACATATACACCTAGTGCTCAGTGGAGTTGTGCTTAGCGTGCTGGCCTCTCAATGAGAACATATACACCAAGTGCTCAGTGGAGTTGTGCTTAGCGTGCTGGCCTCTCAATGAGAACATATACACCTAGTGCTCAGTGGAGTTGTGCTTAGCGTGCTGGCCTCTCAATGAGAACATATACACCTAGTGCTCAGTGGAGTTGTGCTTAGCGTGCTGGCCTCTCAATGAGAACATATACACCAAGTGCTCAGTGGAGTTGTGCTTAGCGTGCTGGCCTCTCAATGAGAACATATACACCTAGTGCTCAGTGGAGTTGTACTTAGCGTGCTGGCCTCTCAATGAGAACATATTATACACCTAGTGCTCAATGGAGTTGTGCTTAGCGTGCTGGCCTCTCAATGAGAACATATACACCTAGTGCTCAGTGGAGTTGTGCTTAGCGTGCTGGCCTCTCAATGAGAACATATACACCAAGTGCTCAGTGGAGTTGTGCTTAGCGTGCTGGCCTCTCAATGAGAACATATACACCTAGTGCTCAGTGGAGTTGTGCTTAGCGTGCTGGCCTCTCAATGAGAACATATACACCTAGTGCTCAGTGGAGTTGTGCTTAGCGTGCTGGCCTCTCAATGAGAACATATACACCTAGTGCTCAGTGGAGTTGTGCTTAGCGTGCTGGCCTCTCAATGAGAACATATACACCTAGTGCTCAGTGGAGTTGTGCTTAGCGTGCTGGCCTCTCAATGAGAACATATACACCTATATATATAGCTAGTGCTCAGTGGAGTTGTGTTAAGCGTGCTGGCCTCTCAATGAGAACATATTATACACCTAGTGCTCGGTGGAGTTGTGCTTAGCGTACGTGCTGGCCTCTCAATGAGAACATATACACCTAGTGCTCAGTGGAGTTGTGCTTAGCGTGCTGGCCTCTCAATGAGAACATATACATCTAGTGCTCAGTGGAGTTGTGCTTAGCGTGCTGGCCTCTCAATGAGAACATATACACCTAGTGCTCAGTGGAGTTGTGTTTAGCGTGCTGGCCTCTCAATGAGAACATATACACCTAGTGCTCAGTGGAGTTGTGCTTAGCGTGCTGGCCTCTCAATGAGAACATATACACCTAGTGCTCAGTGGAGTTGTGCTTAGCGTGCTGGCCTCTCAATGAGACCATATACACCTATATATATAGCTAGTGCTCAGTGGAGTTGTGCTTAGCGTGCTGGCCTCTCAATGAGAACATATTATACACCTAGTGCTCGGTGGAGTTGTGCTTAGCGTACGTGCTGGCCTCTCAATGAGAACATATACACCTAGTGCTCATTGGAGTTGTGTTTAGCGTGCTGGCCTCTCAATGAGAACATATACACCTAGTGCTCATTGGAGTTGTGCTTAGCGTGCTGGCGTCTCAATGAGAACATATACACCTAGTGCTCAGTGGAGTTGTGCTTAGCGTGCTGGCGTCTCAATGAGAACATATACACCTAGTGCTCATTGGAGTTGTGCTTAGCGTGCTGGCGTCTCAATGAGAACATATACACCTATATATATAGCTAGTGCTCAGTGGAGTTGTGCTTAGCGTGCTGACCTCTCAATGAGAACATATTATACACCTAGTGCTCGGTGGAGTTGTGCTTAGCGTACGTGCTGGCCTCTCAATGAGAACATATACACCTAGTGCTCAGTGGAGTTGTGCTTAGCGTGCTGGCCTCTCAATGACCTGTGTATTCGAAACCCAGGTGAAGATACCAAACAATTCTGACCTGGGTCTCATACTGTTGTATTTTATGTCCTGGGGCAAGGCACTTCATCCACATTGCACCCAGTCTACCCAGCTGTTTAATTGGTACCTAGTCCGAGCAAGTACGCACCTATGCGGTCCAAAATACACTTCCTGTAGTGTGGAAAAGTGTGCCATATAAATATCCAAATGTTATTATCTTTTACTTATGAATTTTGAATAAAAAGATACACATGTTAGTACTTTATGGATGAATACTATGGAATAGATGTAGGTTTTATATATGTATAATTGATAATACATTCAGACTCATTGACAAATGCCATGTATAGTAAATAAATATTGTATTGATGAATACCGTATAAACTAGATTAGCGTTTGCAAGACACCGCAGAGCAGTCCAAAAACTAAGCATGTCGCCTTCAAGTGTTCCACCTTTTCAAAAGCAACAATAAAATGGGCATTTAAAAAATATATATATATACCACAAAAGACAATTGAAAATTAATCTCAGGATATCATGACATTGACATTTGACTTGAAATAACACATACAACTTTTCGAGACATCGTGTTTACAAGGATTGTTTTAATGAGTTTATAACTCGTGACCTTGACCTTTGACCTTGAAATATTGAATATGTCAAAAGAAATCCCAGGGGTTTACTCAACAAAGTATTAATATGCGTCTTTAAAATCTATTTCTGATTTCAAAATTTGATTGAAGGGTTAATTAAATTACCTTAACACATATGTCGTGACCTTGACATTTGACTTTCAAGGTCACACAATCAATTATCATAATGTCATTGTGTATAACAATCATATGATTATTCAAAGTGTTAATAGTTTTAATTAGGCATATTCTCACATACCTGTGACCTCGTTGTGACCTTGATCTTTGATGGATAGCCAAACCCTTTTCAAATATTGGCATTTTTCCAGAGTTGATGTATACCAAATATGAGCCTCATAGCACAAAAACCTATCGTGTTTACAAACATTTGTTTTGTTGATTTCAGAACTCGTAACCTTGAACTTACACCTTGAAGATGAAAATGTCCAAAAAATCCCAGGGGTATCTGTATGAAGCGATATATAATAGATGAATATTCAGCTTTCATGACAGAGTAGTCTCATTCATAACTTGTTGTAATGGCAGTTTGCAGTCAATCTTATGGCCAGTTGAAAATATCGGGTGTAGCTAAATGTTTTCCTTATGTCTGTACTCATTCTCCTCCCACATGTGTTACTCCCTTTCTGATCCTAACCTCTTTTTTACTTGGCCCGAATTCGGGTGCGAAAATGGAGAGTCCTGATTGGTTGCAATTGAATCTAGTTGTGCAATCAGCGACGCCGTTGTAAAAGTGACATTTGCCAATTACACGTCGTTATGATACAATAAACGAAGGATAAACGTTTTCTCGTTTAATGTATTTTCCTCGAAATATTATATTTGTTAATACTGATAAATAAAAAAGGTCAAATCAGAGACAAATACCCAAATAGTTCATTAGTGTTAATTACATCAGACATATTCGAGGGACATATGCTAATTAGCAAGACCCTTAAGAGTCAAATGGCTAGATCTTTGAAGTCACTCGGTCGACATAGCCGCTGAAAAATTAGTTTTCATTGGTTAAGAAGCAGGGATACAGTTTGAGGTTCCTCTTCCCCCCGGTATGGGATTTTGCTGGAGTCAAAGAATTTTGGTCACGAAGAACAGAGGTTAGGATCGGAAATCTGAAGAGAGTAACCTCTGTGGGAAGAAAATTGTATACAATACGTATGTTGATGCATCAAATCAGTTGGTGTTACTGTTCCAACTTTAGATTAAACTACTTCGATTTCGTGTTTAACACTTATTAACAAATCAAATATTGTGTAAATAAGCTGTATTGTTCTACTGCCAGATTTCACTATTGATGATTAACATATAGAGGATATTTCATACATTTTGTCAAAAACTAGGTTTATTTCTTCATGTCATGGTTAGAGTTAATACGTCACACGAGTGGGGTAGTCCGGAAGGGTAGATATGTGTTGATATCACTTCATCTGTCTGGGAGCCCGGGCGTCGTACTGGCAGGCGCCGTCAATACACCACTAGAAACACATGAACATGATGTGTACATCAATACATCACTGGAAACACATATACAAGAGGTGTACATCAATACACCACTGGAACACATGAACATGGGGTAACATCAATACATCACTGGAAACACATGAACATGAAGTGTACATCACTACATCCCTGAAACACATGAACATGAAGTGTACATCAATACATCACTGGAACACATGAACATGAGGTGTACATCAATACATCACTTGAAACACATGAACATGGGGTAACATCAATATATCATTCGAAACACATGCACATCGTGTGTACATCAATACATCACTGGAAACACATGAATATGATGTGTACATCAATATATCACTGGAACACGTGAACATGGGGTAACATCAATACATCACTTGAAACACATGAACATGAGGTGTACATCAATACATCACTGGAACACGTGAACATGGGGTAACATCAATACATCCCTGAAACACATGAACATGGGGTAACATCAATACATCACTGGAACACATGAACATGAGGTAACATCAATACATCACTGGAACACATGAACATGGGGTAACATCAATACATCACTGGAACACATGAACATGAGGTGTACATCAATACATCACTGGAAACACATGAACATGAGGTGTACATCAATACATCACTGCAACACATGAACATGAGGTGCACATCAATACATCACTGGAAACACATGAACATGAGGTGCACATCAATACATCACTGGAACACATGAACATGGGGTAACATCAATACATCACTGGAACACATGAACATGAGGTGTACATCAATACATCACTGGAACACATGAACATGAGGTGTACATCAATACATCACTGGAACACATGAACATGAAGTGTACATCAATACACCACTTGAACTCATGAATATGAGGTGTACATCAATACATCACTGGAAACACATGAACATGGGGTGTACTTCAATACATCACTGGAACACATGAACATGAGGTGTACATCAATACATCACTGGAACACATGAACATGGGGTAACATCAATACATCACTGGAAACACATGAACATGAAGTGTACATCAATACATCACTGGAAACACATGAACATGGGGTAACATCAATACATCACTGGAACACATGAACATGAGGTGTACATCAATACATCACTGGAAACACATGAACATGAGGTTTACATCAATACATCACTGGAAACACATGAACATGAGGTGCACATCAATACATCACTGGAAACACATGCACATGAGGTGCACATCAATACATCACTGGAACACATGCACATGAGGTGTACATCAATACATCACTGGAACACATGCACATGGGGTAACATCAATACATCACTGGAACACATGAACATTGGGTAACATCAATACACCACTAGAAACACATGAACATGGCTGTAACATCAATACATCATTCGAAACACATGCACATGATGTGTACATCAATACATCACTGGAACACATGAACATGGGGTAACATCAATACATCACTGGAACACATGAACATGAGGTGTACATCAATACATCACTGGAAACACATGAACATGAGGTTTACATCAATACATCACTGGAAACACATGAACATGAGGTGCACATCAATACATCACTGGAAACACATGAACATGAGGTGCACATCAATACATCACTGGAACACATGAACATGGGGTAACATCAATACATCACTGGAACACATGAACATGAGGTGTACATCAATACATCACTGGAACACATGAACATGAGGTGTACATCAATACATCACTGGAAACACATCAACATGAGGTGTACATCAATACATCAATGAAACACATGAACATGGGGTGTACATCAATACATCACTGGAACACATGAACATGGGGTAACATCAATACATCACTGGAACACATGAACATGAGGTGTACATCAATACATCACTGGAAACACATGAACATGAGGTTTACATCAATACATCACTGGAAACACATGAACATGAGGTGCACATCAATACATCACTGGAACACATGCACATGGGGTAACATCAATACATCACTGGAACACATGAACATGAGGTGTACATCAATACATCACTGGAACACATGAACATGAGGTGTACATCAATACATCACTGGAACACATGAACATGAAGTGTACATCAATACACCACTTGAACTCATGAATATGAGGTGTACATCAATACATCACTGGAAACACATGAACATGGGGTGTACTTCAATACATCACTGGAACACATGAACATGAGGTGTACATCAATACATCACTGGAACACATGAACATGGGGTAACATCAATACATCACTGGAAACACATGAACATGAAGTGTACATCAATACATCACTGGAAACACATGAACATGGGGTAACATCAATACATCACTGGAACACATGAACATGAGGTGTACATCAATACATCACTGGAAACACATGAACATGAGGTTTACATCAATACATCACTGGAAACACATGAACATGAGGTGCACATCAATACATCACTGGAAACACATGCACATGAGGTGCACATCAATACATCACTGGAACACATGCACATGAGGTGTACATCAATACATCACTGGAACACATGCACATGGGGTAACATCAATACATCACTGGAACACATGAACATGAAGTGTACATCAATACATCACTGGAAACACATGCACATGATGTGTACATCAATACATCACTGGAACACATGAACATGTGGTAACATCAATACATCACTTGAACACATGAACATGAGGTTTACATCAATACATCACTGGAACACATGAACATGGGGTAACATCAATACATCACTGGAACACATGAACATGAAGTGTACATCAATACATCACTGAAACACATGAACATGTGGTAACATCAATACATCACTGGAACACATGAACATGGGGTAACATCAATACATCACTGGAAACACATGAACATGGGGTGTACATCAATACATCACTGGAAACACATGCACATGAGGTGCACATCAATACATCACTGGAACACATGCACATGAGGTGTACATCAATACATCACTGGAACACATGCACATGGGGTAACATCAATACATCACTGGAACACATGAACATGAAGTGTACATCAATACATCACTGGAAACACATGCACATGATGTGTACATCAATACATCACTGGAACACATGAACATGTGGTAACATCAATACATCACTTGAACACATGAACATGAGGTTTACATCAATACATCACTGGAACACATGAACATGGGGTAACATCAATACATCACTGGAACACATGAACATGAAGTGTACATCAATACATCACTGAAACACATGAACATGTGGTAACATCAATACATCACTGGAACACATGAACATGGGGTAACATCAATACATCACTGGAAACACATGAACATGGGGTGTACATCAATACATCACTGGAACACATGAACATGGGGTAACATCAATACATCACTGGAACACATGAACATGAAGTGTACATCAATACATCACTGAAACACATGAACATGAAGTGTACATCAATACATCACTGGAACACATGAACATGGGGTAACATCAATACATCACTGGAAACACATGAACATGAAGTGTACATCAATACATCACTGGAAACACATGAACATGGGGTAACATCAATCCATCACTGGAACACATGAACATGTGGTAACATCAATACATCACTGGAACACATGAACATGAGGTGTACATCAATACATCCCTGAAACACATGAACATGAAGTGTACATCAATACATCACTGAAACACATGAACATGAAGTGTACATCAATACATCCCTGAAACACATGAACATGAAGTGTACATCAATACATCACTGGAACACATGAACATGAAGTGTACATCAATACACCACTTGAACTCATGAATATGAGGTGTACATCAATACATCACTGGAAACACATGAACATGGGGTGTACTTCAATACATCACTGGAACACATGAACATGAGGTGTACATCAATACATCACTGGAACACATGAACATGGGGTAACATCAATACATCACTGGAAACACATGAACATGAAGTGTACATCAATACATCACTGGAAACACATGAACATGGGGTAACATCAATACATCACTGGAAACACATGAACATGAGGTGTACATCAATACATCACTGGAACACATGAACATGTGGTAACATCAATACATCACTGCAACACATGAACATGAGGTGTACATCAATACATCACTGGAACACATGAACATGGGGTAACATCAATACATCACTGGAAACACATGAACATGAAGTGTACATCAATACATCACTGGAAACACATGAACATGGGGTAACATCAATCCATCACTGGAACACATGAACATGAAGTGTACATCAATACATCACTGAAACACATGAACATGAAGTGTACATCAATACATCACTGGAACAAATGAACATGAAGTGTACATCAATACATCACTGGAACACATGAACATGATGTGTACATCAATACATCACTGGAACACATGAACATGGGGTAACATCAATACATCACTGGAAACACATGAACATGAAGTGTACATCAATACATCACTGGAAACACATGAACATGGGGTAACATCAATCCATCACTGGAACACATGAACATGTGGTAACATCAATACATCACTGGAACACATGAACATGAGGTGTACATCAATACATCACTGGAAACACATGAACATGAGGTGTACATCAATACATCACTGCAACACATGAACATGAGGTGCACATCAATACATCACTGGAAACACATGAACATGAGGTGCACATCAATACATCACTGGAACACATGAACATGGGGTAACATCAATACATCACTGAAACACATGAACATGGGGTAACATCAATCCATCACTGGAACACATGAACATGAAGTGTACATCAATACATCACTGGAAACACATGAACATGGGGTAACATCAATCCATCACTGGAACACATGAACATGGGGTAACATCAATACATCACTGGAACACATGAACATGAAGTGTACATCAATACATCCCTGAAACACATGAACATGAAGTGTACATCAATACATCACTGGAACACATGAACATGAAGTGTACATCAATACACCACTTGAACTCATGAATATGAGGTGTACATCAATACATCACTGGAAACACATGAACATGGGGTGTACATCAATACATCACTGGAACACATGAACATGAGGTGTACATCAATACATCACTGGAACACATGGACATGGGGTAACATCAATACATCACTGTAAACACATGAATATGAGGTATACATCAACACTCCAATGAAAATAACAACCTCTGGTACTGAAATGATAAATACACCACGTGGCTTATCTAGAATAACTGCACTTGATATTGAACTGATAACCACACCACGTGGCGTATCTAGAATAACTTCATCTGATATTGAACTGATAAATACACCACGTGGCGTATCTAGAATAACTTCATCTGATATTGAACTGATAAATACAGCACGTGGCGTATCTAGAATAACTTCATCTGATAGTAAACTGATAAATACACCACGTGGCGTATCTAGAATAACTTCATCTGATATTGAACTGATAAATACACCACGTGGCGTATCTAGAATAACTTCATCTGATATTGAACTGATAAATACACCACGTGGCGTATCTAGAATAATTACCTTTGATACTGAACTGATAACCACGCCACGTGGCGTATATAGAATAACTTTTTCTGACATTGAACTGATAAATACACATGTGGCTTTTCTAGCATAACTACCTCTGATACTGAACCAATAAGCACGCCAAGTGGTGTATTCCGATATACTCACATGCCTGTCACCACAAGATGTTCCCCGTGCTGCCAGGTACTTTGTGCATGCACCTGTAGATTTTCTGCAGTACATTTCCTGACACACCTTTTCCGGTCTGAACAGTTCCTGTAACCCAAACGTTGTCCAGTTTACTGTGATAGTAGCGTTCAGACACTGACATAAAATAGTTCTGAGATGTTAGTGTTTCAGTGTCAATGAGGCAGTCTTGTGAGATAATTATGTAATTGGGATGTCAGATACTGACACACAGATTGGTTATGAGGTGCTAACACTTACAAGTCAGCGTTGTGGGGTTGTCACACTGAAATAACAGGGTTGTGAAGTGCTTTAATTTACTTAGGGGGTTTGTGAGGTCCTCATATTTGCAGAAGGCATGAACACACGTTGACATAGCAGGGTTATGAGGTCCTCACACATCCATTGCAAGGTTGTGCCTACACTTAAATAGCAGGATGTCTGGGTGCTTATACTTTACATAGTTAAGTTGTTTGGTGATTACACTAACATCGCAGGATATGAGATGGGTGCCAGCACATTACCAGGTTAATGACGGTCTAGCACTTACATAGCAGGGTTGTGAAGTACTATCTTGGATGAGCTGGCACTGTTCGGGGACGGTGTAGATCTGCCCAGCAAGCTGACTCGTGTGCAGGTAGAACTCGTACTCGTCACCGTGCTGGGCCTCGTTACCTAGACAGTTGTTGCTTCCTCTACAACAGCAGAACAACACAGGGAAATATTTACATGCATGTCAAATACACAGTATGATGAACTATGTTGTACATCTATTTAGAAACATACAGCTAAAAGGAAGTTTACTCACTTTTCAAGTTTATCCAGGAAGTCTCTAAAGTAAGTGACAGAACAGGTGGACCATCGCCATGGGTTGAGTTTGATGGCGTCATGTCTGGTGCCTGCGTACTGGGCCATGATGAACTGCAGGTTACTCTTACAGTCGTTCTTGTTGCCGTCGTGGCTCGCTCCTAGGCTGCAACATCAACACCCAATACAATCTGTCTCGAAGTGAAGACTTCTCTTGATACGTTTATAGAGAAAAACAAAGTTCAGGTTCGTTATTCATAACCACTGGACATACCTACCAACTTTATGTTTCCTTTGCGGTCAACATCATGTTGAAGTGTTCAGTACTTACTTGTGTCCCAGCTCGTGTGTAGCAGTCTCTATTGTGGACATCATGTTGATGAGTTCAGTACTTACTTATGTCCCAGCTCGTGTGTAGCAGTCTCTATTGTGGACATCATGTTGATGTGTTCAGTACTTACTTGTGTCCCAGCTCGTGTGTAGCAGTCTCTATTGTGGACATCATGTTGATGTGTTCAGTACTTACTTGTGTCCCAGCTCGTGTGTAGCAGTCTCTATTTTGGACATCATGTTGATGTGTTCAGTACTAACTTGTGTCCCAGCTCGTGTGTAGCAGTCTCTATTTTGGACATCATGTTGATGTGTTCAGTACTTACTTGTGTCCCAGCTCGTGTGTAGCAGTCTCTATTGTGGACATCATGTTGACGCGTTCAGTACTTACTTATGTCCTAGTTCGTGTGTAGCAGTCTCTATTGTGGACATCATGTTGCTGTGGTCCTGGATGAGTGAAGTTTTCCAGGACCCACACACACCCTTCATGTAGGCCACACCTGCCACAGGATCAGGCACAAGAGTGTACATAAAATATCGATATGACTATTGTCAAGTTTAATTATGTGATTACAACATATTTACATTGTCATCAAAATCTGAAGAACGTTTTAGAAGAATTAAGAGTGCAAACGCTGTAAATGTCAGCAGGTCATTGATTCAATGTACCGGTGAGGTATGTTGCTATTCATCTTTCATTTACTATTCCTTTAACCGTGTCCCATATAAATATTTTCTTGCAGTTTGTAATTATTGTTGTCATTTTAGCTTTATTCAGATGCGATGACGTTTTCCGTTATCGTACCGATAGGTAAACACCCAGAAGCATCATCTCTCGAGATGAAGTTTCAGAAAGAGGTAAGGTATTGGTTAAGCTTATCTTTACCCAGTGTACTGGTCGACCCGTCCTGGAAGAGATTGTACCTGGAATCAAGAATAAACCACATTCGTAACATCTTCATGTACATTATTATTAACTGCAGGTGGTAATAAAAAGTTCATTGCAGTAATCATTTTCGATTTTGTTTGTTAGTGATAAATGTTTGCAATCATTGCACGTATGCCTAACGGATTTGTGACATGGACTATGATGTGGATGTAGGCTACCCTGTGAAGAGCATGGCGTGGTCGGCAGGGGTGGGAAGATTATCTGCAGACTGGACCCAGTCCCGGAAATCCTTGAGAGTGGGCGTGGCGTCTATGATCTCCTTGGAGGACCCATAGGCCGCCCCACTGCGGGCCCGACTCTCAGACCACGGCGACTTGTCTGGAGTCTGCAGGTAGATATGCATGAATCAACCTCGTGTGTATTTTCAACCACTTAGTTGCTTACTTATCATTATTAATTTATAAAGTGATATAAAGTATATGTATATAAGATATTTAGTAACAAGAGGAGTGTTTACGAGTATCTTTACATAGACTAGAGATCAACATAGATAAATATCACATCATACATTCTCAATGAGAGGACCATCAAAGCACTTAACCTCCAGTGTTTTAAGCGAAATGTACCCTGACACAACTATGACCAGGGATCTTGTAAATGTGCGACAGATCTCTATATAATCGTGGATAAAAACCAAAACACTTGTGTATTTTCCGTAAGAACGACTACTCATTTACTTTGTTAAAGATGCATCCATTGTATTTCATAAAATGTTATTTGGCTTTCATAAGTGCAAATATACGATATGTGATGATTCCAGTTCAAATCAGTTCACTCAACTTGAATATCGCCAAATAATTCATAATTACTAGTTTCTAATTAAAATCGAGCAACACCATTATACATGTGCAGAAACCGAAACTACATGTTCCATTTACATGCACAATAGTTATAAGACCTAAAGTTATCTTTTTGTCTGTTGTCAATAGTTTCCAAAATTACGTTTGACTAATTGACGCGCGCATAAATGCGATGTATTGTCCGGTTTTCGATCAGAAATCGACACTTTTATGTTTATATCGTCGGTATACTAAGTCGACTATCAAGAAAATGGTAATGGTACATCCGACTCCAACAACACAATGGATGTACTATTAAGAGTGTGCAAGTCAACCATAATGTTTTGTTCTTGAAAATAATAGATCTATATTTAGACTGGAGAGCATCTGTACAAATAAGTGTGAATTTCCCTCTAATTTAGGGATGAATAAATCTGCGAAAACTTATATGTATATGTATATATTTCAATTAGATAGTTTTTTGGATTTTTCCGGGTAATTTTATGCAGATGCTCAATGGTTCTTTAAAGAATTAACTTAAATGTGTCCTTGTCATTTGACATGTTAATGTGTAGTGGTTAAGCTAACACGCGTCCCCAGAATAAGAATTTACATCAGCAATGATCTGAGCAGCTACTGAAAGATATATAGAGAGAAAAACTTACATCAGCAATGATCAGAACATCTAATGTCAGATATATACAGAGAAACACTTACATCAGCAACGATCAGAGCAGCTACTTTAAGATACATGTAGAGAAACACTTACATCAGCAATGGTCAGAGCAGCTAGTTTCAGAATTATATAGAGAAACACTTACATCAGCAATGATCAAACCACCTACTTTCAGATAGATAGAGAAACACTTACATCAGCAATGATCAGAGCATATACTTTCAGCTAGATAGAATGAAACACTTACATCAGCAACGATCAGAGCAGCTACTTTCAGATAGATAGAGAAACACTTACATCAGCAACGATCAGAGCAGCTACTTTAAGATATATGTAGAGAAACACTTACATAATCAATGATCAGAGCAGCTGCTTTTAGATATATAGAGAAACACTTACATCAGCAATGATCAGACCAGCTACTTTCATATATATATAGAGACCAGCTAATTTCAGATATATTGAGAGAAACGCTTACATCAGCAATGATCAGGCCATCTATTTTCAGATATATATAGAGAAACCCTTACATCAGCAACGATCAGAGCAGCTTCTTTAAGATATATGTAGAGAAACACTTACATCATCAATGATCAGAGCATCTACTTTCATATATATAGAGAGAAACACTTACATCAGCAATGATCAGAGCAGCTACTTACAGATATATACAGAGAAACACTTACATCAGCAATGATCAGAGAAAGCTACTTTCATATATATATAGAGAGAAAAAGCTACTTTCAGATATATATAGAGAGAAACACTTACATCAGCAATGATTAGGCCATCTACTTTCAGATATATAGAGAGAAACACATACACCAGCATTGATCAGAGCATCTACATTCAGATATATAGAGAATCACTTACATGCAAAACTGATCAGGGCATCTACTTTCAGAAAAACAGAGAAACAATTACATCAGCAATGATCAGAGCTTCTACTTTCGGATATAAAGAGAGACACAATTACATCAGCAATGATCAGAGCTTCTACTTTCGGATATATAGAGAGAAACATTTACATCGGCAATGAACCGACCACCTACTTTCAGATATATAAAGAGAAACACTTACATCAGCATTTATCAGATCACCTACTTTCAGATAGATGGAGAAACACTTACATCAACAATTATCAGAGCAGTTACTTTCAGATATATAGAAAGAAACACTTACATCAGCAACGATTAGAGCAACTTCTTTCAGATATATAGAGAAACATTTACATCAGCATTGATCAGAGCATCTACTTTCAGATATATAGAACGAAACATTTATACATCAGCAATTATCAGAGCATCTACTTTCAGATATATAGAGAGAAACACTTACATCAGCAATTATCAGAGCAGCTTCTTTCAGATATATAGAGAAACACTTACATAAGCAACGATTAGAGCAACTTCTTTCAGATATATAGAGAAACATTTACATCAGCAACGATCAGAGCATCTACTTTCAGATATATAGAACGAAACATTTATACATCAGCAATTATCAGAGCATCTACTTTCAGATATATAGAGAGAAACACTTACATCAGCAATTATCAGAGCAGCTACTTTCAGATATATAGAGAAACACTTACATAAGCAACGATTAGAGCAACTTCTTTCAGATATATAGAGAAACACTTACATAAGCAACGATCAGAGCATCTACTTTCAGATATATAGAACGAAACATTTATACATCAGCAATTATCAGAGCATCTACTTTCAGATATATAGAAAGAAACATTTACATCAGCAATTATCAGAGCAACTACTTTCATATATATAGAGAAACATTTACATCAGCAATGATCAGGGCATCGACTTTCAGATAAATATATAGAAACACTTACATCAGCAATGATCAGACCACCTACATTCAGATAGAAAGAATGAAACACTTACATCAGCAATGATCAGAGCACCTTCTTTCATATAAAGAGAGAAACTCTTACATCAGCAGTTATCAGAGTAGCTACTTCCATATATATATAGAAACATTTACATCAGCAATGATCAGACCACCACCATTCAGATAGAAAGAATGAAACACTTACATCAGCAATGATCAGAGCAGCTACTTTCATATAAAGAGAGAAATTCTTACATCAGCAACGATCAGGGGATCTACTTTCAGATATATAAAGAAACATTTACGTCGGGAATTATCAGACCACCTACTTTCAGATATATAAAGAGAAACACTTACATCAGCAATTATCTGAGCAGCTACTTTCAGATATATAGAGAGAAACACTTACATCAACAATTATCAGAGCAGCTACTTTCAGATATATAGAAAGAAACACTTACATCAGCAATTATAAGAGCAACTTCTTTCAGATATATAGAGAAACATTTACATCAGCATTGATCAGAGCTTCTACTTTCAGAGATATAGAGAGAAACACTTATATCAGCAATGATCAGACCAACTACTTTCAGGTTGATAGATAAACACTTACATCAGAAACGATCAGAGCATCTACTTTCAGATATATAGAGAAACATTTACATCAGGAATTATCAGACCACCTACTTTCATATAGAGAGAGAAACACTTACATCAGCAATTATCAGAGCAGCTATTTTCAGATATATAGAGAGAAACACTTACATCAGCAACGATCAGATCACCTTCTTTCAGATAGATAGAGAAACACTTACATCAGCAATTATCAGAGCATCTACTTTCAGATATATAAAGAGAAACACTTACATCAGCAATTATCAGAGCAGCTATTTTCAGATATTTATAAAGAAAGACTTACATCAGCAACGATCAGAGCAACTTCTTTCAAATATATAGAGAAACATTTACATTAGCAATTATCAGAGCAGCTACTTTGAGATATATAGAGAAACACTTATATCAGCAACGATCAGACCACCTTCTTTCAGATAGATAGAGAAACACTTACATCAGCAATTATCAGAGCATCTACTTTCAGATATATAAAGAGAAACACTTACATCAGCAATTATCAGAGCAGCTTTTTCAGATATTTATAAAGAAAGACTTACATCAGCAATGATTAGAGCAGCTACTTTCAGATAGATAGAGAAACACTTACATCAGCAATGATCAGAGAAGCTACTTTCAAATAGATAGAGAAACACTTAAATCAGCAATTATATCAGAGCATCGACTTTCAGATATATAGAGAGAAAAACTTACATCAGCAACGATTAGAGCAACTTCTTTCAAATATATAGAGAAACATTTACATCAGCATTGATCAGGGCTTCTACTTTCAGATAGATGGAGAGAAACACTTACATCAGCAACGATTAGAGCAACTTCTTTCAAATATATAGAGAAACATTTACATCAGCATTGATCATAGCATCTACTTTCAGATATATAGAAAGAAACATTTACATCAGCAATAATCAGGGCATCGACTTTCAGATATATAGAGAGAAACACTTACATCAGCATTGATCAGAGCAACTTCTTTCAAATATATAGAGAGAAACATTTACATCAGCATTGATCAGGGCATCGACTTTCAGATATATAGAGAGAAAAACTTACATCAGCAACGATTAGAGCAACTTCTTTCAAATATATAGAGAAACATTTACATCAGCATTGATCATAGCATCTACTTTCAGATATATAGAAAGAAACATTTACATCAGCAATAATCAGGGCATCGACTTTCAGATATATAGAGAGAAACACTTACATCAGCATTGATCAGAGCAACTTCTTTCAAATATATAGAGAGAAACATTTACATCAGCATTGATCATAGCAGCTATTTTCAGATATATAGAGAGAAAGATTTACATAAGCAATGCTTAGAGCAGCTACTTTCAGATAGATGGAGAAACACTTACATCAGCAACGATCAGAGCATCTACTTTCAGATATATAGAGAGAAACACTTACATCAGCATTGATCAGATCATCTACTTTCAGATAGATGGAGAGAAACACTTACATCAGTAATAATAAGAGCCGCTACCTTCAGATATATACAGAGAAACACTTACATCAGCAATTATCAGAGCAGCTACTTTCAGATATATAGAGAGAAACACTTACATCAGCAACGATTAGAGCAACTTCTTTCAGATATACATGTATAGAGAAACATATACATCAGCATTGATCAGACCACCTATTTTCAGATAAATAGAGAACTACTTACATCAGCAATGATCAGAGCAGTTACTATCAGATATTTATAGAGAAACATTTACATCAGCAATTATCTGTGCATCTACTTTCAGATATATAGAGAGTAACACTTACATCAGCAATGATCAGCCCAGCTACTTTCAGATAGATGGGGAGAAACACTTACATCAGCATCGATCAGAGCATCTACTTTTAGATATATAGAGAAACACTTACATCAGCAATGATCAGACCACCTATTTTCAGACAGGTAGAGAAACACTTACATCAGCAATTATCTGAGCAGTTACTTTCAGATATATAGAGAGAAACACTTACATCAGCAATTATCAGAGCAGCTACTTTCAGATAGATGGAGAGAAACACTTACATCAGCATCGATCAGAGCAGCTACTTTCAGATATATATATAGAGAGAAACACTTCCATCAGCAATGATAAGCCCAGCTACTTTCATATAGATGGAGAGAAACACTTACATCAGCATCGATCAGAGCAGCTACTTTCAGATATATAGAGAGAAACACTTACATCAGCAATGATCAGCCCAGCTACTTTCAGATAGATGGAGAGAAACACTTACATCAGCATCGATCAGAGCAGCTACTTTCAGATATAGAGAAACACTTACATCAGCAATGATAAGCCCAGCTACTTTCAGATAGATGGAGAGAAACACTTACATCAGCATCGATCAGAGCAGCTACTTTCAGATATATAGAGAGAAACACTTACATCAGCAATGATCAGCCCAACTACTTTCAGATAGATGGAGAGAAACACTTACATCAGCATCGATCAGAGCAGCTACTTTCAGATATATAGAGAGAAACACTTACATCAGCAATGATCAGCCCAGCTACTTTCAGACAGATGGAGAGAAACACTTACATCAGCATCGATCAGAGCAGCTACTTTCACATATATAGAGAGAAACACTTACATCAGCAATGATCAGCCCAGCTACTTTCAGATAGATAGAAAAATCGTCAGCGTCGATAGAACTGTAACGTAGATCAACCTGTAGAAAGTAACAATTTGGTTAAACCGTGTCCTTCCAAGCGTTTAAACAAACAGTAAATACCAAAACAATATCACACGTCACTAATAAGGCCCGGGAGGTCACTCCCACAAGAACTACAGACAGACATTAATCTGCATGTTTGAATCAGATACAGCACTGATATTTTGCAGCTACGGCCATATAAATTAATTAAGATCGACAGTTTTTTAATTATGTTATTACTGTCGATCTAAAAGTGGGCCATACGAGAGGTCTGACCTTTGTGTGCCAACGCGGATGGTTTGAATGGAGCAATAGCGCTGCATGTAGCACACAGATCAGGTGACTAGGAACTCGGGGAGTCAGCTCATATTGCAACTATAAGGAACGCATTTGAAATAGGCTATCTTTTATGTTGGGCTGATTAAATCCGAACAGTAGATGATTTTTTATTTGGACTGTCAAACTAGTTTTATATAAATGCAAATGATAGCACAAAACATGTTTATAACATTGTAGTTGCGAAACTGATACGAAGACACACACATGCGTTACTACCATCCTGTTTAAACAAAACTTTAACTGATGAAGTTAATCCTTCAGGTGCCAATCTTCCGTTGGTATATTAGACACATTTTAAATCTATATCTAAATCTATATAACTTATGTACAGGAATTCCTAAAATAACACACCAAAGTCAACTCGAATCTGGCATTTTTTTAATATAACAATCAATTATTTTTTTAATTCAGAGTTCAGTCGTGTAGCTCATATTCATTTGTTGATCTGCGTCTAGTGCTACACGTGTCACGTTTGATGTTTAATTTTTCATATTGTAAATTAGTAAATAAGGCGTATCTACCTGTTATGTTTTTCGTCTGCTACATAATTAGTTAGTGGAATTCATTTCTGAGAATGTCATCACTGACGTTTAAGGGGCAGTAGCACGTTTTTCTACTCAAATAAGTCGATGAAATGTATTTGAAAAACATTGTCATCAATAGTAAAAAACCCTTCTCTCTTCGAAAAATCAAGTTAAAAAAAGTAGTGTACACGGTTCCGTAAAGCCATGGGAATCTTTTTGTGTGGTTCGAAAAAAATAAAATGTGTTCACAATAAAATGGCCGCCATGCAATTTTTGCTTTATACGAAACACCGCTATTACCACTACGGATAATTGGTTTGTGTAATAAGATCTTTTACCCTCTAAAGTAAATATAAATTACATACACTACCATTATAAATGGGAAATTTTAAAAAATAAAATTTGCAAAAAACGTGCTACTGCCCCTTTAATACATTCAAGATATATACGTATGCAGAGTTCTTTGTAATGGATGCGTGTAAGACTTAAACCATGATGACCAAAAGATATGAACCTAACGATTTATCCAGTGATGGTGTTAAGAGAAGTCTATTTACCATTAGCATAATGTATGCTTATATTACAACCCTGACCTTTAAAGAATTCGTTTAACATACACACGCTGTAATAGCCATTGGAAATACTCCCTATCGTGACATGTATTTCCCCTTTCTTGAATTTATTACTTCCCAGTTTCTAATTGGTAGTGAACCATTTTGGGTTGTATGAAATGTCACATAAAGCTATTTCCCGTTTTCAATTAGTGTTATCTATAGCTCTAAGAAGTGTTTACATGAAACATTATAACAAACATAGAACCCTTGTCTCTGTACCTCATCAGGTAAGTAATAAGGTGTGAACATTCAAACTATACAGAAGTAAACGTAAGAAGGCAAACACAGCAATAATTTATAACACATTTGTTCAAGGTGTAAGTACACATTTAATTTTTCTTAGGCATTTAGTTCTGAAAAGGAAAACAAATACGTATAAAGGGTGATATGATCACATCTACAATTCATAATTCTAATATGCGAAAGATTATTTTTTTCAGAGCAAGCAAATATTTATTTTAGGTACGCGTTTTTATACAACTTACTGCTGTTGCTTCGGTGGAGGCACAAAACATGTGAAGCAACCCTTGATTGTAGGTGTAATGAGGAGCAACCCTTGATTGTAGGTGTAAAGAGGAGCAACCCTTCATTGTAGGTGTAATGAGGAGCAACCCTTGATTGTAAGTGTAAAGAGGAGCAACCCTTGATTGTAGGTGTATTGAGGAGCAACCCTTGATTGTAAGTGTAATGAGGAGCAACCCTTGATTGTAGGTGTACCGAGGAGCAACCCTTGATTGTAGGTGTAATGAGGAGCAACCCTTGATTGTAGGTGTAATAAGGAGCAACCCTTGATTGTAGGTGTAATGAGGAGCAACCCTTGATTATAGGTGTAATGAGGAGCAACCATTATTTGCAGGTATACTGAGGAGCAACCATTTATTGTAGGTATAATGGGGAGCAACCCTTGATGGTAGGTGTAATGAGGAGCAACCCTTGATTGTAGGTGTACTGAGGAGCAACCCTTGATTGTAGGTGTAATGAGGAGCAATCCTTGATTGTAGGTGTAATGGGGAACAACCCTTGATTGTAGGTGTAATGAGGAGCAACCATTATTTGCAGGTATAATGAGGAGCAACCATTTATTGTAGGTATAATGAGGAGCAACTCTTGATTGTAGGTGTAATGAGGAGCAACCCTTGATTGTAGGTGTAATGAGGAGCCACCCTTGATTGTAGGTGTTATAAGGAGCAACCCTATATTGTAGGTGTAATGAGGAGCAACCCTTGATTGTAGGTGTAAAGAGGAGCAACCATTTATTGTAGGTATAATGGGGAGCAACCCTTGATGGTAGGTGTAATGAGGAGCAACCCTTGATTGTAGGTGTACTGAGGAGCAACCCTTGATTGTAGGTGTAATGAGGAGCAATCCTTGATTGTAGGTGTAATGAGGAGCAACCCTTGATTGTAGATGTAATGAGGAGCAACCATTTATTGTAGGTGTAATGAGGAGCAACCCTTGATTGTAGGTGTAATGAGGAGCAACCCTTGATTGTAGGTGTAAAGAGGAGCAACCCTTGATTGTAGGTGTAATGAGGAGCAACCATTTATTGTAGGTGTAATGAGGAGCAACCCTTGATTGAAGGTGTAATGAGGAGCAACCCTTGATTGTCGGTATAATGAAGAGCAACCATTGATTGTAGGTGTAATGAGGAGCAACCATTTATTGTAGGTGTAATGAGGAGTAACCCTTGATTGAAGGTGTAATGAGGAGCAACCCTTGATTGTCGGTATAATGAAGAGCAACCATTGATTGTAGGTGTAATGAGGAGCAACCCTTGATTGTAGGTGTAATGAGGAGCAACCCTTGATTGTAGGTGTAATGAGGAGCAACTCTTGATTGTAGGTGTAATGAGGAGCAACACTTGATTGTAGGTGTAATGAGGAGCAACCCTTGATTGTAGGTGTAATGAGGAGCAACCCTTCATTGTAGATGTAATGAGGAGCAACCCTTGATTGTAGGTGTAATGAGGAGCAACCCTTGATTGTAGGTGTAAAGAGGAGCAACACTTGATTGTAGGTGTAATGATGAGTAACCCTTGATTGTAGGTGTAATGAGGAGCAACCATTTATCGTAGGTGTAATGAGGAGCAACCATTGATTGTAGGTGTAATGAGCAGCAACCCTTGATTGTAGGTGTAATGAGGAGCAACCATTGATTGTAGGTGTAATGAGGGGCAACCATTTATCGTAGGTGTAATGAGGAGCAACCATTTATCGTAGGTGTAATGAGGAGCAACCCTTGATTGTAGGTGTAATGAGGAGCAACCCTTGATTGTAGGTGTAATGAGGAGCAACCCTTGATTGTAGGTGTAAAGAGGAGCAACCCTTGACTGTAGGTGTAATGAGGAGCAACCATTTATCGTAGGTGTAATGAGGAGCAACCCTTGATTGTAGGAGTAATGAGGAGCAACCATTTATCGTAGGTGTAATGAGGAGCAACCATTTATCGTAGGTGTAATGAGGAGCAACCATTTATCGTAGGTGTAATGAGGAGCAACCATTTATCGTAGGTGTAATGAGGAGCAACCCTTGATTGTAGGTGTAATGAGGAGCAACCCTTGACTGTAGGTGTAATGAGGAGCAACCATTTATCGTAGGTGTAATGAGGAGCAACCCTTGATTGTAGGTGTAATGAGGAGCAACCATTTATCGTAGGTGTAATGAGGATCAACCATTTATCGTAGGTGTAATGAGCAGCAACCCTTGATTGTAGGTGTAATGAGGAGCAACCATTGATTGTATGTGTAATGAGGGGCAACCATTTATCGTAGGTGTAATGAGGAGCAACCATTTATCGTAGGTGTATTGAGGAGCAACCCTTGATTGTAGGTGTAATGAGGAGCAACCCTTGATTGTAGGTGTAATGAGGAGCAACCCTTGATTGTAGGTGTAAAGAGGAGCAACCCTTGACTGTAGGTGTAATGAGGAGCAACTCTTGATTGTAGGTGTAATGAGGAGCAACCATTGATTGTATGTGTAATGAGGGGCAACCATTTATCGTAGGTGTAATGAGGAGCAACCATTTATCGTAGGTGTATTGAGGAGCAACCCTTGATTGTAGGTGTAATGAGGAGCAACCCTTGATTGTAGGTGTAATGAGGAGCAACCCTTGATTGTAGGTGTAAAGAGGAGCAACCCTTGACTGTAGGTGTAATGAGGAGCAACTCTTGATTGTAGGTGTAATGAGGAGCAACCCTTGATTGTAGGTGTAATGAGGAGCAACCCTTGATTGTAGGTGTAATGAGGAGCAACCATTTATCGTAGGTGTAATGAGGAGCAACCATTTATCGTAGGTGTAATGAGGAGCAACCCTTGATTGTAGGTGTAAAGAGGAGCAACCCTTGATTGTAAATGTTTCACTTGGTAAGTTTTAGTTTAATTTCACAGTATAAACTGATTATAAGGTAGTGAATGCTCTAAATGGATTACTAGGGAAGTTTTATTTTAAAGTCAAAGTACAAACTGAAGGTAGGGAAGACTGTTAATAGTTTAATGTCACAGTATAAACTGGTTATAAGGTAGGGAATGCTCTAAATGCTTCACTGGGGAAGTTTTAGTTCCATATCCCAGTACAAACTGGTTATAAGGCAGGGAATGCTCTAGATGCTTCACTGGGGAAGTTTTAGTTCCATATCCCAGTACAAACTGGTTATAAGGTAGGGAATGCTCTAAATGCTTCACTGGGGAAGTTTTTGTTCCATATCCCAGTACAAACTGGTTATAAGGTAGGGAATGCTCTAGATGCTTCACTGGGGAAGTTTTTGTTTCATATCCCAGTACAAACTGGTTATAAGGTAGGGAATGCTCTAGATGCTTCACTGGGGAAGTTTTAGTTCCATATCCCAGTACAAACTGGTTATAAGGTAGGGAATGCTCTAGATGCTTCACTGGGGAAGTTTTTGTTTCATATCCCAGTACAAACTGGTTATAAGGTAGGGAATGCTCTAGATGCTTCACTGGGGAAGTTTTAGTTCCATATCCCAGTACAAACTGGTTATAAGGTAGGGAATGCTCTAGATGCTTCACTGGGGAAGTTTTAGTTCCATATCCCAGTACAAACTGGTTATAAGGTAGGGAATGCTCTAGATGCTTCACTGGGGAAGTTTTTGTTCCATATCCCAGTACAAACTAGTTATAAGGTAGGGAATGCTCTAGATGCTTCACTGGGGAAGTTTTAGTTCCATATCCCAGTACAAACTGGTTATAAGGTAGGGAATGCTCTAGATGCTTCACTGGGGAAGTTTTAGTTCCATATCCCAGTACAAACTAGTTATAAGGTAGGGAATGCTCTAGATGCTTCACTGGGGAAGTTTTTGTTTCATATCCCAGTACAAACTAGTTATAAGGTAGGAAATGCTCTAGATGCTTCACTGGGGAAGTTTTAGTTCCATATCCCAGTACAAACTGGTTATAAGGTAGGGAATGCTCTAGATGCTTCACTGGGGAAGTTTTAGTTCCATATCCCAGTACAAACTGGTTATAAGGTAGGGAATGATCTAGATGCTTCACTGGGGAAGTTTTTGTTTCATATCCCAGTACAAACTGGTTATAAGGTAGGGAATGCTCCAGATGCTTCACTGGGGAAGTTTTAGTTCCATATCCCAGTACAAACTGGTTATAAGGTAGGGAATGCTCTAGATGCTTCACTGGGGAAGTTTTAGTTCCATATCCCAGTACAAACTAGTTATAAGGTAGGGAATGCTCTAGATGCTTCACTGGGGAAGTTTTTGTTCCATATCCCAGTACAAACTGGTTATAAGGTAGGAAATGCTCTAGATGCTTCACTGGGGAAGTTTTAGTTCCATATCCCAGTACAAACTGGTTATAAGGTAGGGAATGCTCTAGATGCTTCACTGGGGAAGTTTTAGTTCCATATCCCAGTACAAACTGGTTATAAGGTAGGGAATGCTCTAGATGCTTCACTGGGGAAGTTTTAGTTCCATATCCCAGTACAAACTGGTTATAAGGTAGGGAATGCTCTAGATGCTTCGCTGGGGAAGTTTTTGTTTCATATCCCAGTACAAACTAGTTATAAGGTAGGGAATGCTCTAGATGCTTCACTGGGGAAGTTTTTGTTTCATATCCCAGTACAAACTGATTATAAGGTAGGGAATGCTCTAAATGCTTCACTGGGGAAGTTTTAGTTCCATATCCCAGTACAAACTGGTAATAAGGTAGGGAATGCTCTAGATGCTTCACTGGGGAAGTTTTTGTTTCATATCCCAGTACAAACTAGTTATAAGGTAGGAAATGCTCTAGATGCTTCACTGGGGAAGTTTTTGTTTCATATCCCAGTACAAACTGGTTATAAGGTAGGGAATGCTCTAGATGCTTCACTGGGGAAGTTTTAGTTCCATATCCCAGTACAAACTGGTTATAAGGTAGGGAATGCTCTAAATGCTTCACTGGGGAAGTTTTAGTTCCATATCCCAGTACAAACTGGTTATAAGGTAGGGAATGTTCTAGATGCTTCACTGGGGAAGTTTTAGTTCCATATCCCAGTACAAACTGGTTATAAGGTAGGGAATGCTCTAGATGCTTCAAAGGGAAGTTTTAGTTCCATATCCCAGTACAAACTAGTTATAAGGTAGGGAATGCTCTAGATGCTTCACTGGGGAAGGTTTTGTTTCATATCCCAGTACAAACTAGTTATAAGGTAGGGAATGCTCTAGATGCTTCACTGGGGAAGTTTTAGTTCCATATCCCAGTACAAACTGGTTATAAGGTAGGGAATGCTCTAGATGCTTCACTGGGAAGTTTTAGTTCCATATCCCAGTACAAACTAGTTATAAGGTAGGGAATGCTCTAGATGCTTCACTGGGGAAGGTTTTGTTTCATATCCCAGTACAAACTAGTTATAAGGTAGGGAATGCTCTAGATGCTTCACTGGGGAAGTTTTAGTTCCATATCCCATTACAAACTGGTTATAAGGTAGGGAATGCTCTAGATGCTTCACTGGGGAAGTTTTAGTTCCATATCCCAGTACAAACTAGTTATAAGGTAGGGAATGCTCTAGATGCTTCACTGGGGAAGTTTTTGTTTCATATCCCAGTACAAACTAGTTATAAGGTAGGAAATGCTCTAGATGCTTCACTGGGGAAGTTTTTGTTTCATATCCCAGTACAAACTAGTTATAAGGTAGGGAATGCTCTAGATGCTTCACTGGGGAAGTTTTTGTTTCATATCCCAGTACAAACTAGTTATAAGGTAGGGAATGCTCTAGATGCTTCACTGGGGAAGTTTTTGTTTCATATCCCAGTACAAACTGGTTATAAGGTAGGGAATGCTCTAAATGCTTCACTGGGGAAGTTTTAGTTCCATATCCCAGTACAAACTGGTTATAAGGTAGGGAATGCTCTAGATGCTTCACTGGGGAAGTTTTAGTTCCATATCCCAGTACAAACTGGTTATAAGGTAGGGAATGCTCTAGATGCTTCACTGGGGAAGTTTTAGTTCCATATCCCAGTACAAACTAGTTATAATGTAGGGAATGCTCTAGATGCTTCACTGGGGAAGTTTTTGTTTCATATCCCAGTACAAACTAGTTATAAGGTAGGAAATGCTCTAGATGCTTCACTGGGGAAGTTTTAGTTCCATATCCCAGTACAAACTGGTTATAAGGTAGGGAATGCTCTAGATGCTTCACTGGGGAAGTTTTAGTTCCATATCCCAGTACAAACTGGTTATAAGGTAGGGAATGCTCTAGATGCTTCAAAGGGAAGTTTTAGTTCCATATCCCAGTACAAACTAGTTATAAGGTAGGGAATGCTCTAGATGCTTCACTGGGGAAGGTTTTGTTTCATATCCCAGTACAAACTAGTTATAAGGTAGGGAATGCTCTAGATGCTTCACTGGGGAAGTTTTAGTTCCATATCCCAGTACAAACTGGTTATAAGGTAGGGAATGCTCTAGATGCTTCACTGGGAAGTTTTAGTTCCATATCCCAGTACAAACTAGTTATAAGGTAGGGAATGCTCTAGATGCTTCACTGGGGAAGGTTTTGTTTCATATCCCAGTACAAACTAGTTATAAGGTAGGGAATGCTCTAGATGCTTCACTGGGGAAGTTTTAGTTCCATATCCCAGTACAAACTGGTTATAAGGTAGGGAATGCTCTAGATGCTTCACTGGGGAAGTTTTAGTTCCATATCCCAGTACAAACTAGTTATAAGGTAGGGAATGCTCTAGATGCTTCACTGGGGAAGTTTTTGTTTCATATCCCAGTACAAACTAGTTATAAGGTAGGGAATGCTCTAGATGCTTCACTGGGGAAGTTTTTGTTTCATATCCCAGTACAAACTAGTTATAAGGTAGGGAATGCTCTAGATGCTTCACTGGGGAAGTTTTTGTTTCATATCCCAGTACAAACTGGTTATAAGGTAGGGAATGCTCTAAATGCTTCACTGGGGAAGTTTTAGTTCCATATCCCAGTACAAACTGGTTATAAGGTAGGGAATGCTCTAGATGCTTCACTGGGGAAGTTTTAGTTCCATATCCCAGTACAAACTGGTTATAAGGTAGGGAATGCTCTAGATGCTTCACTGGGGAAGTTTTAGTTCCATATCCCAGTACAAACTGGTTATAAGGTAGGGAATGATCTAGATGCTTCACTGGGGAAGTTTTTGTTTCATATCCCAGTACAAACTAGTTATAAGGTAGGGAATGCTCTTAATGCTTCACTGGGGAAGTTTTTGTTCCATATCCCAGTACAAACTGGTTATAAGGTAGGGAATGCTCCAGATGCTTCACTGGGGAAGTTTTAGTTCCATATCCCAGTACAAACTGGTTATAAGGTAGGGAATGCTCTAGATGCTTCACTGGGGAAGTTTTAGTTCCATATCCCAGTACAAACTAGTTATAAGGTAGGGAATGCTCTAGATGCTTCACTGGGGAAGTTTTTGTTCCATATCCCAGTACAAACTAGTTATAAGGTAGGAAATGCTCTAGATGCTTCACTGGGGAAGTTTTAGTTCCATATCCCAGTACAAACTGGTTATAAGGTAGGGAATGCTCTAGATGCTTCACTGGGGAAGTTTTAGTTCCATATGCAAGTACAAACTGGTTATAAGGTAGGGAATGCTCTAGATGCTTCACTGGGGAAGTTTTAGTTCCATATCCCAGTACAAACTAGTTATAAGGTAGGGAATGCTCTAGATGCTTCACTGGGGAAGTTTTTGTTCCATATCCCAGTACAAACTAGTTATAAGGTAGGAAATGCTCTAGATGCTTCACTGGGGAAGTTTTAGTTCCATATCCCAGTACAAACTGGTTATAAGGTAGGGAATGCTCTAGATGCTTCACTGGGGAAGTTTTAGTTCCATATGCAAGTACAAACTGGTTATAAGGTAGGGAATGCTCTAGATGCTTCACTGGGGAAGTTTTTGTTTCATATCCCAGTACAAACTAGTTATAAGGTAGGGAATGCTCTAGATGCTTCGCTGGGGAAGTTTTTGTTTCATATCCCAGTACAAACTAGTTATAAGGTAGGGAATGCTCTAGATGCTTCACTGGGGAAGTTTTTGTTTCATATCCCAGTACAAACTGATTATAAGGTAGGGAATGCTCTAAATGCTTCACTGGGGAAGTTTTAGTTCCATATCCCAGTACAAACTGGTTATAAGGTAGGGAATGCTCTAGATGCTTCACTGGGGAAGTTTGTGTTTCATATCCCAGTACAAACTAGTTATAAGGTACGGAATGCTCTAGATGCTTCACTGGGGAAGTTTTTGTTTCATATCCCAGTACAAACTGGTTATAAGGTAGGGAATGCTCTAGATGCTTCACTGGGGAAGTTTTAGTTCCATATCCCAGTACAAACTGGTTATAAGGTAGGGAATGCTCTAGATGCTTCACTCGGGAAGTTTTAGTTCCATATCCCAGTACAAACTGGTTATAAGGTAGGGAATGCTCTAGATGCTTCACTGGGGAAGGTTTTGTTTCATATCCCAGTACAAACTGGTTATAAGGTAGGGAATGCTCTAGATGCTTCACTGGGGAAGTTTTTGTTTCATATCCCAGTACAAACTAGTTATAAGGTAGGAAATGCTCTAGATGCTTCACTGGAGAAGTTTTAGTTCCATATCCCAGTACAAACTGGTTATAAGGTAGGGAATGCTCTAGATGCTTCACTGGGGAAGTTTTAGTTCCATATCCCAGTACAAACTGGTTATAAGGTAGGGAATGCTCTAGATGCTTCACTGGGAAAGTTTTTGTTTCATATCCCAGTACAAACTGGTTGTAAGGTAGGGAATGCTCTAAATGCTTCACTGGGGAAGTTTTAGTTCCATATCCCAGTACAAACTAGTTATAAGGTAGGGACTGCTCTAGATGCTTCACTGGGGAAGTTTTTGTTCCATATCCCAGTACAAACTAGTTATAAGGTAGGAAATGCTCTAGATGCTTCACTGGGGAAGTTTTAGTTCCATATCCCAGTACAAACTGGTTATAAGGTAGGGAATGTTCTAGATGCTTCACTGGGGAAGTTTTAGTTCCATATCCCAGTACAAACTGGTTATAAGGTAGGGAATGCTCTAGATGCTTCAAAGGGAAGTTTTAGTTCCATATCCCAGTACAAACTGGTTATAAGGTAGGGAATGCTCTAGATGCTTCACTGGGGAAGTTTTAGTTCCATATCCCAGTACAAACTGGTTATAAAGTAGGGAATGCTCTAGATGCTTCACTGGGGAAGTTTTTGTTTCATATCCCAGTACAAACTAGTTATAAGGTAGGGAATGCTCTAGATGCTTCGCTGGGGAAGTTTTTGTTTCATATCCCAGTACAAACTAGTTATAAGGTAGGGAATGCTCTAGATGCTTCCCTGGGGAAGTTTTTGTTTCATATCCCAGTACAAACTGGTTATAAGGTAGGGAATGCTCTAAATGCTTCACTGGGGAAGTTTTAGTTCCATATCCCAGTACAAACTGGTTATAAGGTAGGGAATGCTCTAGATGCTTCACTGGGGAAGTTTTTGTTTCATATCCCAGTACAAACTAGTTATAAGGTAGGGAATGCTCTAGATGCTTCACTGGGGAAGTTTTTGTTTCATATCCCAGTACAAACTGGTTATAAGGTAGGGAATGCTCTAGATGCTTCACTGGGGAAGTTTTAGTTCCATATCCCAGTACAAACTGGTTATAAGGTAGGGAATGCTCTAAATGCTTCACTGGGGAAGTTTTAGTTCCATATCCCAGTACAAACTGGTTAAAAGGTAGGGAATGCTCTAGATGCTTCACTGGGGAAGTTTTAGTTCCATATCCCAGTACAAACTGGTTATAAGGTAGGGAATGCTCTAGATGCTTCAAAGGGAAGTTTTAGTTCCATATCCCAGTACAAACTAGTTATAAGGTAGGGAATGCTCTAGATGCTTCACTGGGGAAGGTTTTGTTTCATATCCCAGTACAAACTAGTTATAAGGTAGGGAATGCTCTAGATGCTTCACTGGGGAAGTTTTAGTTCCATATCCCAGTACAAACTGGTTATAAGGTAAGGAATGCTCTAGATGCTTCACTGGGGAAGGTTTTGTTCCATATCCCAGTACAAACTAGTTATAAGGTAGGGAATGCTCTAGATGCTTCACTGGGGAAGGTTTTGTTTCATATCCCAGTACAAACTGGTTATAAGGTAGGGAATGCTCTAGATGCTTCACTGGGGAAGTTTTAGTTCCATATCCCAGTACAAACTAGTTATAAGGTAGGGAATGCTCTAAATGCTTCACTGGGGAAGTTTTTGTTCCATATCCCAGTACAAACTGGTTATAAGGTAGGGAATGCTTTAGATGCTTCACTGGGGAAGTTTTTGTTCCATATCCCAGTACAAACTAGTTATAAGGTAGGGAATGCTCTAGATGCTTCACTGGGGAAGTTTTAGTTCCATATCCCAGTACAAACTGGTTATAAGGTAGGGAATGCTCTAGATGCTTCACTGGGGAAGTTTTAGTTCCATATCCCAGTACAAACTGGTTATAAGGTAGGGAATGCTCTATATATGCTTCACTGGGGAAGTTTTTGTTCCATATCCCAGTACAAACTAGTTATAAGGTAGGGAATGCTCTAGATGCTTCACTGTGGAAGTTTTAGTTCCATATCCCAGTACAAACTGGTTATAAGGTAGGGAATGCTCTAGATGCTTCACTGGGGAAGTTTTTGTTTCATATCCCAGTACAAACTAGTTATAAGGTAGGGAATGCTGTAGATGCTTCACTGGGGAAGGTTTTGTTTCATATCCCAGTACAAACTAGTTATAAGGTAGGGAATGCTCTAGATGCTTCACTGGGGAAGGTTTTGTTTCATATCCCAGTACAAACTGGTTATAAGGTAGGGAATGCTCTAGATGCTTCACTGGGGAAGTTTTTGTTTCATATCCCAGTACAAACTAGTTATAAGGTAGGAATTGCTCTAGATGCTTCAAAGGGAAGTTCTTTCATTGACGACTTGTACTGTAATCTTCAGTGGGAAAATGACATTGAACTGGCCTTTAAATGACAAATGATAACTTAATCGTCTTAATAAAATTTGAATTTGGTTTTATATACTATTGACAGACCCTGTTTGGAAGGATAAGAGTTTACATCAATATCAAATTAACACAACAATGGGAACTCAAACATAACTATTATAGAAGTTAAATTTTTCATCTACAAGTAGTAGACAAGTACATAAAATGTAGAATATCATACCCCATTCAGCATGTGCGTATAGTATTGTCTGATCTCTCGTAGCACACCTTCCTGCCTCGTCTCCGTCCCTGCTGCATTGTTGTTGTTTGGGTTATAGTTGTTATTATTGTTATTTTGGTTATAATTGTTGTTATTGTTATAATTGTTATTATTTTGGTTATAATTGTTGTTACTGTTATAGTTGTTATTGTTATTTTGGTTATAATTGTTGTTATTGTTATATTTGTTATTGTTATTTTGGTTATAGTTGTTGTTGTTGTTATTGTAATTGCTGTTCTGGTTGTAATTGTAGTTGTTGTATCCGAGGTCAAGAGGATAGGGCAGCCAAGGATAGTTGAGTGCTCTTCTCTTCGGACTTTTCTCTTCAAAGCTGATAAGAAAAAACATGTTATCTCGCTCTTCAAAACATACATGTATAGTGTTAGCATTATGCCAACTATTCAGATGAAAAATACAAAATTGATGTAATTTTACATTTTACAAGATTTTACAACAAATCAATTGAAGTTGTCTGGTGTATATAATGGAGGATATGAAGGCGTGAGTAAGTATACAACTCCTTGTATATCCGGTGATCCACGACTGCTAGCAGCTCGACCCCGAATGTCCGGGCGCCTGATGGGGAGGTGTGCACACTGGAGCGGAATGTCGAGTCGGTCTGACGGAGGGTCGGGTGGTCTGGGGAAGAAACAGGAGCCGTCAGTTCAGTCCTCAACCCAAAGTGGTGGGTAGCAATAACGTATATTGTTTCCCTTTAGCTGTGCCAACACTATGACACGTACATTACATACAGCGAGGGTCGAGTAACGAACGACACTTGAGTGTTATACAATTATAATATTCACTGCTAACGCTATTTTCACTTTCAAACAGGGCACACAGCCCGGCGCTGGTATAGCAATATATGTAGAAAAGATAGCCAAACTAGTTCTATAAAAATAACAGGTTGACACATCGTGGCCGGACGAAACCCACATGCATAATGCATTGAAATAACGAAAACATGTTATCTAAACCTATAAAACGTATTTTGTTTACAGGGAATGATAAGTAATATTTCCCTTTATCACGCAATGGGTGGTGTTCTCGGCAGGATAAAGGGAACGGATATTTTTGTTTTATCTGTTGGTGTCAAATACGGATAAAGATGCAAATTACAGAGGTCAGGTTTTCTTTGAAAATTAAAATGACGTCACACGCGTTAACATTTCGAATGCCTGTAAGAATGGATAGAGCTTCATGTAAATGTACATGCTTCATTCCATAAACATAAGCAGCAAACAGTGTGTCATTCAGAGTGCGGCCAAATTATTATGTTCAAGCAGTGCCAAAACATGTGCGTCGCGAGGTAAATTCTACGGAGTAAACACTTTATACATATCTAGGTAACAAAGACAGTGTGAGTCAAATGTTCATTTACCGAACGTCAATCTTCCCTGTTCAATACCTGTGACTCGTGTAATGCCCCTATTTCACTACGAGCCGAATTATCACGAATAGCCACGAATAAGTGATTGTATAAATTCGTAAACATTCGGCAAAATTCGTGAACATCAATTTCACTAGTACGAAACGTTTACGAAAATTCATAGCTTTTCATGCTGGAACCCTACGAAACAGATACGAATTATTTACGAATGATGTACGAATTGTACGAATTAGTTAAGAAACAGTTAAGCATACACTACGAATTTTCACGAATAAGATGCGTTATCACGAATAATGAACGAATAGTTTACGATAGTTCGTGACTATTCGGTGGTTGCAACCCATCAAACCATAATGGAGTTGCAAAGGAGAGCATATGCAGGTCTAACCCTTAAAAAGACACATCTCTGGGTCATGGTGTATGTATGCATGTAGGTTGATGACGGTAGATGGTATAGTTTTTCAGATACCGCATTTCCTCTAATTTGCGTGCGAGCCTCCGCCCTCCCCCTTCCCCTCCCACCGGCCCTTACTGGGGGCTCGGCTCCTATATGATACCCGGGCCTTATTTCATTAATACGTTTTGGAGGTAACTTTCAAATAATAAGAAATATAATAACGATTAGTGCTATGTATATACTGCTATCTAAACCCCGCCCACATTAGAGGCCCCATCCCTATGTGAATATCTTCTCCGTCGATTTAGTCATATTTCCATTGAGGCCGCAATGTTTTTCAGAAATAGGTATAATCCTCGAAAGGCACACCTAGGTATCATGGTTAACTTGTTTATGAAGTTTGGTGAATCGCATGTATAGTTTGTGAGATAAGCTCTACACAAAGTTTCGGGACGGATGGACAGACAGACAGAATGAACGCTATATCACGCTGTAAGGTGGGAATATAAAATGATAATATAGACAAAACATTGAGAACGCTACCTTTATTACTATCTTAAACAATTTTAATTGTTAACGTTTGCTAATATGTACGCAGTACATTTCTAAAGGGCACTCAAAGGCTTCTATCCATCATGCATCATGCATTTAGCCATTTAGGCCGCCAAAACTGTTCGTTAAATACATTGTTTCCATTCGTGATTAATTCGTAAATGTCTCGTCCTTAAATCGGGACATTCGTAAATGATTCGTAGATGATTCCTAAGTAGTTTGGGGCGAGATTATCAAAATTATCAACTACGAATTTCCAAGAATTGTTTACGAACTTGTTACGAATTACACGATTTAGTTACGAATAGTTTACGAAGCAACTACGAATTTAAAATTCGTAGTTGATTCGTGAAAGTTTTTGGACAAATAAAAATTTGTTCACGAATGCCACGAATAGGAGGAATGTTGCCGAATCAACTACAAATCATTAACGAATTCCAAGAATTAATTACGGATTGTCTACGAATGTGAAAATTTTCTCTTTCGTGATGATTGGTGATAATTCGGCTCGTAGTGAAATAGGGGCATAAAGGAGTGTAGATTTAGCTGCTTAATATTAAGTTTATCTCGCCGTAGATACGTTAGCCGCCAAATATGCAACCAACTGGAAGGGAACCAACTCTCGTCCTTTAGTAAGATAGACTCGCTCACATGAATACAGGAAAGCGACAGAACGCGAGGCAATAAAAATTCGAAACAGTTTAAATACCAAAAGTCACATCTACACAAGATGATTGTTCCACATATCACGTTTTGTTGAAGAATGACTTGCAGTTTTTGAGTTTTGCTTCGGAAATGATTTCGGGACGGACGGAGCTCATTTCAATATCCCACGCAAACTTCGATAATTATGTACAGAAATGATAGTCCAGTCATTACAGTCACATGGCTAACGCGTTTAATAGGCCAAGAAAGTACAAGTTCATTGTGATACCATTACTGTTGTATGCCGTTACATTGCTTAGTAAACTGTGAAGATAACCTAGATGGTGACCTGCAGCCCGGATGGGTTCAGCACGCTTGAAGTTGATGATTGGCTCCCTCCGCAAGACGTAACGCTGTCCCCCCTCAGCGCGTGTATCTCTCGTCGCATGCTCCTCCTTCGCGTATAGTGTGTGTGGCGCCCCCTGGATGTAGAAGGTCCCCCACTGGAGTGACACAAACACCCACGAATGATACAAGCACAGAAGGTACAGCACCGAGACATGAATAATATAAACATACAAGGTACAGTACCGAAACATGAATGTTACAAACACACAAGGTACAATAAGCCTACAGAGACATGGATAGTACAAACATACAAGGTACAGTACCGAAACATGAATGTTACAAACATACAAGGTACAATAAGCCTACAGAGACATGGATAGTACAAACATACAAGGTACAGTACCGAAACATGAATGTTACAAACATACAAGGTACAATAAGCCTACAGAGACATGAATAGTACAAACATACAAGGTACAGTACCGAAACATGAATGTTACAAACATACAAGGTACAATAAGCCTACAGAGACATGGATAGTACAAACATACAAGGTACAGTACCGAAACATGAATGATACAAACATACAAGGTACAATAAGCCTACAGAGACATGAATGATACAAACATCATGACAAGGTACAATAGGTCTACAGAGACATGAATGATACAAACATACAAGGTACAGTACCGAAACATGAATGTTACAAAC
This sequence comes from Gibbula magus, assembly GCA_936450465.1. NCBI lineage: Eukaryota > Metazoa > Mollusca > Gastropoda > Trochida > Trochidae > Gibbula > Gibbula magus. The sequence continues at coordinate 45,235,310 of OW388304.1, read as the reverse complement.
ATACAAGGTACAATAAGCCTACAGAGACATGAATAGTACAAACATACAAGGTACAGTACCGAAACATGAATGTTACAAACATACAAGGTACAATAAGCCTACAGAGACATGGATAGTACAAACATACAAGGTACAGTACCGAAACATGAATGATACAAACATACAAGGTACAATAAGCCTACAGAGACATGAATGATACAAACATCATGACAAGGTACAATAGGTCTACAGAGACATGAATGATACAAACATACAAGGTACAGTACCGAAACATGAATGTTACAAACATACAAGGTACAATAAGCCTACAGAGACATGAATAGTACAAACATACAAGGTACAATACAGAGACATGAATGATACAAACATCATGACAAGGTACAATAGGCCTTCAGAGACATGAATGATACAAACATATAAGGTACAGTACCGATACATGAATGATACAAACATCATGACAAGGTACAATAGGCCTACAGAGACATGAATGATACAAACATACAAGATACAGTACCGAGACATGAATGATACAACATATAAGGTACAATACAGAGACATGAATGATACAAACATACAAGGTACAGTACCGAGACATGAATGATACAAACATACAAGGTACAATACAGAGACATGAATGATACAAACATACAAGGTACAGTACCGAGACATGAATGATACAAACATACAAGGTACAGTACCGAGACATGAATGATACAACGTATAAGGTACAATACAGAGACATGAATAGTACAAACATACAAGGTACAGTACCGAGACATGAATGATACAAACATACAAGGTACACTACAGAGACATGAATGATACAAACATACAAGGTACAATACAGAGACATGAATGATACGATATATAAGGTACAATACAGAGACATGAATGATACAAATATACAAGGTACAATACAGAGACATGAATGATACAATACATAAGGTACAATACAGAGACATGAATGATACAAACATACAAGGTACAATACAGAGACATGAATGATACAATACATAAGGTACAATACAGAGACATGAATGATACAAATATACAAAGAGTACAGTACCGAGACATGAATGATACAATATTTTCGAAGCTCTCTTAGCGCTAAGATAGTCGTAAGCGCCATACATTAACATTGACTTACGACTATCTTAACACTAAGACAGCTTCGAAAATATGAGCCCAGGTGTATAAAAAAAAACCCACACAAGGTACAGTATAGATACAAGATTGATGAGGAAAAAAAACATACAAGGTACAGTATAGAGACAAGATTTATCAAAATATACACCTGGACAATATGTTTACAAACATACAAGGCTTACAGCACCTGAAGAACAAGGAGAGGGAAGAAGGGACAGCTTTTGTTCGTCTCATGACGTCACAATTATCAAGGGTATTCTTTTCTTGGAATTACCCGTTATGAGGTTTACTATTGAAAGTAAGAACTGATAGGAGGTTTTACTATTGAAAGTAAGAACTGATAGGAGGTTTTACTATTGAAAGTAAGAACTGATATGAGGTTTTACTATTGAAAGTAAGGACTGATATGAGGTTTTACTATTGGAAGTAAGAACTGATAGGAGGTTTTACTATTGAAAGTAAGGACTGATAGGAGGTTTTACTATTGAAAGTAAGACCTTCAAGGAGACTTAAAATTTGGACATTTTTTGGACGATTTATTGGGGAAAGAACTCCTCCTCGGGCTTCTGCTCTAAGAAAAACGTCATGGTCGCGCTTATTCGCTATATTACAAGTTTACATAAATATCGTGCTTTTACTTTGCTTATTTTCATGTAGTCTTTTTAATGTGTCAGTTTAATTATTAGACAGATAAAACACTTATTCACGGTTTTAGTCGAAAATCGAAACGCATGTGGGCTGTTCCCTCCCAGGCGGGATGCGAAAGTTGCCAGGTTAATTGAGAACCAGTATGTCGGAGGATACTGATGACGATATCTTCTTGATAGTTACTGGAATATCGATAACAACTCTGTCGTCAACATCGGGTTGCATGCTCAGTTCTACATGCAATGCTGAGGAAGATGCTCACCAGTGATCTGTGGACGGGTCGAGTCTGATTCTGGGCACAGCGGACACTGAAGGACCCCCCGATCTCTCGGTCCTGGTACAGGCCGGTACTCTGAAACAGTCAGCACAGGAGGTCCGATGGTCCACACACGTCTTACAGGGTATACATAAAGCATTCGCAATGGTGGGAATAAAGGTAATTTGTCAGTTCATTTATCCACACGTCTCACAGGGTATACATAGAGCATGCGCAATGGTGGGAATAAAGGTCATTTGTCAGTTCATTTATCCACACGTCTCACAGGGTATACATAGAGCATGCGCAATGGTGGGAATAAAGGTCATTTGTCAGTTCATTTATACACACGTCTCACAGGGTATACATAGAGCATGCGCAATGGTGGGAATAAAGGTCATTTGTCAGTTCATTTATACACACGTCTAACAGGGTATACATAAAGCATGCGTAATGGTGGGAATAAAGGTCATTTGTCAGTTCATTTATACACACGTCTCACAGGGTATACATAGAGCATGCGCAATGGTAGGAATAAAGGTCATTTGTCAGTTCATTTATACACACGTCTTACAGGGTATACATAAAGCATGCGCAATGGTGGGAATAAAGGTCATTTGTCAGTTCATTTATACACACGTCTCACAGGGTATACATAGAGCTTGCGCAATGGTGGGAATAAAGGTCATTTGTCAGTTCATTTATCCACACGTCTCACAGGGTATACATAGAGCATGCGCAATGGTGGGAATAAAGGTCATTTGTCAGTTCATTTATACACACGTCTAACAGGGTATACATAAAGCATGCGCAATGGTTGGAATAAAGGTAATTTGTCAGTTCATTTATACACACGTCTCACAGGGTATACATAAAGCATGCGCAATGGGGGGAATAAAGGTCATTTGTCAGTTCATTTATACACACGTCTTACAGGGTATAGATAGAGCATGCGCAATGGTGGGTATAAAGGTCATTTGTCAGTTCATTTATACACACGTCTTACAGGGTATAGATAGAGCATGCGCAATGGTGGGAATAAAGGTAATTTGTCAGTTCATTTATACACACGTCTCACAGGGTATACATAGAGCATGCGCAATGGTGGGAATAAAGGTCATTTGTCAGTTCATTTATACACACGTCTCACAGGGTATACATAGAGCATGCGCAATGGTAGGAATAAAGGTCATTTGTCAGTTCATTTATACACACGTCTTACAGGGTATACATAAAGCATGCGCAATGGTGGGAATAAAGGTCATTTGTCAGTTCATTTATACACACGTCTCACGGGGTATACATAGAGCATGCGCAATGGTTGGAATAAAGGTCATTTGTCAGTTCATTTATACACACGTCTCACAGGGTATACATAAAGCATGCGCAATGGTTGGAATAAAGGTCATTTGTCAGTTCATTTATACACACGTCTTACAGGGTATACATAAAGCATGCGCAATGGTGGGTATAAAGGCCATTTGTCAGTTCATTTTTACACACGTCTTACAGGGTATAGATAGAGCATGCGCAATGATTCGGAATAAAGGTCATTTGTCAGTTCTTTTATACATTCCGAAACAAATTTGAGAGTTCAGACCAAACGTCTACTGAGCAGCATAATATATTCTTTCCAGGTTTTGGTCAGATAGATACGGTCTATTGGCGCGGACGTTATAATATATACCCTCGATGAAGTCACTCGAAGATATTCCATCAGACCTATGCAATCATTTTGTGGACAAGTAAATGATACAAATGAAGCCTGTCGACAACACAATGATTCAATAATTCTGATCGACAACATAATGCTACAAAAGATGGTATTTGACAGAATAATGCTGCAAATGCTGACAAACTAACTGACATTGCACATTTACACTAACTAACTGATATGGCACACTAAGAGTTAACATACTAACTGATATGGCACACTAAGGGTTAATATACTGACTGATATGGCACACTAAGGGTTGAAACACTAACTGATATGGCACACTAAGGGTTGACACACTAACTTGATATGGCACACTGAGGGTTGACACACTAACTGATATGGCACACTAAGGGTTGACACACTAACTGATATGGCACACTAAGGGTTGAAACACTAACTGATATGGCACACTAAGGGTTGAAACACTAACTGATATGGCACACTAAGGGTTGAAACACTAACTGATATGGCACACTAAGGGTTGAAACACTAACTGATATGGCACACTAAGGGTTGACACACTAACTGATATGGCACACTAAGGGTTGACACACTAACTGATATGGCACACTAAGGGTTGACACACTAACTGATATGGCACACTGAGGGTTGACACACTAACTTGATATGGCACACTGAGGGTTGACACACTAACTGATATGGCACACTAAGGGTTGACACACTAACTTGATATGGCACACTGAGGGTTGACACACTAACTGATATGGCACACTAAGGGTTGACACACTAACTGATATGGCACACTAAGGGTTGACACACTAACTGATATGGCACACTAAGGGTTGACACACTAACTAACATGACACACTAAGGGATGACGCACGTAGGCGGTTGTTTATAATTCTAGCTCTTATTGGTAGCCAGGGCAGTGCTTGAAGAACTGGCGTCATGTGAACTCTGCAGGGAACTTTGTTGACAAGTCGGGCAGCAGAATATTTTACTTTTTGAAGCTTTACAATGGCATTGCAGTAGTCGACCTTTGACAGAAGCAGAAATCGCACAAGAGCATGATCTGCTGCTGTAGTTAAAGAGTTTCTGATGCTGCTGATGTTCCGTAGGTGGAAATAACAGGATTTGCAGATTTTATCAATGTGGGCTTCCAAGGAGATATCTGAGTCGAAGTGAAATCCACATTTTCTTTCAGTTTTTGAGAAGGGAATGACCATGTTACACGCTGTGATTGAGTTAATCATCACTGGTTGAAGATTCTTTTTTTGTGCCGACCAGCAATGCCTCAGTTTTCGTCTCATTTAGTTTGAGCAATTATGATGTCATGTTATGTAACGGTGTTCACGGAGTTTAGTTCGACTAAGCATTTATTTATTTATTTAAATCTCTTTCTACTGAATGGAAGCTATCTTTGATTTGCTGTGCATAGTCACAGGTTGAAACGAAGCCATTTTGAATACGCTGCTTTACGCGCTATTTATAGCTTGTGAAGAGCTCGGTTCAGCTGCAAGGCTGTGGACTTTCTGCGTTAGAATACAAATACCGGTACACAAAAGAAGAACGTTATTGTCGTTTACAGTCTTAAATATTGAATAATGAACTAAGGACAAGTGTAAGTTTCTATAAACTTAAATAACGAATAATGAAGTGTGAATTAATAACTAGCTAGGTTCGCATTTTGAATAACGAATAAATAACTTAACATAATTCGCTAACTTCCCAGACCCTCTCAAATCTGCGTTGCGTGGCCTTTGACCTAGGGCCTACCTACAAATAAACAACCAATGAAAGTCGAGTCGGCAAAATTAAGAATCCCCGACTTGCAATCCCCGGTTTTCAAAGAAAAGGAAACGTGACAAATTTGACAAATTTCAGCTCGCTAATCTAAGAGTGTCGCCACTTTTCGGAAGAGCGAAAGTAAACTGCAGTTTGTAATGTTATCAAAGTGTTTATCTTTTATCTTTTTGATAATAATTAAATGTGTATAATAACATGTTTTGATATGATCGTTTAGAATTTTACAAGCTTTACTGTCTTAAAGGGACACCGCGTTCAGTATACTTATGAGATCAGTTTTATCTACCAATACTGATTCAATACATAAAGTTTGTAAATGAAACTAAAAGGAGTTTTCATTAATTGCTAAGAATGTTATCCTTCAACATTTTGGGAATGTTTTAAAGACAAAAAGGTGAATATCACGTCTGTGCTTTTGGATGACTTATTATATAATTATAACTATTTCAAGTAATAAAATGCTGCTGAAGAAGTTGATGAAAGTTTTATTGATTCTGTTGATTTTGATATGATCGTAGATAATGCTGTGTTGTGGGAATTGACAGAATAGAAAATGCGTATATTATTCATACGAAAAATATATTTTTTGAGTTATGTCATGCATTGTTTAATTTAGTATTGAATTTTGCCACTATACCTCATTCAAGGTTAATATGGATAATTCAGCCTATTCATAAACAGGAATGTGATGTAATAAACCCTGAAAATTATAGGCCAATAACAATGTTGTCATGTGTAAAACCTTTTACTTCTGTTCTAAATGACCGCCTTAGTATTTTTGATGATAATGATATAATAAGTGAGGCACAGGCTGGTTTTCGAAAGGGGTACTACGCAAGATAATATGTTTGTCTTAAATGGATTAATTGACATACTTTAATCAAAGAAGAAAAACTTGTATAGTGTCCTTATAGATTAAATTATAATATATGGCGGGTGGGACTTATCAATAATGGGATTTCAGGGAAGATCAAAAAAGTTATTTGTAATGTGTATGTTAATATTTAAATATATATATTTGAGATTTTAAAGCTTTTTGTGTTGATGTATGGTGGTGACATGATCTTATTTGCTGAAAGTCCGGATGAGTTACAGCATAATATAAATATTTAGAGAATATTGTGTATTGTTGAATGTGAATATTGAACAGACTAAAGTAGCTGTATTTGGATCCGGAACTGCAACTGTAAATTTTCGACAATATTATTTTGGTGACGTTATTGTAAAATTTCAGATAGTTATACTTACCTGGGAATAGAATTTCATAAGAATAAGAAATTTAATGCTGCCATAAAAGCCCTAAGAGATCAAGGCCTCAAAGCAATGTATTGGTTGTTATTAAAATCACGAAATCTACATTTACCACTAGATTGTTTGTTTAATCTATTTGATCATATGGTTGTACCAATTTTGTTATATATTTATATAAATGTAGATATGGGCCTCTTGTAATTTTGAATAACTAGAACTAGTTCATAGATTGTTTATAAAAAAGGGTATTATATTTACGTACAAGTACATATATGCTATACGGGGAAACGGGACGCCTTCCTTTAAGTATTATTATCAAAAAGAGAACTATATATTTTATTGGTGTAAACTTTAAAATAACGAAAATAACAACTAGGACTGCCGCGGTAGTACTTTGGTCTTCAGACTTTCGCTTGACCTTCACCTCCATGTTTGAACGAAGAATGTCACTGATACTGTTCTGTCAAAACTACCAATGTAACATGTATCTCTCATACCAACAAAACTGTGAAAATTCCGAAGTTATATTATTAATCAAAATATCAAGAAAACCACGTGACCTTCATATCCGCCATGATTTACTTTTTATTTATTTGAACTGTGCATCTTTTTTTTTAAAAAAACGTCTGTGGGTTGAAATTTAAAATTTCCCCTTTCCTACGAATTTATCCAAACCGGTATACTGTCAATATTTTTCAAAAAGTTGGTAATCTGTATATGGATTTTTAAAAATAATACTATACAATAAGAGTCTCTAGTTCAATTTGGAAATTTTGCCCTTGTTTAAATTAATTTTTTTTGTTAAAGAAAGAGAAGAAAGAAGAAAGAAAAATTAGTTTATTAAAGTGTCACACTTTGCATTTATACATATTACAGGCAATTTATAATCACAGCAAATTAAAAAGCAAAGTCCAGCCTACATAGGCTTACGAGACACAATAAACAATAAAATATTACTCATAGATAAATAGTATTATTAAAATATTATAAAATAAGTAGGGACATACACACACATACACACACATTGATGTTAAAGGTGGCAAACGGGGACACTTAAAAAACACATGTAACCGGGGACAATTTTTCTAGCTGCTCTACAGCTGTACCACTTGCATGGCTTACTTGCCTTGTCATATATGTTAGTTCTAAACATTGACTGGCTCTACAGGATACATTTGAACGAGTATGAACTTTCATGTAGGAACCGGGGACACACACCGATTGTGTGTGTGTGCTTTTTTGCATGCAAACGGGGACAGTGTGTATCTTTTACACCATGGAACCGGGGACATGTGTGTAACAGGTATTTCTCTGTAGAAACGGGGGCATTTTGGGTTCACTTTTGTATACAAAACAAGGATACATGCGTGTGTTTAAGAGGTTGTTGCAATCTGATGGTCATGCACAGCCTGATAATCCATTTTACTACGCTAAGTGCGTATGAGTACATTTTCACAAGCAAACGGGGACAGTGTGTATCATTTACACAATGGAAGCGGGGACATCTGTCCATCAGGTATTTCTCTATTGAAACTGGGACATTTGGGTTCTTTTTTGTACACAAAGCACGGCTATATGTGTGTGTTTAAAAGATTATTGCAATCTGACGGTCATACTCATCGTGAGAATCCATTTTGCTACAATAAGTGTGTATGTGTAAGTTTTCACAAGCAAACGGGGACAGTGTGTATCATTTACACCATGGAAGCGGGGACATGTGTCTATCAGGTATATTTCCCTATGGAAACTGGGACATTTGGGTTCATTTTTGTATACAAATCACGGCTGTATGTGTGTGCTTAAAATATAATTGCTATCTGACGGTCATACTCATCGTGAGAATCCATTTTACTACAATAAGTGTGTATGTGTAAGTTTTCACAAGCAAACGGGGACGGTGTGTATCATTTACACCATGGAAGCGGGGACATGTGTCTATCAGGTATTTTTCCCAATAAAAACTCGGACATTTGGGTTCTTTTTTGTACACAAAGCACGGCTATATGTGTGTGTTTAAAAGATTATTGCAATCTGACGGTCATACTCATCGTGAGAATCCATTTTACTACAATAAGTGTGTAAGTGTAAGTTTTCACAAGCTAACGGGGACAGTGTGTATCATTTACACCATGGAAGCGGGGACACTAATTGTGTATTAATATTGTCTCTATATGGAAACCAACTGGGTGTGAATAAGTGTTTTCTATTTAGCTTAATTTGAGGAAATATGTGTTGGTGTGTATATTGTGCTGTCAAACTGTCATCCAAAACATGAGAATATATTCGCCTATGATGTGTGTGCATGTTTAGTTTAACACATGCAAACGGGGACAACGGTGTCATTTCAACATGGAGGTGAGGTGAGGTGAGTTGTGGTTTAACGCCGCTTTCAAGAGTATTTCACTTATATCGCGGCTGCTAGTATTATGGCAGGGAGAAAGCCCGCAACGCCATGTGGCTATGCATTGCGGTGAAACCTGCGTGCATCGGCTGGAACTAGCGAACCATGGGTGGTACTGCACTGAAATTCAGTGTAGCATTGCACCCAAACCTTACTGCGTGTAGAACAGTTCTCTACTGCAGACAAAGTTGCCGTGCCCCTGGCGGGATTCGAACCCCGGACCTCTTGATCCGAAGCCGAACGCGCTAACCACTGCGCTATCCCGCCCCCTTCAACATGGAACCGGGGACATTTCGTTTAACATTTCGTTTCCCTATAAGCAAACGTAGGTCAGTGTGCGGTGCAGTTTGTTAGGCAAGATATCATATGTGTATCAACATATAATTGCAGAAAGTTTTGAGTCCAAATTGAGTTTGATTTTGATGAGAAGGAAGAAAATTAATGTTTTACTTCTTTTAAAGGTTGTTGAAAATTGATTCAAATACATTAAACATGAGGAAACATTTCCTGGAATCATCTAAGGTTTATCTTATACAACCATAATCGAGGATGCATATACAAGAACAGAACTAGCAGAAATTTGAAAGAAAAACATTTGTTCATATAACAGCTAAATAATCTTAAATTATGTTTTGCCAACTGTAATGAGTTGAATAGTTTCAATGAAATGTGAGACGCTAAAGTTCCTATTTCTAAAAACGGTATTGGCATTAAGTCTGCGATGAGATAACTCATGATACTAAAATTGGATTCGCAACGATATATTTAAAAAAATTGCTTACCTATATAATTTGCGATACGATAGACCTATGTATCCCGATATAAGGGTTGCGATAGAATATATATTACAGCTTGCTTCTAATCCATGATATTGCATTCCAACAATAAACAAACCTCACAACAAAAACAATGTTTAAATGAAGTAAACTGTTATATATAACAAAATTAAAACCTTGAACTGTTTTCATATTTTTTTTAGAAATCACAAAATCTGTTATCACTGGAGAGAATTAATATGAAGTCACAATGAACATGCTGAATGCTGAGATCAAGAGTAACCAACTGTCAACATGAAATTGAAAACAAAACTTTATTGTACGAGACTTTAATACCTTTTAGAAATAGCATAGGTTTGTTATCACTTGAGTCATTTAATATTGTAATATCAAGCCATGGGCTATCAGGAAATCGATCATTTGATAACATTATTATATTAAGTAACTCAAGTGAGAAATGAGATACACCATTTGAAAATAATACAGATTGACATTAAAAACCATAAAGATCTTGCAAATGCCCATGAACTTCAATACCTGCAAACTGGATCTTTCTGTATTTATTGACATGTTGACAACTCTATCGATGTGTATAATTATATACCTGTACATGTAAACATCCAATGTTGCGGTGGAGATGTTGCTCCTATGTTTATCTGTGGTGGTGGGGTATTTGTTCCCCTTTCTGTCTGTGGTGTAGGGTATGTTGCTCCAATGTTTGTATTTTGCGGTGGAGTTGTTGTTGCCATGTTTTTCTGAGGTAGTGAGGTTCTTGTTTCAGAGCAGAAGACTAGGTGTTAGTCGGCTGTCTACGTTTTGGTAGGTTTGTTATTGACGCATTGCATTAGGTAAGTTACTATACATCTAACTAAGTGAGTTTAATTACGCTCAACTAAGATAAACCACACCTAACTAGGTCCACGTAGTGAGCCATGTTGTAATGAAACGTTAATGAACAAAGGTCCATCAGGTTAGAGGTTTTGTGGCAACGTTCAATGAACTAGGTAAAACTACGTAAATTAACGTAAGTGTGATCCACCATTAGTACGTTGGAGAATTATCACACAGTGTTTACTCCGTTTTCATGTGAAGGGACGGGTTTGAATAAATGCTTTTTGATACGTTCATCATGTGGAATCAGAGTTAAACAAGTAAAACATAAACAACGTGCACCTGTAAGTAAACATGTTGAATATTAGGCCTACTTTTATTCTACTTTTGGATGATAGCCAAGCAACAAGAAGAAGGGTTGTTTAGTTTAAACATATTTCATTCATGGTAAACTGGTTTTGGAACACGTTATCCACCTTATAGGGTTTGCTCTCCCAGGGGAAGACGATATCAGGAAAGAAATTGATTATTTATGGTGAATCATTTTTGTCCTCACTTTTCCATTGAAACTGAGAACGAGAATAAGAACAGGCAAGACCGTGCTGTATATATACATAAGTCTGGCCAGGACGTTAGTGCGGTACAAGAACAACGCAGTCTGATTAAAATCAACCTTGTTCCGAGGAATAAAATTGGCAAAATAATATATCTACCGGATACGAATAGGTTTAGCGCAGTCAAAGCCCAGTCAAATAGCTGACCAATCACATCATAGTTTTTTACCGGTCGCTGTTTTGAAAGCATTCGGAACAGACAAAAGGATAGCTGTTTGGCATTTGGAGCTTCTCGCACAGAAAGCTTTTGTTGGACGTCCTGTGATTGGTTTACTGAATTGCGTTAGACCATGGAGTCTATGCGGGCTGTTACCAGACGGTTATGGCGTGGAAACCTCCGAACGATATGAGTTCGTATCCCGGTAGATGTACTTTTTTGCACTTTTTTCCGAGGAATATCGTGGGTTTTAATCAGACCGAGAACAACGTACTAAGAACGAAATGACAAAACAAGAAGAGCTGTTTGAATACGAGTTGATCGGGAGACAAACGGGGTAGAAAGTTATTGTGCGTATGAAGATCGAGATATGTCTCGTTCAGAACTGATATAAACTGACTGATAACGGGATTGAACAGATAGAAAACGTTATGAACAATATTATCTCATTTAGACGCGGTACCAACTGTCAGAAAACGGGATAAAGACTGGATGGACTTTCTGAAAACTGTCTGTAAATGTACTTGGATCGTGATATGATAATTTATGCACAAAAGTTACCCGTTCTTGTCCCATTCGAGGTCGTTGTACAATAATTTTTGGACGGAGTAGAACGTAGTCAGAACTATCTTGGTGTAACTCAGGAATAAGAAATACCCTGGGCGCAAGGTCGCTTTCTTTCTTTGCTTTACGATTAACTCAGTGCTAACAGTATCTCAAATAATACACAGTATATGCTTTCAATCGTCCATTCAATTACTGAATCCACTGTCGGCCAAACGAAACGCCTGGGCGCAAGATCACTTTCTTTCTTTGTTTTGCGATTAACTCAGTGCTCAGAATGGTGATTGTTGAAATGAGGCAAATGAATTGTTCAGTTTTCGATCAGGGCTTGATCAGAAACACATCTTTTCATACAAGCACGAGTAACAATACAGGCACGCATTCGCATTAAAATGGTGATGACACTACCGATGTACGTGCATGGGTACGGTGCGCAAGTGAATCAACCGGAAATAGCGGTATTCATTGGGCGTGGAATAGGGAAAACTGACCGAGGTTCGGACAGTGTTCCGATCTAAATACTTTCACTTGTTGTATTTTCAATATGTGACTCTTTTACAGCCATCAATAAGTGGTCAAAGGCGATAAAGGGTTTATTGTTCAAAATTCCAAACGCTATCTTGGTTCATTATCAGAATAAATATGTAATTTAGCAGTTTTAGGCGAGTATACCAATTCGCCCAAGGTTTGGACAGTTTTTACCTTGGTTCGGACAGTGTCGCCCGAAGTTCGGACAGTTCGGTACCAGTCCTGCATGGACACAGAACGAGTGACAGATAAACTGAGGTGCGTTATTTGTTTCCGCCTTTAACATAATTTTAGTCGTTTTTGAAAGTAATTGATAAGAAGTATAATTACATCTATTAACATGCAGGTAAGAACGTGTTTATGGCACGTGTAAGCCTATAAGCTCTGAAAAATAAGAAGAGCTAACATTTTTTTAAATGTATTCAAATTGATTTTACCTTTACCATGGACCGGGTACAATATCATGATTTGATTACTACTTGCTTACAATTTAATACACATGCATAATTATGTTAAAAAACTTTTCAGAGCACCGTAAATCGTTGATTAAGTAAATTCATCAAGTGATCAAGGAGTCTAAGCAGGCTGCCATTGTAATCATAACCGTTCCCGCCTTCCTAAGTGATGTGTTTCATACTTTATCGTTTGTTGTCCAAATACATTTATGTTGTTGAACTGCTACATTTATAACAATAAACTCAGACAACATCTTAAGACATTTCGAACAGTAAAACAATGAAAACATATGCAGGTAATGGTTCAAGTATTATTACTCAGCTATAATTAAATGATTTACGGTTCTCTAACCACGTTTAGAGGTAAACAAAGGGAGGGCCGGGAGGGTGTGCGTTAGCAACAATGTTTAACATGTGAATTTATTCTTCTATTATTACTCTTTTCATATGTTATAAATACGATAATGCTTAGTGAAAACTACAGTGTAACACATTGAAGTAATTAATCCTAATAGTTATAGTGGGAGTTATGTGATACAAATTGTTCATTTGTAACACATTTAGATAACTTCAAGTTGGTATTCTTTGTTACAATGAGCTAAACGAAAGATAAGGCACAACACAAATGTTTAATCCATCATTTAAACACCATACAGTGCCCTGTTGGCGGATAGTGTATGTCAATCAGTATCCTCTCTTTAGTGTTGGTGAGTTGAGGTTGTACCCTGTTTTCAGCAGTGTCCATACCATGGTCATTTTGACATGTTATAAAAATCTCAATTCTAAACCCAAGAATAAATTTGAAATTACGAAAATACAAATTTAATCGACTACCTAATTGTTTCTTCATATACGTGCATATATTTGAAACAATATGATCGCTTCCTTCATTCCCTGAAATTTCAGCGTTTAAAACCTCCGGCTAACACCGTCGGTTTTAAACTAAATTTACGGGTGTTGAAGAACACTGAATCCCGAAATTTTACAAACCCAACTATTTATCGATATTGTTACATGACCGTTAGTTATCAGGCGTTTTAAAGCGAACTCTCTTTTTGTGTACCTATCTCTGAGTGGAAATGACTTGGCAACTGTTCCTTTTTTGTACGATGTGTGGTCAGGTCAAAACAAATGGGAATACTCGGCGTAATATGCCTACATTAGTAACAATTTACATGTAATCTCGAACAGTGTCACTCAGCTATGGTCACTTCACAATATCCATGTAGCCTATCATTTTAGATGACGATAAACATTTTTAGTATATGACGATCAGTGAAATACTCGGATTTATCAGTGAAATAAACTGTCTATCAAGCTACAGTGAAAATAACTTATATTTTCACTGCGAAGGGTGTCTGATATAATCTGACGTCATACAACAATGGTCTCGCGTGGCGATTTGGCTTATGACGTAACAGTGTTACTGTGGTGACGGGTCGTTCCTTGTGGCCGCTTGGCGTGAAAACGACCCTTTTCGGACGTAATTACATGGATAATATCATATAATAAATAGAATATCCGTCAATTCTTGATAAATACCATGTTTATCTCATCTCGTGAGGTAGAAAAGTTATATATTTTCACTCATGGCTGCGCCACTAGTGCGGGAAGTCAATAAAAGACAGATATCCTCTATTTATCATATGATTGCAGGTTAAATACCGGGATCTATCAATGAAAACAAACCGTGTCATCAGTCACTAGTTAAAAAACCAATGGAAAGTGTTAACAGTCGCTAGTGACTGTTATAACAATGACCTGGCGTCATAAAACAATGCTCCGACGTCATGACACGTTCATGACGTCACATTGTTGCTGAGGCGACAGGTTCATTCTGGAGCCGACTTAATTAACGTAAATGCAAGTCTATTTCGTTGAAAATGCAAAGTTTTGGTCATATAATAAATAGAAAATGTGTCTTTTCATGACAAATACCATATTGATCTCATCTCGTGAGGTTGAAAAGATATATATTTTCACTCGTGGCTGCGCCACGCGTGAAAATATAACCTTTCTACCTCACTCGATGAGATAAGATAAGATAAGATAAGATAACACTTTATTACCCAAAAGGGAATTCTTCTTACATCCAACAGAGCATGACATGAAATGTATACCAAATTTATATAATACATGATTATTAAACATAGAAATTTTTAAAACAAAAACACACATTCACACAACACATATAATTGTACAACTCGATAAGTTCTAAAATTGGTATTGGAATCTGAAATTTCTCATGCGGACTGTTTATTTAGAATGGAAATACTTGAGGGTATAAATGATTTCCGAGTTCTGTTGGATTTGTGAAATGGCATATTAAAACGTTTTCCGGATGGCAAAAGTGAATACTGTGAGTGCAGGACATGTGATGGATCTGAAATAATCTTCCGAGCGTGTGATACTATTTTGTCGTCATTTATTGACCCCGGGTGATCAAGGATGGTACCAACAATTTTTGAGCTTATATTAACAATCCTGTTTAATTTGTTTTTATCTTGAAGACTGAGGGAACCGAACCAACATTGCATGCCGAAGGACAAAACACTTTGTACAAAACATGTGTAAAAAACTTTCAATAATTTCACATCAACATCAAATGATCTTAATTTCCTCATAAAATACAGTCTCTGTTGACACTTTTTGTACACAGCTTCAGTGTTACTTTTCCAATTCAATTTATCATCAATAATGGTACCGAGATATTTGTATTTCGACACGATTTCAACAGGAGTATCACTCATATTAATAGGTTCTAACGGGGATTCCCTGGATCTGAAATCGAATATCATTTCCTTTGTTTTCTTCACATTTATTTGAAGAAAGTTGTCATGGCACCAATTCAACAAATTCGAAATCTCTGATCGATATCCATCTTCATGAGAATCATTTAACAGAGCATGGTATTAGTCAAGAAAAGGCAAATATCCTCTAAATCTACGACATCAACACGGTAAACTACCCAAGAACAAAAATCTTAGACTTGCTCTAATCCATTGTGACAATGACGCTATAGCATTGGGAACGGTTGTTGATCATATACTCTTTGTGAAAGGATTACCCCATACACCACGTACTATTGTTATGTTACATTTATTACCGTACTTACTTGAAATTAATAAACTCACAAACATAAATACGACACCTCGGCCCGTAATATTATTTAGCGAATATAGAAATTGGAATAGTTATTGGTTATTATTAGTCCTCGGAAGATATTTCTTATATCATAAAACGTAAATTCAGATCCAACAATAACGGTAATATTTTGGTTGGTTAGCACAGACGAAACAGAAAGTATACAAACGTGTATTGCCGTAATATATATAGCTAAGGTTACGGCGTCATGTGTCTGTTACGATAGCACCGGAAAATAATAATAATTAAGAACATTCATGCACAATTTAAATAATTATCATTTACTGGTTCTAAAATCGTATAAAAGTTATTGAATCATATCCATATAATCAAATAAAAATGGATATTCAGTCGGAATCAGTCAACAGTGCTCTTTCATGCAGGTTTTGCAGTGGAGCTTTTATTCGACACAAAATTTATGACATGTGGTTGTGCAGTCAATATTTTAGTTTCTTGATTCTGGACTTTACCTTTGTTTTTGTTCGGAAGCGATACTCAAACTGATTGAATTATATAGTCGAGACTAAATATATAGTCAATATATAAAGTAATAAATACGTCAAGAGAAAATAGCAGATTCAAATGTTTCTGCACTGAACGTACTTCAAAAGTATTAACTAATAATTTACATTAACTCCAACATCAGCTAGAAAGTTTAATAAGTTTAGGAAACAACGAAACTGTCAGCGTACTGCTTTCCCTATAATATATAAAGGTAGTATATAGCTTATCACCTGGCATTCTCTTCACACAGAGGTTAGTCCCTACAGTTTTCCGGTTCTACCCTCTGTTAGTTTACGCTTGAAATCGGGGGCGAAAAGGGAATGTCCTGATTGGTTGCAATTGAATCTAGTTGTGCAATCAGCGACGCCGTTGTAAAAGTGACATTTGCCAATGACACGTCATAATGATAAAATATACGTAAGGCCAACGTTTTCTCGTTTTGACTGTGTTTTCTGTGTTTTCATCGAACTATGCTATTTGATTTTGTGAAAACTATTGATCATAAACATAATTATAAACAAAGAAGACCAAATCAGAGACAAATACCAACAACAGTTCATTTGCGTTATTTACATCAGACATACATGTATTCGAATGACATATGCTAATGAGCAAGACCCTTCAGAGTAAAATGCCTCGATATGTGAAATTACCCTGTCGACATGGCCAATTAAAGATGAGTTTTCATTGGTTAAGAAACAGGGATACCGTATGAGATTTCTCTTTCCACCGCTAGGGAACTTCGGTTCTGCTCTCGATTTCAAGCGAAAAACAACAGAGGGTAGAACCGGAAAATTGTAGAGACTAACCTCTGTGGGAAGAGAATGATCACCTGGTTAAAATACATCATTTGATACGATTTCTGACCAAAAATCAATTATTCGTCATGGCAGAATGTAATATAATAATACGAACTCTCCGCCACAATATCCCGTTGACATGCTATCATAATCGTAATCTATATCCCCAAATCCTTTTGTTAGTAACTTTCAAGGAATTATTTGAGCATATGATTGATTGATATGATTAAATATTTAACGATTTCAATAGTCTGTAACTGTAAAAAAAAAATACCCATCCCAAATAATATTTCGACAGTTACATTCTTTAATCCCTTTAGTAATCGTATTCAACGCAATGATTCAGTTTTAAAAATATTACCGACTTTGAAATGTTAATATAAAGAAAAAAATCATTAATGTTAACTCCTTCAAAACTATAAGTTACAGTTGTGATAAAATATTTCATTGACGAAATCATCGTAATCAAAAGAATGTAAGTCGATCTGAACGGTCGGAAATGTAAGTGTTATTGTAGAATTTAGAATGAAGTTGTAAAATATCAAATATTTCTGAATAAAAAGAATAAATTCCCATGATTTAAGACAACGTAAATTATTAGATAATGTTATTTTAAAAGTCTGATATGGACACGAAAAGCCATCATACAGAATATAAATAGGCCTACTTTTCAATCGAGTACCTGCACGATTTAAATTGTTTGTATATATCTTTGCAACTGAATTCTTCAAATAAAAACAAGTAAGGGATGGATGTTTTAATTAACGAACAAAACTGTTTTAAATAATAGTTAATAAGTCATTCTTTAAAACTAAGCGATAACAACTTGATATAGTCGTATAGTAATGCCAGTTACAGACAAGTCGTCGTCGTTCTAGCCGTTAATTAGGCTAATATTATTTAACACATAAGAAAATTTAGTTCTTCAATTGCATTATAAGACATGACTTCATATTTAAAATCGGTGAAAAATCTTAACTATTCAATATACTTTTTAAAATCAAAGACATTGCTTCCGCATTGCAAACTGCCCATGCTTAACGCCTCTAACCGGAAGGCTCTTACTCGCATTGTGCGCACGCAGATCGCCGCCATTACAATTTTCCCAAACCGTGATAGCGTGTATAGAAAAATAAAATGTTGAGTCGGGCCAGATCTTGTGTATAAGTTCGCGGTGGTTCGCCGGAAGTACTTTGCTGGTAATCATTGCTAATCATCAACATAGGCAAATCAACCAATCAGAATCAGGATTCACCAAAATCATATTACAATTCAGTTTATATGACGTCAGATACCCTTAATGCGCTTTACTCGAAGGGGTACTTCTCTTTGAAATCAATTTTTTACATTGTCGTGATATGAACATTATTTATCATATGTCATGTTGTAGATGAACGATTTCTCTAGGGATTGGCGTTATAAGTATATATGCTCCACAACTAATTTTGTATTTGAAACACTAACTTCCTCAATGTCTCTTTAACAGATCAAAATCGAAAACAATGAGTATCTGTATCACTAGTTATCCGATGAACATTCTTTTACTCGGACTTTTTCAAGCTAAATGAATGCAGTCAAATGATTTCAAATTGTGCTGCTGTCATATCTAAAGTAGCTATGTGGTGAATCTGGTGATAGATGTTTCAGTTGAATTCAAATGTCTTGGCAAAGGTTTGCGCAAACATTAGTCGTTTATGAGAGATGAGATGAGGTGAGATGCCATTGTGTTAAATGCAATCAAGAGAAGGCTATTTAACTAACATCGCGGCTGCTAGTAATATATGACATGACAACGACATGTGGATATGCATTGTTGTGAAACCTGCGATCATCGGATGGTGCTACACTGAAATTCAGTGTAGCATTGCACCCAAACCTCACAGCGTGTAAAACAGTTCTTTTGTACAACTAAATTCACTCAGCTTGCATATTCATCCCCAATCGCGAAATATATCATAATTACTAGATCCCAATTAAAGGGGCAGTAGCACGTTTTTTCGCTCAAATAAGTCGATGAAATGTATATGAAAAATAATTTCACTAATAATAACACCCTTCTCTCGTTGGAAAATATAGTTACAAATGTGTGTACATGGCTCAAAAAAATGTCACCAATAGTAAAACACCATTCTGTCTGTGAAAAATCAAGTTAAAAAACGAGTGTACATGGTTCCGTAAAGCCATTGGAATCGTTTTTGTCATTAGAAATAATAAAATGTGTTCACAATAAAATGGCCGCCATGGAATTTTTGCTTTATATGCAACACCGTTATTTCTACTACAGATAATTGGTTCGTGTAGTAAGATGTTTTACCTTCTAAAGTAAATATAAATGACATAAACTATCATTATGAATGGAAAATTTGAAAAAATAAAATTTGCAAAAAAAAACGTACTACAGCCCCTTTAAAATCGAGTGACATCATAATGCGTGTGCATCATTGGCGCGCATTAATCGCGATGCATTGTTCGGTTTTTGATCAGAAATCACTATTTTTACCTTCATATCGTCAATATACTAAATCGACTATCATCAAAATGGTAGTTTTCAGTTACAGTTGGTACTTCTAGATAAAGTAACGCATTTTATAACGTTTGGAATATTTGGCCCCTAACAACACAATATATGTACCTTTAAGTATCAGAGGAAAATAAAGACAGTTCACAATATGAAAGAGATAATGTCTTCATTAATTAAGGCATTAATATGTCACGTTCAAAATATCGGAATATACAATTAAAGTACAATTCAGGATTAAAGATATTACGGCAATGCTTTTGTAAATTCATGTTAATCTTTATTTCATTTTAAAGTAATATAAATACTAACAACATCTATATCAATGTTCCCTAAATTTAATCCATGGTCATGACGTCACTCTATTGTGTTACCCGTATCAGTTGATTATTATTTAGGAATCTACTGGTCATTGACTGTCCCAATCAGGAGGGGTGTTAGGTTTAGACATTTTCAGTAATGGTACATTTTTGGAGACTAATGCATGTTGACTTGGTGTATAGGATAGGATCTTAAAATATCTAGACAACTAAAGACAAATTAATTTTTGTAATGCATGAACCTGGAATCGAACATGCAACCCGTTGCTTGGTACCAGTAGTCAGCGCTTCTAACCACTAGGCCACACGACGCTGTTAAAACCCTATGATTGTTTGTCGGTAAGAATCCCGCGTTATATTCAAGACTTGTAATGCACGGAAGGCATGAAAAGGCATATTTTTAGCTGTCAATCACATCGCTTCGCGTGGAAGTTTTGCGCTGCACGTGCGTGGAAGAATCTATTTCATGAGGGTCGCAGCTACTTGTACCATATCCGATGAATGAGCACCGAAATTTGCAAAATAATTGATTTTGGTGTCCCATTATTGAAATTTATTGTTTCAAATGTAAAATGATCCCATATGCATGTTTCGTGACGTCATACATGGATTAAGATGGAGAATGCATTCGGGGCTCGTTGATTATTTTTAACGAATCCACAGCTCCTCATGCATTCTCCATTACGTAATTTTCCTTTTGTAACAAATTACAACATTGCCTATAGTGAGCGTTTGAAATATTGAAATAGCTAAATATGAGCGTAATATATAAGATTATGCTTATTTACTCATAATCCTACCATTGCATAGGTTTTATTTATTGGGAAATGAATCTAAATGTCAGCTTCCGCTCGCATCAGGCGAGATATGCATTTACAAGAAATTGTGAAAATGAATTTATTGTAAATGCATATTTCGCCTGATGCGTGCGGAAGATGTTAATGCAAGTTAACCAAACTTCAAACAACGATTTCAGTTTGATTTAATACGAATATAATAGAAAATAATTTAGTACTGCACTTTTAAAAAATTAACCACTTAAATGTTCCTTGGCGCTGCAGAAGTCGGCCATCCCTCATGTTGCTGGCTTCACACTGCTAACCTTGCATATACCGTGTAACCGGGGACACCTGATAACCTTGCATTTTCCATGTAACCGGGGACATGTGTGTATCGACGCGAAATACCAACAAATGATAACCCCTTATGCTGTGTGTATGTATTTATGAAATTTTACAGGCAAACGGGACAAAGTACTGTCCGGGCCAAAAATACATTTCCTAGGTTTAAAAGGGCGAAAAAAAGCATATGACAAGGTTATGTTAACCGGGGACGTCCCCGGTTGAGTGTGTGTCCCCGGTTGAAGGGTGTGTATAGATACAACTGTCCCCGGTTGCCACCTTTAACAAACACACACACACACACACACACACACACACACACACACACACACATACACAGATGCACAATTATGTAATAAATATTACATAATTAAATAGGTATTAGGGGGGTATAAACTTTATTGGTGAAGACTACGTTTGTACATTTTGCATAAAGTGGCGGAAAGAGATTGGGAAAATAGGTCATTTAACATTATATAAGTAAGCTTATCAAACGGTTGCATGGACAGAAATGTTGGCTCAAACTGGGCTTTTTTTAGAGAAAAGATCATACCTTAAATCGGAGTAAAATGGACAAGAAATTAAAAAATGGCATTCATCCTCGACAACATTAAAATTACATATACGATTTAAAAGAGGGGTAGTTGGGCGGGTAAAGCGACCAAGTTCGATTTTGAGGGGCAGGGTACCACAGCGAAATTTAGCTTAAATACTACGGTGTTCCCTTGGGGAGATATATTTAACATAATTTTCAGTGAGTGGTGCAAGTTTAAAAGTGCGATATGTGCGTAATTTGTTACCGTTAATATTGCCGTTGTCATTCCATAAATTACGAAACCATTTCGTGTTATCATATTTTAACAGCATATCTTTGACAACGGAAAGACTAAACTGATTATCGGTAAAATCAATATTAGCATGTACAAAAAGAGCTTTTACACGTTTAACCCAAGAATTGGGAGTTGTGGCAGATCAGTTAAAAATTGAATTTAAAATGTTTCGATTTGAGGGGAGGGCTTTTAATCTGCACAAAAAGCGTGCAATTTCGACTTGTTGTTTATAAAAACATGAAGATCTCTTTCACTGATGCTTGCAGTGTCCCAAGAAGAGATTATAAGTGTCCGGCAAGCTCCTGCCAAGGTGCATGCCACCAAAAGCAGACCAGGCTTCCACACAATGAAAATGTCATATTACAAAAGTATTTTCCCTGCTACGAATATTATCAGGTTTATTTATTTGCATGAAAGGTTATTGTGATTCTTTTATAACAAGTTGGAAATCTGTAAGTGGATATTCAAAAACAAAACAAATGAAATTCCGTTGAAGAGATCACAGTTTTCCACAAGCCTCTGCCAAGGTACATGCCGCCATAAGCAGACCAAGCATAAAAAGGAAGGAAATATTGAATTTTAAATATTTGTAAACTACTACGAATATATCAGCTTTATTTATTTGCAAGAAATACTATTGTGATTCGTTTAAAACAAGGTGCAAGTCTTTAAGTAGATATTTAAAAACAATCCAATGACAATTACACTAAACAGAGATGAATGCCCGGTTTCTGCAACCTCTTGCAAAGGAACATGCCACCAAAGGCAGGCCATCGAAGTGAAATGATGATAATACATTAAAATAAAGAAAATACAAATAGTGGCTAAACCATGTGAGCAACGAATTCGCCTTGATTTACAATTTTGGTCACAGCAATATTAGTTATGTCTAAATTAAGTAACAAGTCTCTTGTTCTATTTTGAAAATTGAAATTCCGTGGAAGAGATCACAGTTTTCCTACAAGCCCTTGCAAAGGTGCATTCTGCCAGGTTTCCGCAACCTCTTGCTAAGGAGCATGCCGCCAAAGGCAGGGCTTCCAAGTTAACCAATGAAAAAGCATTATAATACAGAAAATGTAAATGGCGGCTAAACCATGTGAGCTACGAAGTCGTCTTGATTTACAATTTTGGCCACAACGATATAAGCTATCGTTTAAATTAAGTTGCAAGTCTCTAGGTATATTTTGAAAATTTTGCCAATGTTAAAAATTTACATTTTGAAAAATGTTATTTTTTCAAAATTCCTACAGACCGATAAATGACTGTATGCGAGCCATGTTATTATTGATTCTTATACAGAACATATGTATCTTGCTTCCCTGAAAAAATCATAAAGTTCCCTTGCTCCATTTTGTAGTTATCTGCCCTTGAAGTTTTTAGACAACTTTGAAAGCTGACTGTGATAAAAATACAATGAATTCGCACTTCCCATGAGATAGCCAGATACTACAATGCATCTGGTTCAAGAAAATATAACTTACAGCTGTCTACTCCAACTACTTTCAGAGTAGAAGATTTTTAAAGGTGCATGGGGTCAAAATTCACCAAAAAAAATCACTAAAATCAAAATGGCGTCTAATTCACGTGATTTACGATTTCGCTACGATTTACTTTTCTGTTCAGAATGATATTGCGCATCTTTTGGAACAGGTTTCAAGTCTCTAGGTGCATTTTGAAATTTTTCCCATGTTAAAATTCGAATTTTCCAAGAGCCGTAACTCAGAAACCGGAATCGAAAGTCGGGATATTTTTTCATCTGTATCAATTTCAGCCTAGAGGCTATCATCCCTGTAAATAACATGAAAATCAGTTCAGCCATTTTTTCAGTACAGCCATCACAATAATCGTCGGAAATAATAATAATCAGGATAATAACAGTAGGTCTTCCAGACTTTCGTCTGAAGACCTAACTAATTAACTCACATGTAAAGTGTATACAAAATTATTAGCAATTGATAACAATACTGAATATCAACCTCTTTGGCTATATTATGTAAAAACATTTTGGATGATTGTGGTCCGTTTTATATTTGGAATGATCAAAGTTGTGTTAACAGAATTTGGCTTTTTAGCAAAGTAGAACACATTCTAACAGATCAGTGGCAATACGAAAAATCGTTATCATCTAAAGGGAAAACATATGATTGTATAAAACCAATGTTTGGCGTTGAAGATTTTACCAACGAAAGTTTCACAGCCTCTGCTGAAATTTAGAATTAGTACTACTAAGCTGCCTGTTGAAGTAGGCCGTTGGCATCATATTCCTTATATCGATAGAACATGTCTGATGTGTAACTCTGGTGAGGTGGGTGGTGAGTACCACTATATTTTTAATGTAACTGTTTGTTAGAAAAAAGAATTAGTTTATTACCAACGTATTGTTGTACAAGACCGAATTACTTTAATCTTCATATAGCCTCTTTACAGGATGAAATTTAACTATGATCAATAAATAATTGATAAGCTCCATCAAGCATTCAATATTTAAATCTCTAGTTACACCGCGACAGTCACTTCTATATACATGTACCCTGTGGTATTGTTAATTGTTATATCTTTGTGGATTCTAGCCTTTTTATGTCTTGTTACGTATTTATGTATTTCATTTGTGCTCAATTCATGACAATGCAAATTCCCTTCTCGGGGCAATCAAGATTATCTTATCTTATTTTCCCTGAAACAAGCAGTCAACCATTTGTTAAAACTTTGCTAATTTAAAATATACCAATTCGATGGATTATGAAGCATATGATCGGTTTATCTGCAGGAGAAAGGCACATGGATCTATTTTAGTCCAGGGATAATGATCCGGTACGCGGTATCCCGTGCTTGGCGCTTTCAGTTTGGACATAAATATGGTTCCATCCAATATTTATTTATACGTGTAGTTTCTTCATTGTCATGAATACATTATCAGTACATTGAGTACAATACATATGTAAGTCTTTTTGGCATTGACAAATTTGATAACTGAGTGGAAGGTTGGCGTGCAAATGCTATCGATTTGTAGATGCTTGCGTCGCGCGGATAACGTTTGCGTGTAAAGTTTCTTGGATTATCCGAAACTGCAGTGCGAAACTATGCACTGAATTGGTACATGTCTGCTCATGCAGGTCAAAATTGTTTTGATATGAACAAATCTTATGTTAAGGAATTTACTTACGTTCAGATTCAAACAAACTCTCAGTTGAGAGGGTTGCATCCTCGATAATCCAGCGCTATTGTTCCGATAAATCTACACACAAGCGCGCTTGTGTGTAGATTTATCGGAACAATAGCGCTGGATTTTCGAGGATGAGAGGGTTGATGCTATTTAGTTTACGTTTAGGCTCTCGTGTTCAAGCGATAACAGCGGATCAGTCATCGGCACTCAAAATCATAAATACAATGATACTAATTTTAAGTGACATGACGGACATATAAATACGCTGTATGCTTTTCCCTCGGTAATACGATATCATGTACCACCTTTGTATCAGTCTCAACCCTCGACTGAAGGCTCGGAAGACATTGGTACAAAGATGGTACATGAGACCGTATTACCCGAGGGAGAAATATACAACTTATAATCAGATTTTTTTAAAGTCAGATTTTTCTACAAAATCAATTTATGTCACAACAACATTGTTTCATGCCGAAAGGCAATTTTCAAGTGACGGCTTGTGTTGGTTTGTGGCAACTTTTGTTGCATGTGCGCTTAAGCTTGCTGGTTGATTGGGAGCTGCTTGCTGTGTTTTGGCTGTTTTTGAGCAAACATTTGTCTGCAGGTGTTTACCAATTTTGTAGAAAAATCTGACTTTATTTTCTACATTATATTCAGCTCCATTTTTTCAAATGATGAGCCCTCTTCCATTCTCTAACAAGGCCAAAATACACAAAACAATTGAATAAATTTATAATAACACGGAATTTCAGTGTAATTGTTAGGTAAGGCAGTTTGTAAGTCATCGAAAATGAACAGATCATACAAAAATGATGTTCTGACTCAATGCATGGGATAATACAAAGTCTTTCATCTCTTGGGAGTCCAAATTTTCTACCTTCTTCCATCATCAAGTTATCGTTGTAACATCTGAATTTTGTGAAAGTAATTCTGTATATTCGGATCTTTACAATGGACAGTTGTTCATAGCCAAAACAACTTTTACATTTCTATACAATTGGAGTTTGGAATGTTTTGAAATAGTTTCCAACAACTTTTGATTATCAATAAATATAATCTCTCCTTAAATATCGCTATAAAAGAACTTAATCAGCCAACATCTTGATTTTGCCACATAAATCCAAACCCATATTCATGGAGAAGATTATTGACATTTAGAGCCCAACATTTAATACCTTTTTCTGCTAATCTAAATTGAAAACTATAAGCATGTCCCGTAATGATATTATTCTGCTAGTATAATAATATTATCGTGTATTCAATTATTTTTACATATTGCTTAGTTCAAAATGAACAATATCCACGTCCTACAATATCGGGGTTACTTCTACTGACACATAAAATTTATTTAAAATAATTATCATACACACGGGCTGCATCTGGACAAGCATGAAAGCATCATATTTCACATCCATATGCAAATACTGGGAAAACGTTTACATCAAATATCTATTGTAAAACTGACAATGGCATTTTGAGATAACCAGATATATGTGATCTTGAAATATTCACAACTTTAACAGTTTGTAATAACAAAATCTGTTGTGTAACACGCCATGATCTACTGCATGAAAGATAAACACCTACATGTAAGTATGTATATGATGAAACAAATTCAAACATATTTGAATTAAAATAAAATTTCTCATATTTTTTCAACTTTTCTCCTTTCGTGAAAACAACGATTTTTGTCTTTTCGGTATTAACAGTAATAATAATAAAGAAATAAAGATCAAACATGAATTGGAAGTTCTCTCCTTGAAATTTACACATTTATTTAAATTGACTGCTATTTCTTCCTTCAAATAACATGGTTGTTAGTTTGTTAAAAACATGGTGTTATACACATCTCATGAATACTATATTTATATTGGAAAGAAACGACAGTTTGATACGCCAGGGTGAAGCAAGTTTAACAGATGACGGTGGACCGACCAATCATGAAAGCACCTAATTTTATAACATTTAGTACCTAAATAATGTATGTTCATTACTTGGAACATGTTGCTGGCCACCTTTACTTCTATATAATCTTTGTTGTTTGACAAATTGTAGTTTTACACACTAAACATATTAATTCTCTCCCAACAAAGGTTACTCTTGTTCTTCCTTCACATGTAACCTCTGCTACAAGTCAATCAAGTAAAAACTATATAGGTAATGTTATACGTCCCATAAGTCCGCCAAAATATACTGAACACTACAAGTCGCATGTTTCGTCTCCCGAGCCTTCAGGCGAGAGATGACATTGGTACAAAGATGTTACATTTGAACGTTAGCATACAACGTATTTATCTTTTCGTCATGTCAATAAAAGAAAATTAGCATTTCATTTTGACTGCTGAAAAAAGGAAAAGCGATATCGTTTGAACGACCTTGACTCAATGTAAACAAATGGCGTACAGCGTCTCGATTGCAATGTTAAAAGCTGTGTAGAGTTTTGCTACATGCTTTTACGTGCTTTAAACCGATTTAATCTTAGTTTAATTGAGTGTGCTAGAAACGCCACGTGGAATTTGTTTCAAAACAAAGCAGCAAATGTGGGGGAAATACGTCATAGCCTAGAGTATAGACAAATTGTTTTGACCGTCAGTCAATCAAACAAGAGAATTTGACTGTAATAAAGGTAAAGGCTTTATCAGCATGCGACTCACGGTCTCCGAGGGCAGGTTCTGTTTAACAAACACATCCTTCCCATCATGCCCAGTCCGTATGACGTACACATTGGCGTTCTCGCTGTCCAAATTGGAACGACGCAGGCGTAGATTTAGGTTTACGTCACTTCCGGACAACTGGAAGTGAAGTTCCTGTGGGAGGCTAGCGTCAGTGTCGCGGGTGGCAAGGATTGGCGTTATCTCGCGCAGGTACACCGGTATCTCATCTGCAGTACAAATAGTCTCCAGTCAAACGTAGTATAATTTTACTGTCGCGTCATCAGTGGTTATAGCATAAGAAATCTTTTCGTTCATATGTAGAAATTCTTATTTTTATCAGTTGCTATCATTTAAAGGGATAAAAGAGGTTGAACAGTCAGGAGTATGACCACTCATCGTAAACTGATGGACGAACCCATCTCTTTAAATATGTCATTTATACATTGAAACAAACGTATTACTAATTAAGCATTGTTTACAGTGGAGCGTCATTCTAGTGGTAGAAAACATGAAGTAACTATGAACTTCTTTACATATCATTCGTATAAACTGTTTAATTCAAACTTGCGTGCTGGGTTGTTTTGGTTACAATAATGAAAGATACATACGGCAATCAAGCTGGGTAACCTACCGTGCCGAGGCGCTCGTCCCGACACTGCAGCAGCTGATGCCAGCCAGACAATGAAGAACCTCAGTAACATTGCGGACTGTATCCAGGTCTGTCTCTAGGTTTAGATCTGTCTGTAGGTCTGTTTCCAGGTCTGTCTCCAGGTGTGTCTCTAGGTCTGTCTCCAGGTCTGTGTTCACGTCTGTGTTCACGTCTGTGTCCTGTAGATATTTAGGTTTATTAGAGGTATTAGTTAAAGACAACGGGCTGTAAGTACACTCCGTGGAACTTCTACCTGCTTAATAACGTTTATGTATCGACATTACTGGAAGGATGCCAAGAAAATAATGTCTTTTCGGACTCGGACGGGCGATAGGGGAGCATGTGATATTACTACTGAGTACTACCGCATTACTGCCGATCTCTGATGACAAATAAACTCACGAGGGCGTAGCGCGAGTCATTATTTGTTTTACACTTGATAATTTGATATACACCGAGTCAAAATAAAACCTGACAATCGTATTTTGATGAGATACAGGACACAGGTAGTGAGGTTATGATCGGTGAGAATAACTTTGGGTAAAGCAGAAAACGGTTTAATCTGGTTACAGAGGCGCCAACATGAGGTCATAAGAATGTCAGTTGGTGTTTTAAACGTTCAGTAGCGTGTATGGCCACCGTATGCATTAACAACCGCCAAACAACGTCTCCTCGTTGATTATCTGAGATGTATAAACACATCGCCATTGTTCCAAGGGCCAAGATCCTGCAAATTAAGGGGTTAGTTTTGCAGACGCCTACCAATAGTATCCCAGATGTGCTCCATGGGATTGAGATCTGATGTTCCTGAGGGCCAGTCGAGAACATTGAGTTTGATGGCAGTATGTATCCAGCAGCAAACCTTAGCGTAAATTTGGACTCGTCACATAAAACTCGAGCCCAAAGCAAAGGTTGAGGTCGATGAAATGGCACAAGAAGGGTTGGAGCAGCCGGAAGCAAGTTTCGGATGCTTTGTGTCGATAATAGACCTCTGAAGAACTCATTCCTGGAGCCTGTGACGTCACGCGTGGTCGAACAAGTCTTGGGAGATCAGCAGTGGTGCCATTTTGTTCTAGTCTACTCCCGCGGACATAGTAACATAGGTCAAAATTTTACCAAGGCTGTTATTTTATCAAGTAATGACTGTTGTCGAACATTACCATTTTACTGCGAATCTGTTCAGTATAGTTACATTAGTTAGAAGTAAAGTCTTGTTTATGATCGAAAACCAGACAATGTTCCGCGGCTGGCGCGCGTCAATTGTTCAAACGTAATTTTACTAAGATCTCGTCATCTATTAAGCCGCTGCTAAAGTTTTATTGAAAACAAGTTATTGTCAAATATTTGGCGTTAGGGGATACATATGCAAGTCGAATGAGATGATTTGGACGTAAATCAAGACATTTGATATTTTTGTAGTGTCAAATCTAAATAAAATTTCATGACAAAACGAAGTGTCCCTTTAACTGCTTATAGCGAGACTACCTACCTGAGAGAAAGGAGAAAGTGCTGATTATAGCGAGACTATCTACCTGGGAGAAAGGAGAATGTCATGCTTATAGCGAGACTATCTACCTGGGAGAAAGGGGATTGTGCTGCTTATAGCGAGACTATCTACCTGGGAGAAAGGAGAATGTCATGCTTATAGCGAGACTATCTACCTGGGAGAAAGGAGAATGTGCTGCTTATAGCGAGACTACCTACCTGGGAGAAAGGGGAATGTCCTGCTTATAGCGAGACTACCTACCTGGGAGAAAGGAGAATGTCCTGTTTATAGCGAGACTACCTACCTGGGAGAAAGGAGAATGTCATGCTTATAGCGAGACAACGTACCTGGGAGAAAGGGGAATGTCCTGCTTATTACGAGACTACCTACCTGGGAGAAAGGAGAATGTGCTGATTATAGCGAGACTACCTACCTGGGAGAATGAAGAATGTCATGCTTATAGCGAGACTATCTACCTGGGAGAAAGGAGAATGTCATGCTTATAGCGAGACTATCTACCTGGGAGAAAGGAGAATGTGCTGCTAATAGCGAGACTACCTACCTGGGAGAAAGGGGAATGTCCTGCTTATAGCGAGACTACCTACCTGGGAGAAAGGAGAATGTCCTGTTTATAGCGAGACTACCTACCTGGGAGAAAGGAGAATGTCATGCTTATAGCGAGACAACGTACCTGGGAGAAAGGGGAATGTCCTGCTTATAGCGAGACTACCTACATGGGAGAAAGGAGAATGTCCTGCTTATTACGAGACTATCTACCTGGGAGAAAGGAGAATGTGCTGCTTATAGCGAAACTATCTACCTGGGAGAAAGGAGAATGTGCTGCTTATAGCGAGACTATCTACCTGGGAGAAAGGAGAATGTGCTGCTTATAGCGAGACTATCTACCTGGGAGAAAGGAGAATGTGCTGCTTATAGCGAGACTATCTACCTGGGAGAAAGGGGAATGTCCTGCTTATAGCGAGACTACCTACCTGGGAGAAAGGAGAATGTGCTGATTATAGCGATACTACGTACCTGGGAGAAAGGAGAATGTGCTGTTTATAGCGAGACTACCTACCTGGGAGAAAGGAGAATGTCCTGCTTATAGCGAGACTACCTACCTGGGAGAAAGGAGAATGTGCTGATTATAGCGAGATTATCTACATGGGAGAAAGGGGAATGTCCTGCTTATAGCGAGACTACCTACCTGGGAGAATGAAGAATGTCATGCTTATAGCGAGACTATCTACCTGGGAGAAAGGAGAATGTGCTGCTTATAGCTAGGCTATCTACCTGGGAGAAAGGAGAATGTGCTGCTTATAGCGAAACTATCTACCTGGGAGAAAGGAGAATGTCCTGCTTATAGCGAGACTACCTACCTGGGAGAAAGGAGAATGTGCTGCTTATAGCGAGACTACCTACCTGGGAGAATGAAGAATGTCATGCTTATAGCGAGACTATATTCCTGGGAGAAAGGAGAATGTGCTGCTTATAGCGAGGCTATCTACCTGGGAGAAAGGAGAATGTGCTGCTTATAGCGAAACTACCTACCTGGGAGAAAGGAGAATGTGCTGATTATAGCGAGACTACCTACCTGGGAGAAAGGAGAAAGTGCTGATTATAGCGATACTACCTACCTGGGAGAAAGGAGAATGTCATGTTTATAGCGAGACTACGTACCTGGGAGAAAGGGGAATGTCCTGCTTATAGCGAGACTACCTACCTTGGAGAAAGGAGAATGTCCTGCTTATAGCGAGACTACGTACCTGGGAGAAAGGAGAATGTGCTGATTATAGCGAGACTACCTACCTGGGAGAAAGGAGAATGTCATGCTTATAGCGAGACTATCTACCTGGGAGAAAGGAGAATGTCCTGTTTATAGCGAGACTACCTACCTGGGAGAAAGGAGAATGTCATGCTTATAGCGAGACAACGTACCTGGGAGAAAGGGCAATGTCCTGCTTATTACGAGACTACCTACCTGGGAGAAAGGAGAATGTCCTGCTTATAGCGAGACTACCTACCTGGGAGAAAGGAGAATGTGCTGATTATAGCGAGACTATCTACCTGGGAGAAAGGAGAATGTGCTGATTATAGCGAGACTACGTACCTGGGAGAAAGGAGAATGTGCTGCTTATAGCGAGACTACCTACCTGGGAGAAAGGGGAATGTCCTGCTTATAGCGAGACTACCTACCTGGGAGAAAGGAGAATGTCCTGTTTATAGCGAGACTACCTACCTGGGAGAAAGGAGAATGTCATGCTTATAGCGAGACAACGTACCTGGGAGAAAGGGGAATGTCATGCTTATAGCGAGACTACCTACCTGGGAGAAAGGAGAATGTCCTGCTTATAGCGAGACTAACTACCTGGGAGAAAGGAGAATGTCCTGCTTATAGCGAGACTACGTACCTGGGAGAAAGGAGAATGTGCTGATTATAGCGAGGCTACCTACCTGGGAGAAAGGAGAATGTCATGCTTATAGCGAGACTATCTACCTGGGAGAAAGGAGAATGTGCTGCTTATAGCGAGACTACCTACCTGGGAGAAAGGGGAATGTCCTGCTTATAGCGAGACTACCTACCTGGGAGAAAGGAGAATGTCCTGTTTATAGCGAGACTACCTACCTGGGAGAAAGGAGAATGTCATGCTTATAGCGAGACAACGTACCTGGGAGAAAGGGGAATGTCCTGCTTATTACGAGACTACCTACCTGGGAGAAAGGAGAATGTCCTGCTTATAGCGAGACTACCTACCAGGGAGAAAGGAGAATGTCATGCTTATAGCGAGACTACCTACCTGGGAGAATGAAGAATGTCATGCTTATAGCGAGACTATATTCCTGGGAGAAAGGAGAATGTGCTGCTTATAGCGAGGCTATCTACCTGGGAGAAAGGAGAATGTGCTGATTATAGCGAGACTACCTACCTGGGAGAAAGGAGAAAGTGCTGATTATAGCGATACTACGTACCTGGGAGAAAGGAGAATGTCCTGTTTATAGCGAGACTACCTACCTGGGAGAAAGGAGAATGTCATGTTTATAGCGAGACTACGTACCTGGGAGAAAGGAGAATGTCATGCTTATAGCGAGACTACCTACATGGGAGAAAGGAGAATGTGCTGATTATAGCGAGACTACCTACCTGGGAGAAAGGAGAAAGTGCTGATTATAGCGATACTACGTACCTGGGAGAAAGGAGAATGTCCTGTTTATAGCGAGACTACCTACCTGGGAGAAAGGAGAATGTCATGTTTATAGCGAGACTATCTACCTGGGAGAAAGGAGAATGTCATGCTTATAGCGAGACTACCTACCTGGGAGAAAGGAGAATGTGCTGATTATAGCGAGACTACCTACCTGGGAGAAAGGAGAAAGTGCTGATTATAGCGATACTACGTACCTGGGAGAAAGGAGAATGTGCTGATTATAGCGAGACTACCTACCTGGGAGAAAGGAGAATGTCCTGCTTATAGCGAGACTACCTACCTGGGAGAAAGGAGAATGTGCTGATTATAGCGAGACTACCTACCTGGGAGAAAGGAGAAAGTGCTGATTATAGCGATACTACGTACCTGGGAGAAAGGAGAATGTCCTGTTTATAGCGAAACTATCTACCTGGGAGAAAGGAGAATGTCCTGCTTATAGCGAGACTATCTACCTGGGAGAAAGGAGAATGTCATGCTTATAGCGAGACTACCTACCTGGGAGAAAGGAGAATGTGCTGATTATAGCGAGACTACCTACCTGGGAGAAAGGAGAAAGTGCTGATTATAGCGATACTACGTACCTGGGAGAAAGGAGAATGTCCTGTTTATAGCGAGACTACCTACCTGGGAGAAAGGAGAATGTCATGTTTATAGCGAGACTACGTACCTGGGAGAAAGGAGAATGTCCTGCTTATAGCGAGACTACCTACCAGGGAGAAAGGAGAATGTCATGCTTATAGCGAGACTACCTACCTGGGAGAATGAAGAATGTCATGCTTATAGCGAGACTATATTCCTGGGAGAAAGGAGAATGTCATGCTTATAGCGAGACTACCTACATGGGAGAAAGGAGAATGTGCTGATTATAGCGAGACTACCTACCTGGGAGAAAGGAGAAAGTGCTGATTATAGCGATACTACGTACCTGGGAGAAAGGAGAATGTCCTGTTTATAGCGAGACTACCTACCTGGGAGAAAGGAGAATGTCATGTTTATAGCGAGACTATCTACCTGGGAGAAAGGAGAATGTCATGCTTATAGCGAGACTACCTACCTGGGAGAAAGGAGAATGTGCTGATTATAGCGAGACTACCTACCTGGGAGAAAGGAGAAAGTGCTGATTATAGCGATACTACGTACCTGGGAGAAAGGAGAATGTCCTGTTTATAGCGAAACTATCTACCTGGGAGAAAGGAGAATGTCCTGCTTATAGCGAGACTACCTACCTGGGAGAAAGGAGAATGTGCTGATTATAGCGAGACTACCTACCTGGGAGAAAGGAGAAAGTGCTGATTATAGCGATACTACGTACCTGGGAGAAAGGAGAATGTCCTGTTTATAGCGAAACTATCCACCTGGGAGAAAGGAGAATGTCCTGCTTATAGCGAGACTATCTACCTGGGAGAAAGGAGAATGTCATGCTTATAGCGAGACTACCTACCTGGGAGAAAGGAGAATGTGCTGATTATAGCGAGACTACCTACCTGGGAGAAAGGAGAAAGTGCTGATTATAGCGATACTACGTACCTGGGAGAAAGGAGAATGTCCTGTTTATAGCGAGACTACCTACCTGGGAGAAAGGAGAATGTGCTGCTTATAGCGAGACTACCTACCTGGGAGAAAGGAGAATGTGCTGCTTATAGCGAGACTACCTACCTGGGAGAAAGGGGAATGTCCTGCTTATAGCGAGACTACCTACCTGGGAGAAAGGAGAATGTCCTGTTTATAGCGAGACTACCTACCTGGGAGAAAGGAGAATGTCATGCTTATAGCGAGACAACGTACCTGGGAGAAAGGGGAATGTCCTGCTTATTACGAGACTACCTACCTGGGAGAAAGGAGAATGTGCTGCTTATAGCGAGACTATCTACCTGGGAGAAAGGAGAATGTCCTGCTTATAGCGAGACTACCTACCTGGGAGAAAGGAGAATGTCATGCTTATAGCGAGATAACGTACCTGGGAGAAAGGGCAATGTCCTGCTTATTACGAGACTACCTACCTGGGAGAAAGGAGAATGTCCTGCTTATAGCGAGACTACCTACCTGGGAGAAAGGAGAATGTGCTGATTATAGCGAGACTATCTACCTGGGAGAAAGGAGAATGTGCTGATTATAGCGAGACTACGTACCTGGGAGAAAGGAGAATGTGCTGCTTATAGCGAGACTACCTACCTGGGAGAAAGGGGAATGTCCTGCTTATAGCGAGACTACCTACCTGGGAGAAAGGAGAATGTCCTGTTTATAGCGAGACTACCTACCTGGGAGAAAGGAGAATGTCATGCTTATAGCGAGACAACGTACCTGGGAGAAAGGGGAATGTCATGCTTATAGCGAGACTACCTACCTGGGAGAAAGGAGAATGTCATGCTTATAGCGAGACTACCTACCTGGAAGAAAGGAGAATGTCATGCTTATAGCGAGACTACCTACCTGGGAGAAAGGAGAATGTCATGCTTATAGCGAGACTACCTACCTGGGAGAAAGGGGAATGTCATGCTTATAGCGAGACTACCTACCTGGGAGAAAGGAGAATGTCATGCTTATAGCGAGACTAACTACCTGGGAGAAAGGAGAATGTCCTGCTTATAGCGAGACTACGTACCTGGGAGAAAGGAGAATGTGCTGATTATAGCGAGGCTACCTACCTGGGAGAAAGGAGAATGTCATGCTTATAGCGAGACTATCTACCTGGGAGAAAGGAGAATGTGCTGCTTATAGCGAGACTACCTACCTGGGAGAAAGGGGAATGTCCTGCTTATAGCGAGACTACCTACCTGGGAGAAAGGAGAATGTCCTGTTTATAGCGAGACTACCTACCTGGGAGAAAGGAGAATGTCATGCTTATAGCGAGACAACGTACCTGGGAGAAAGGGGAATGTCCTGCTTATTACGAGACTACCTACCTGGGAGAAAGGAGAATGTCCTGCTTATAGCGAGACTACCTACCAGGGAGAAAGGAGAATGTCATGCTTATAGCGAGACTACCTACCTGGGAGAATGAAGAATGTCATGCTTATAGCGAGACTATATTCCTGGGAGAAAGGAGAATGTGCTGCTTATAGCGAGACTATCTACCTGGGAGAAAGGAGAATGTGCTGATTATAGCGAGACTACCTACCTGGGAGAAAGGAGAAAGTGCTGATTATAGCGATACTACGTACCTGGGAGAAAGGAGAATGTCCTGTTTATAGCGAGACTACCTACCTGGGAGAAAGGAGAATGTCATGTTTATAGCGAGACTACGTACCTGGGAGAAAGGAGAATGTCATGCTTATAGCGAGACTACCTACATGGGAGAAAGGAGAATGTGCTGATTATAGCGAGACTACCTACCTGGGAGAAAGGAGAAAGTGCTGATTATAGCGATACTACGTACCTGGGAGAAAGGAGAATGTCCTGTTTATAGCGAGACTACCTACCTGGGAGAAAGGAGAATGTCATGTTTATAGCGAGACTATCTACCTGGGAGAAAGGAGAATGTCATGCTTATAGCGAGACTACCTACCTGGGAGAAAGGAGAATGTGCTGATTATAGCGAGACTACCTACCTGGGAGAAAGGAGAAAGTGCTGATTATAGCGATACTACGTACCTGGGAGAAAGGAGAATGTCCTGTTTATAGCGAAACTATCTACCTGGGAGAAAGGAGAATGTCCTGCTTATAGCGAGACTACCTACCTGGGAGAAAGGAGAATGTGCTGATTATAGTGAGACTACCTACCTGGGAGAAAGGAGAAAGTGCTGATTATAGCGATACTACGTACCTGGGAGAAAGGAGAATGTCCTGTTTATAGCGAAACTATCTACCTGGGAGAAAGGAGAATGTCCTGCTTATAGCGAGACTATCTACCTGGGAGAAAGGAGAATGTCATGCTTATAGCGAGACTACCTACCTGGGAGAAAGGAGAATGTGCTGATTATAGCGAGACTACCTACCTGGGAGAAAGGAGAAAGTGCTGATTATAGCGATACTACGTACCTGGGAGAAAGGAGAATGTGCTGCTTATAGCGAAACTATCTACCTGGGAGAAAGGAGAATGTCCTGCTTATAGCGAGACTACCTACCTGGGAGAAAGGAGAATGTGCTGATTATAGCGAGACTACCTACCTGGGAGAAAGGAGAAAGTGCTGATTATAGCGATACTACGTACCTGGGAGAAAGGAGAATGTCCTGTTTATAACGAGACTACCTACCTGGGAGAAAGGAGAATGTCATGTTTATAGCGAGACTACGTACCTGGGAGAAAGGAGAATGTCCTGCTTATAGCGAGACTACCTACATGGGAGAAAGGAGAATGTGCTGCTTATAGCGAGACTACCTACCTGGGAGAAAGGAGAATGTGCTGCTTATAGCGAGACTACCTACCTGGGAGAAAGGGGAATGTCCTGCTTATAGCGAGACTACCTACCTGGGAGAAAGGAGAATGTCCTGTTTATAGCGAGACTACCTACCTGGGAGAAAGGAGAATGTCATGCTTATAGCGAGACAACGTACCTGGGAGAAAGGGGAATGTCCTGCTTATTACGAGACTACCTACCTGGGAGAAAGGAGAATGTGCTGCTTATAGCGAGACTATCTACCTTGGAGAAAGGAGAATGTCCTGCTTATAGCGAGACTACGTACCTGGGAGAAAGGAGAATGTGCTGATTATAGCGAGACTACCTACCTGGGAGAAAGGAGAATGTGCTGATTATAGCGAGACTATCTACCTGGGAGAAAGGAGAATGTCATGCTTATAGCGAGACAACGTACCTGGGAGAAAGGGGAATGTCCTGCTTATTACGAGACTACCTACCTGGGAGAAAGGGGAATGTCCTGCTTATTACGAGACTACCTACCTGGGAGAAAGGAGAATGTCCTGCTTATAGCGAGACTACGTACCTGGGAGAAAGGAGAATGTGCTGATTATAGCGAGACTACCTACCTGGGAGAAAGGAGAATGTCATGCTTATAGCGAGACTATCTACCTGGGAGAAAGGAGAATGTGCTGCTTATAGCGAGACTACCTACCTGGGAGAAAGGGGAATGTCCTGCTTATAGCGAGACTACCTACCTGGGAGAAAGGAGAATGTCCTGTTTATAGCGAGACTACCTACCTGGGAGAAAGGAGAATGTCATGCTTATAGCGAGACAACGTACCTGGGAGAAAGGGGAATGTCCTGCTTATTACGAGACTACCTACCTGGGAGAAAGGAGAATGTCCTGCTTATAGCGAGACTACCTACCTGGGAGAAAGGAGAATGTGCTGATTATAGCGAGACTATCTACCTGGGAGAAAGGAGAATGTCCTGCTTATAGCGAGACTACCTAAATGGGAGAAAGGAGAATGTGCTGATTATAGCGAGACTACCTACCTGGGAGAAAGGAGAATGTGCTGATTATAGCGAGACTACCTACCTGGGAGAAAGGAGAATGTCATGCTTATAGCGAGACTATCTACCTGGGAGAAAGGAGAATGTGCTGCTTATAGCGAGACTACCTACCAGGGAGAAAGGAGAATGTGCTGATTATAGCGAGACTACCTACCTGGGAGAAAGGAGAATGTCATGCTTATAGCGAGACTATCTACCTGGGAGAAAGGAGAATGTGCTGCTTATAGCGAGACTACCTACCTGGGAGAAAGGGGAATGTCCTGCTTATAGCGAGACTACCTACCTGGGAGAAAGGAGAATGTCCTGTTTATAGCGAGACTACCTACCTGGGAGAAAGGAGAATGTCATGCTTATAGCGAGACAACGTACCTGGGAGAAAGGGGAATGTCCTGCTTATTACGAGACTACCTACCTGGGAGAAAGGAGAATGTCCTGCTTATAGCGAGACTACCTACCTGGGAGAAAGGAGAATGTGCTGATTATAGCGAGACTATCTACCTGGGAGAAAGGAGAATGTCCTGCTTATAGCGAGACTACCTAAATGGGAGAAAGGAGAATGTGCTGATTATAGCGAGACTACCTACCTGGGAGAAAGGAGAATGTGCTGATTATAGCGAGATTATCTACATGGGAGAAAGGGTAATGTCCTGCTTATAGCGAGACTACCTACCTGGGAGAATGAAGAATGTCATGCTTATAGCGAGACTATCTACCTGGGAGAAAGGAGAATGTGCTGCTTATAGCTAGGCTATCTACCTGGGAGAAAGGAGAATGTGCTGCTTATAGCGAAACTATCTACCTGGGAGAAAGGAGAATGTCCTGCTTATAGCGAGACTACCTACCTGGGAGAAAGGAGAATGTGCTGCTTATAGCGAGACTACCTACCTGGGAGAATGAAGAATGTCATGCTTATAGCGAGACTATATTCCTGGGAGAAAGGAGAATGTGCTGCTTATAGCGAGGCTATCTACCAGGGAGAAAGGAGAATGTGCTGCTTATAGCGAAACTATCTACCTGGGAGAAAGGAGAATGTCCTGCTTATAGCGAGACTACCTACCTGGGAGAAAGGAGAATGTGCTGATTATAGCGAGACTACCTACCTGGGAGAAAGGAGAAAGTGCTGATTATAGCGATACTACCTACCTGGGAGAAAGGAGAATGTCCTGTTTATAGCGAGACTACCTACCTGGGAGAAAGGAGAATGTGCTGCTTATAGCGAGGCTATCTACCTGGGAGAAAGGAGAATGTGCTGATTATAGCGAGATTATCTACATGGGAGAAAGGGGAATGTCCTGCTAATAGCGAGACTACCTACCTGGGAGAATGAAGAATGTCATGCTTATAGCGAGACTACCTACCTGGGAGAATGAAGAATGTCATGCTTATAGCGAGACTATCTACCTGGGAGAAAGGAGAATGTGCTGCTTATAGCGAGACGACCTACCTGGGAGAAAGGAGAATGTCATGCTTATAGCGAGACTACGTACCTGGGAGAAAGGGGAATGTCCTGCTTATAGCGAGACTACCTACCTGGGAGAAAGGAGAATGTCCTGCTTATAGCGAGACTACCTACCTGGGAGAAAGGAGAAAGTGCTGATTATATATAGCGAGCCTACCTACCTGGGAGAAAGGAGAATGTGCTGCTTATAGCGAGACTATCTACCTGGGAGAAAGGAGAATGTGCTGCTTATAGCGAGACTATCTACCTGGGAGAAAGGAGAATGTGCTGATTATAGCGAGACTACCTACCTGGGAGAAAGGAGAATGTGCTGATTATAGCGAGATTATCTACATGGGAGAAAGGGGAATGTCCTGCTTATAGCGAGACTACCTACCTGGGAGAATGAAGAATGTCATGCTTATAGCGAGACTACCTACCTGGGAGAATGAAGAATGTCATGCTTATAGCGAGACTATCTACCTGGGAGAAAGGAGAATGTGCTGCTAATAGCGAGGCTATCTACCTGGGAGAAAGGAGAATGTGCTGCTTATAGTGAAACTATCTACCTGGGAGAAAGGAGAATGTCCTGCTTATAGCGAGACTACCTACCTGGGAGAAAGGAGAATGTGCTGCTTATAGCGAGACTACCTACCTGGGAGAAAGGAGAATGTGCTGATTATAGCGAGATTATCTACATGGGAGAAAGGGGAATGTCTTGCTTATAGCGAGACTACCTACCTGGGAGAAAGGGGAATGTCCTGCTTATAGCGAGACTATCTACCTGGGAGAAAGGAGAATGTGCTGCTTATAGCGAGACTATCTACCTGGGAGAATGAAGAATGTCCTGCTTATAGCGAGACTATCTACCTGGGAGAATGAAGAATGTCCTGCTTATAGCGAGACTATCTACCTGGGAGAAAGGAGAATGTGCTGCTTATAGCGAGACTATCTACCTGGGAGAAAGGAGAATGTGCTGCTTATAGCGAGACTATCTACCTGGGAGAATGAAGAATGTCCTGCTTATAGCGAGATTATCTACCTGGGAGAAAGGAGAATGTCCTGCTTATAGCGAGGCTATCTACCTGGGAGAAAGGAGAATGTGCTGCTTATAGCGAGACTAACTACCTGGGAGAAAGGAGAATGTGCTGATTATAGCGAGATTATCTACATGGGAGAAAGGGGAATGTCCTGCTTATAGCGAGACTACCTACCTGGGAGAATGAAGAATGTCATGCTTATAGCGAGACTACCTACCTGGGAGAATGAAGAATGTCATGCTTATAGCGAGACTATCTACCTGGGAGAAAGGAGAATGTCCTGCTTATAGCGAGGCTATCTACCTGGGAGAAAGGAGAATGTGCTGCTTATAGTGAAACTATCTACCTGGGAGAAAGGAGAATGTCCTGCTTATAGCGAGACTACCTACCTGGGAGAAAGGAGAATGTGCTGCTTATAGCGAGACTACCTACCTGGGAGAAAGGAGAATGTGCTGATTATAGCGAGATTATCTACATGGGAGAAAGGGGAATGTCCTGCTTATAGCGAGACTATCTACCTGGGAGAATGAAGAATGTCATGCTTATAGCGAGACTATCTACCTGGGAGAAAGGAGAATGTCCTGTTTTAGCGAGACTACCTACCTGGGAGAAAGGGGAATGTCATGCTTATAGCGAGACTATCTACCTGGGAGAAAGGAGAATGTGCTGCTTATAGCGAGACTATCTACCTGGGAGAAAGGGGAATGTCCTGCTTATAGCGAGACTATCTACCTGGGAGAATGAAGAATGTCATGCTTATAGCGAGACTATCTACCTGGGAGATAGGAGAATGTCCTGTTTTAGCGAGACTACCTACCTGGGAGAAAGGGGATTGTC
Organism: Gibbula magus; assembly: GCA_936450465.1. Classification (NCBI taxonomy): domain Eukaryota; kingdom Metazoa; phylum Mollusca; class Gastropoda; order Trochida; family Trochidae; genus Gibbula; species Gibbula magus. The sequence continues at coordinate 45,193,117 of OW388304.1, read as the reverse complement.
ATGCTTATAGCGAGACTATCTACCTGGGAGAAAGGAGAATGTGCTGCTTATAGCGAGACTATCTACCTGGGAGAAAGGGGAATGTCCTGCTTATAGCGAGACTACCTACCTGGGAGAATGAAGAATGTCATGCTTATAGCGAGACTACCTACATGGGAGAAAGGAGAATGTCCTGCTTATAGCGAGACTCCCTACCTGGGAGAAAGGAGAATGTGCTGCTTATAGCGAGACTACCTACCTGGGAGAAAGGGGAATGTCATGCTTATAGCGAGACTATCTACCTGGGAGAAAGGAGAATATGCTGCTTATAGCGAGACTATCTACCTGGGAGAAAGGGGAATGTCCTGCTTATAGCGAGACTACCTACCTGGGAGAAAGGAGAAAGTGCTGATTATAGCGAGACTATCTACCTGGTAGAAAGGAGAATGTGCTGCTTATAGCGAGACTATCTACCTGGGAGAAAGGAGAATGTGCTGCTTATAGCGAAACTATCTACCTGGGAGAAAGGAGAATGTGCTGCTTATAGCGAGACTATCTACCTGGGAGAAGGGAGAATGTCCTGCTTATAGCGAGACTACCTACCTGGGAGAAAGGAGAAAGTGCTGATTATAGCGAGACTATCTACCTGGGAGAAAGGAGAATGTGCTGCTTATAGCGAGACTATCTACCTGGGAGAAAGGAGAATGTCCTGCTTATAGCGAGACTCTCTACCTGGGAGAAAGGAGAATGTCATGCTTATAGCGAGACTACCTACCTGGGAGAAAGGAGAATGTGCTGATTATAGCGAGATTATCTACATGGGAGAAAGGGGAATGTCCTGCTTATAGCGAGACTACCTACCTGGGAGAATGAAGAATGTCATGCTTATAGCGAGACTATCTACCTGGGAGAAAGGAGAATGTACTGCTTATAGCGAGGCTATCTACCTGGGAGAAAGGAGAATGTGCTGCTTATAGCGAAACTATTTACCTGGGAGAAAGGAGAATGTCCTGCTTATAGCGAGACTACCTACCTGGGAGAAAGGAGAATGTGCTGCTTATAGCGAGACTACCTACCTGGGAGAAAGAAGAATGTGCTGATTATAGCGAGATTATCTACCTGGGAGAAAGGGGAATGTCCTGCTTATAGCGAGACTATCTACGTGGAAGAATGAAGAATGTCATGCTTATAGCGAGACTATCTACCTGGGAGAATGAAGAATGTCATGCTTATAGCGAGACTATCTACCTGGGAGAAAGGAGAATGTGCTGCTTATAGCGAGACTATCTACCTGGGAGAATGAAGAATGTCCTGCTTATAGCGAGACTATCAACCTGGGAGAATGAAGAATGTCCTACTTATAGCAAGACTACCTACCTGGGGGAATGAAGAATGTCATGTTTATAGCGAGACTATCTACCTGGGAGAAAGGAGAATGTGCTGCTTATAGCGAAACTATCTACCTGGGAGAAAGGAGAATGTGCTGCTTATAGCGAGACTATCTACCTGGGAGAAAGGAGAATGTGCTGCTTATAGCGAGACTATCTACCTGGGAGAAAGGAGAATGTGCTGCTTATAGCGAGACTATCTACCTGGGAGAAAGGGGAATGTCCTGCTTATAGCGAGACTATCTACCTGGAAGAACGGCGAATGTGCTGCTTATAGCGAGACTACCTACCTGGGAGAAAGGAGAATGTGCTGCTTATAGCGAGACTACCTACCTGGGAGAATGAAGAATGTCATGCTTATAGCGAGACTATCTACCTGGGAGAAAGGAGAATGTGCTGCTTATAGCGAGACTATCTACCTAGGAGAAAGGGGAATGTCCTGCTTATAGCGAGACTATCTACCTGGGAGAATGAAGAATGTCATGCTTATAGCGAGACTATCTACCTGGGAGAAAGGAGAATGTCCTGTTTTAGCGAGACTACCTACCTGGGAGAAAGGGGAATGTCATGCTTATAGCGAGACTATCTACCTGGGAGAAAGGAGAATGTGCTGCTTATAGCGAGACTATCTACCTGGGAGAAAGGGGAATGTCCTGTTGATAGCGAGACTACCTACCTGGGAGAATGAAGAATGTCATGCTTATAGCGAGACTCTTTACCTGGGAGAAAGGAGAATGTGCTGCTTATAGCGAGACTTTCTACCTGGGAGAATGAAGAATGTCATGCTTATAGCGAGACTACCTACCTGGGAGAATGAAGAATGTCATGCTTATAGCGAGACTACCTACATGGGAGAAAGGAGAATGTCATGCTTATAGCGAGACTACCTACCTGGGAGAAAGGAGAATGTGCTGCTTATAGCGAGACTACGTACCTGGGAGAAAGGAGAATGTCCTGCTTATAGCGAGACTACCTACCAGGGAGAAAGGGTAATGTCCTGCTTATAGCGAGACTACGTACCTGGGAGAAAGGAGAATGTCATGCTTATAGCGAGACTACCTACCAGGGAGAAAGGGTAATGTCCTGCTTATAGCGAGACTACCTACCAGGGAGAAAGGGTAATGTCATGCTTATAGCGAGACTACGTACCTGGGAGAAAGGGTAATGTCCTGCTTATAGCGAGACTACCTACCTGGGAGAAAGGAGAATGTCCTGCTTATAGCGAGACTACCTACCTGGGAGAAAGGAGAAAGTGCTGATTATAGCGAGACTATCTACCTGGGAGAAAGGAGAATGTGCTGCTTATAGCGAGACTATCTACCTGGGAGAAAGGAGAATGTGCTGCTTATAGCGAGACTATCTACCTGGGAGAAAGGAGAATGTGCTGCTTATAGCGAGACTATCTACCTGGGAGAAGGGAGAATGTCCTACTTATAGCGAGACTACCTACCTGGGAGAAAGGAGAATGTGCTGATTATAGCGAGACTATCTACCTGGGAGAAAGGAGAATGTGCTGCTTATAGCGAGACTATCTACCTGGGAGAAAGGAGAATGTGCTGCTTAAAGCGAGACTCTCTCCCTGGGAGAAAGGAGAATGTCCTGCTTATAGCGAGACTACCTACCTGGGAGAAAGGAAAATGTGCTGATTATAGCGAGATTATCTACATGGGAGAAAGGAGAATGTCCTGCTTATAGCGAGACTACCTACCTGGGAGAATGAAGAATGTCATGCTTATAGCGAGACTATCTACCTGGGAGAAGGGAGAAAGGAGAATGTGCTGCTTATAGCGAGGCTATCTACCTGGGAGAAAGGAGAATGTGCTGCTTATAGCGAAACTATTTACCTGGGAGAAAGGAGAATGTCCTGCTTATAGCGAGACTACCTACCTGGGAGAAAGGAGAATGTGCTGCTTATAGCGAGACTACCTACCTGGGAGAAAGGAGAATGTGCTGATTATAGCGAGATTATCTACATGGGAGAAAGGGGAATGTCCTGCTTATAGCGAGATTATCTTCCTGGGAGAAAGGGGAATGTCCTGCTTATAGCGAGACTATCTACCTGGGAGAATGAAGAATGTCATGCTTATAGCGAGACTATCTACCTGGGAGAATGAAGAATGTCCTGCTTATAGCGAGACTATCTACCTGGGAGAAAGGAGAATGTGCTGCTTATAGCGAGACTATCTACCTGAGAGAATGAAGAATGTCCTGCTTATAGCGAGACTATCTACCTGGGAGAATGAAGAATGTCCTGCTTATAGCGAGACTACCTACCTGAGAGAATGAAGAATGTCATGTTTATAGCGAGACTATCTACCTGGGAGAAAGGAGAATGTGCTGCTTATAGCGAGACTATCTACCTGGGAGAAAGGAGAAGTGCTGCTTATAGCGAGACTATCTACCTGGGAGAAAGGAGAATGTGCTGCTTATAGCGAGACTATCTACCTGGGAGAAGGGAGAATGTCCTGCTTATAGCGAGACTACCTACCTGGGAGAAAGGAGAAAGTGCTGATTATAGCGAGACTATCTACCTGGGAGAAAGGAGAATGTGCTGCTTATAGCGAGACTATCTACCTGGGAGAAAGGAGAATGTGCTGCTTATAGCGAGACTCTCTACCTGGGAGAAAGGAGAATGTCCTGCTTATAGCGAGACTACCTACCTGGGAGAAAGGAGAATGTGCTGATTATAGCGAGATTATCTACATGGGAGAACGGGGAATGTCCTGCTTATAGCGAGACTACCTACCTGGGAGAATGAAGAATGTCATGCTTATAGCGAGACTATCTACCTGGGAGAAGGGAGAAAGGAGAATGTGCTGCTTATAGCGAGGCTATCTACCTGGGAGAAAGGAGAATGTGCTGCTTATAGCGAAACTATTTACCTGGGAGAAAGGAGAATGTCCTGCTTATAGCGAGACTACCTACCTGGGAGAAAGGAGAATGTGCTGCTTATAGCGAGACTACCTACCTGGGAGAAAGGAGAATGTGCTGATTATAGCGAGATTATCTACATGGGAGAAAGGGGAATGTCCTGCTTATAGCGAGATTATCTACCTGGGAGAAAGGGGAATGTCCTGCTTATAGCGAGACTATCTACCTGGGAGAATGAAGAATGTCATGCTTATAGCGAGACTATCTACCTGGGAGAATGAAGAATGTCATGCTTATAGCGAGACTATCTACCTGGGAGAAAGGAGAATGTGCTGCTTATAGCGAGACTATCTACCTGGGAGAATGAAGAATGTCCTGCTTATAGCGAGACTATCTACCTGGGAGAATGAAGAATGTCCTGCTTATAGCGAGACTACCTACCTGGGAGAATGAAGAATGTCATGTTTATAGCGAGACTATCTGACTGGGAGAAAGGAGAATGTGCTGCTTATAGCGAGACTATCTACCTGGGAGAAAGGAGAATGTGCTGCTTATAGCGAGACTATCTACCTGGGAGAAAGGAGAATGTGCTGCTTATAGCGAGACTATCTACCTGGGAGAAAGGAGAATGTCATGCTTATAGCGAGACTACCTACCTGGGAGAAAGGAGAATGTGCTGATTATAGCGAGACTATCTACCTGGGAGAAAGGGGAATGTCCTGCTTATAGCGAGACTACCTACCTGGGAGAATGAAGAATGTCATGCTTATAGCGAGACTATCTACCTTGGAGAAAGGAGAATGTGCTGCTTATAGCGAGACTATCTACCAGGGAGAAAGGGGAATGTCCTGCTTATAGCGAGACTACCTACCTGGGAGAATGAAGAATGTCATGCTTATAGCGAGACTATCTACCTGGGAGAAAGGAGAATGTCCTGCTTATAGCGAGACTACCTATCTGGGAGAAAGGAAAATGTCCTGCTTATAGCGAGACTATCTACCTGGGAGAAAGGAGAATGTGCTGCTTATAGCGAGACTACGTACCTGGAAGAAAGGAGAATGTCTTGCTTATAGCGAGACTACCTACCTGGGAGAAGGAGAATGTCCTGCTTATAGCGAGACTACCTACCTGGGAGAAAGAGAATGTCATGTTTATAGCGATACTACCTGCCTGGGAGAAAGGAGAATGTGCTGCGTATAGCGAGACTACCTACCTGGGAGAAAGAGAATGTCATGTTTATAGCGAGATTACCTACCTGGGAGAAAGGAGAATGTGCTGCTTATAGCGAGACTACCTACCTGGGAGGAGTTCTGTCAGCTCTTCTGTTTCTATGTCGCTGATCCCCTGAAGGTGTATCGCTCCCCTTCATCGACACATCTCCACTAATTACACGACTTGGACAGACTGATTGGCACTTCCGCCTATAGTGCTGATTGCCTTGACAGGTATCATTAAAATGGAACAATTAAAACAAGAGGACGACCATTGTTGTGAGCCGACAGCCTGACATCCATCGATAATAACCGACATATCACTGTGTGCTTAGTTTCCGTTTTACAGCATACTGCCAATTGTTTTAAAGTCAGATGATAAATTAATATAACATAAAAAGCAAGTCTTTCCTCAGATATTCTCTCTTATATAATAGTAAAATGTACGTACTTATTAATGACAAATATTCATAGGCGCTGTAGCATGCCGTTCTTACTGAAATAAATTACTCTCACAAAAAGGTAAAAAAGTATTACCAATGTCTAAAAAATAATCCTGAATCAAAACGAATGTTCAGTTACTGTTAATCAGCCATTGAAGGTTGCTACTTTCATTGACGGGTTAGACAAAGGCGAAGTGTGAAGTTTTGCGGTACGAGGTTGACCGGTTGTTGCAGGCTAAGATGTATTCTACAGCAGCTATTAGGCATGCAGTGATCAGATCCTTAAAGGGTTAGGTCTCATACTGCCTACAGTCCCAATCTGCCTACATCCCACTCTGCCTACAAAAAATAATGTAGGCAGTTTGGGAAATGATTTTTTACCCATAGCATAATGGAACAACCCATTTTCCAGTTACTAACATCATGACAGAGTCACACTCATACAGAAACAGTTAACCTGTTTGTTTAGTATTACAAATATTCAAGTCAGAGTACCTAAATTCTTGCATTTACTTGTGCATTTATGATGGACATTTAAGTATGGAATGAAATTCATCTTCGATATTGTTTTTACACATTCACGATTTGCATAATCTAAATGTTGGTATCTGCCGGTTTCTACCGCTAAGTTATGGCAGCTAAGTCAGAATTTAATTAAATACTTCCTATATAAATGTGGAATAGATTTACATAAATAATACTGAAGCGAAGAGTTATTTATAATATTTTCGGTATAAGTATTTTCTGCGAGCTGGACAACTGGCTAAAACATAACCTGAATAGCCTGATCATTAATGTTTTGTCTGATAACTGAGAGAATATAATGCCTCAACCATATTTCACTCAACCCAATGTTTGACAGAATACATTTGACCTGATATGCCAAATTCATAACACCACACGTCTCCACCTCCTCATACAAATTCTCGTAACAACCGCGTAAGGTAATGTTATAAGACACAAGAAGAGGACACTTGATCAAATGCAAAGTAATTGACAAATAATTGAAAAACATGGACATTGACATTGAAAGCATAACCATGCAAAGATTGAGATATACTGTGTATGTGTCACAGTTTTGTACCTCTGTTATTAAATGTTACCCCATGAGCTAGTGCAGACGAAATAAAGATATCTGGAACCGATAATTTGGTTGAGTTCATTTATTTAGAGGTAGAACAGGTCAGCATATAACTCTGACTTCCTGATCACTGGACCTTAACATGTTGTTATAAGCTGTAGGCAGATTGGGACTGTAGGCAGTATGGGACGCTACCCCTTAAAGGGTAAAACTAGTAATGTCTGTCATGCTCTGTATGGATCTTGAGGCTAGCGTAGAGGAGTTCTTGTCAAAGGTTCATAGCATTTATGGGACAGTGCAATAGAAAACTTCTCAAGTTGGGGCTTTCTATAGTGCTAAGCAGAGGGAGGCGAGTCTGTTCTGTTGGGGTTGTCGGGTAGAGGAACTCTATGCGAGAGCGATTATGTCTGATGCTTTAAAACCAAACATGGAAGCTTTATGCTGTGTATTTTGGAAACGTTTAGCACAATCTCTCAAAGACGCGTGGGAGACTAAAGTTAGCAGCGGATTAGTTATTCGTTATTCGTTATTTGAATAACTAATAACCAAACCAGCAGCAGATTCACAGATTCGAATAACTAATAACTGAAACAGCAGCGGAACCGCGGATTCGTTATTCAAATATCCATATACCCTTCATTCATTAATCGAATAACTAATAACTGAAACAAATGCGGATTCGTGGATTCGAAAAACTAATAACTGAACCAGCAGCGGATTCGCGGATACGAATAACTAATAACTGAAACATGTACAACAGCGGATTCGTTATTCAAATCTCAATATACCTTTCATTTAATACTTCAGTTACTGATAACTGAACCAGCAGCGTATTCGTGGATTCGAATAACTAATAACTGAAACAGCAGCGGATTCGCGGATTCGTTATTAAAATCTCCATAACCCTTCATTCATTATTTGAATAACTAATAACTGAAACAGCAGCGGATTCGCGGATTCGATTACTAATAACTAAAACAGATGTGTATTCGCGGATTCGAAAACCTATTAACTGAACCAGTAGCGGATTCACGGATCCGCTGATTCGAATAACTAAACTGTAACAGCAGCGGGTTCGTTATTTAAATCTCCATATACCCTTCATTCATAACTTTAGTTACTGATAACTAAACCAGGGGTTCGAATAACTTATAACTGAAACAGATGCTGATTCGCGGAATAGAAAAGTAATAACTGAACCAGTAGCGGATTCGCGGATTCGCGGATTCGCGGATTCGTTATTCAAATCTCCATATACCCTTCATTCATTGAGTTACTAATAACTGAACCAGCAGCGTATTCGCGGATGCGAATAAATAATAGGCGGAACAGATGTGGATTCGCGGATTCGAATAACTAATAATTGATACAGCAGCGTATACGCGGGTTCGTTATTCAAATCTGAATACATCCTTCATTCATTATTTGAATAATTAATAACTCGACCAGCACCGGATTCGCGGATTCGTTATTAAAATTGTCATGTGCCCTTCATTCATTATTTGAATAACTAATGACTGATCAAACCAGTACCGTTTTCCTTGATTCGTTATTCAGATCTCTACCTTTCCTTGATTCATTATTGAATAATAAAACACTGAACCAGCACATTCAAAGTCTGTACTAGGATTCAAATTGTGGTTTAACTAAAAATTGTGCATTCTCGCAAGTAGTCAAACTATTTTAATATAGATGTCTGTGTCTGTGTCTTCTCTCTGTGTGTCTGTGTCTCTCCCCCTTTTTCTATCTCTGTGTCTGAATATGCCTGTCGCTCTCTAAATACTTATCTCATTTATATGTAAGTGTTAGTTTCTCTGAAACAAATGCATAAACTTAACAGTTGAGTTTGGCATCATTAGATATAGATCTTCTAATCAAGGTCCATTTGCTCATGTGAACATACAGCAGTTTTATTTTTCCAAATAAACTTCAAATTTAACAGACATACTTGTAATCACATTGATGACTGATTGTGTAACCTTTATAGACACAAGAATTGTATAGTATACATTCATACATTCAAATGCATTTATATTTGATAATTTCCGAGTATGCTTCGCTATGAAAGTAATTGAATAATGCAAAAATATATCATAACAAAATGTTTACCCGAAAGGTTGCTTTTGCTGCTTGCTTTTTGATACGTTGTTCAAACAATTGAGGAAGGCTACCAGATAAGGGACCAAATGGTCAATTCTGGTTTAGGAGATATAGGCTCTGGGAGATGTTTTGTGCATTAAATTTGAAATTTTAATTTATTTATTGTTTGGGCTATAAGTCACTCAACGTCTCTACTTCATGTGCAAAGTCTCCAAATGCCCCCTTGGCTTCTATAAAATCTCGAAAAACATTGATTTAAGAAGGTACCAAAAAGGTACCACATGGTCGGAGCAACTGTTTATGCTGTATATTACTTTATTTTGAAGCAGTTGTGTTGTTGCTCTAGCAGATATTTTACGTTCGCAACTTTGAGAATGGTTTATTGATGTTAACAACGTTATTAGTGGCCGCCACTTGGCAGACCTCCGGAGTAGTACGTTTATACTAGTTAGCATTTAAACGTCACTAGTACAATATAATTACCATTACGCTATTGAAAATTTGGTTTAGGCCTATATATGTCCGTAACAATACACATAAAGTTGTACACGTACATGATTTATATTATTGATTAATTCAAAGCAATAGTTTAGATAAAAAATAATGTGACCAAGTGGTCCCTTTATAAGAGAAACTAAGTTCGCTTTGTTCTTGGTGATACATCTTACAATAAGTTAATATGAAGAAATATGTTTTATGAAAGGTATTGATATGATTTGATTTTCAACCTGATCATGACTATCAGTAGAATTGCTTGTTGATTTCTCACGAAAGTATCACAGAAAAGTATGAACAACATACAGAAAAATTGGAAAGGACAGATTCAAATGTTTGCTTTTATACTATACGGTTCAGGTCCTGACCAACATCTACTGGTGTACCTCCCCTAACGATAGTGCACTGATTTGGTGGTTAACCTACTTTATTAGCAGCTCCGACTAAAGGCCCCTTCACAACCCGTCGTACGTGCAGCTGCGTGCTGTCTACCGACAAAAACGTGGGGTAAATTGGGGAATTCGTGCGTCCTCGGTACCGACGCCGTACCGATTTTGGACAAATTTGGAGCACGCAGACCCGTCGTAGAACTTTTGGTCCATGCAGAACTTTCGCTGCGTGCAGTCTACGAACGGGCTGCGAAAATTCCTCCGTACGATCGACGTGCGTGCCCTGTACGACAACCGCACGCACAACGCACCGACATCGTGCGTTTTTTTCAAGCTTACCCACTCACACTTTCTCTACGAACGACGCACGTTGCACGTGCGTACAACGTGCGTTGTACGTGCGTAGTTCGTGCTTACTCGGCACGTCCAAAGTTTAACTATCAAATAATTAAAGAAAACTCACGTCCTTCGTACCGAGTAAGCACGTACAACGCACGTTTTGGGCACAACTCCTGTGCTGCCATCTGAAGTTGATCTTGCAGCATCAGGACCCGGCGCGGTGGAATGGGCGGCATCTTGTGGATTGACAATGTGTACCAAGCACCTGTCAATAGGGTGGGAAAAACCTCATTGCACTCGCACGCACTTACAACGTGCGTGGTGTAAGGACACTGTACGTGAGACGCACGGCCCCCGTACGACAATGTGACAATCGCACATCACACGCACGTTGTACGCACGTTGTACGCACGGCACACGCACGTACCACGTGCGCATCGTACGATGCACGCACCTCCTCACTGCCAGACGTGTCGACGGCCACGTACGTACGACGTGCGTTTGACGTGCGTTGGCAAACTCCCTCTCTGGTCTTGATTAAATCCACACTACGTTTTCAGAAAAACGTAGCGACCGTGGCCTCCCCAAAAAACGTACGAACGAATTGCACGCACGATGGGTTGTGAAGGGGCCTTAAGTCGGAGCTGCTATCAGTTGTTGTGCAGTTTCCGTCGCCGCCGCCGCCGCCGATAACTTTTTTCCTAGAAGGTTTTGAGAACTCATATACATAACTTCTTACTTATGCCCCTGGGGAATTTTTTTTACATGTTCACATTCAAGGTCAAAGGTCAAGGTCACGAGTTCTGAAATCGCTAAAAAAATACTTGTAAACACGATAACTTGAAAAATATTTGTGCTATCAGGCTCTTATTTGGTGTATAACAACTATGGAGAAACGCCAAGATTTGAAAAGGTTTTCGCTAACATCCGTCAAAGGTCAAGGTCAAAGCGAGGTCACAACTTAAGCATGCTTTTGCGAAAATGTCTTATTTCAACTATTAACACTTTGAATCATTACATGATTGTGATACACAATGAACAGTGATCACTGATTGTGTGACCTTGAATTCTAAAGGTCAAGGTCACGAGATAGGGTCACGGTCACCAGTTCTGAAATCATTAAATAACTTTTGTCCATGAAGGTATCAACACCTCATATATATAGCTTCTTTCTTGTACACCTGGGGAATTATTTTGACATGCTCACATTCAAGGTCAAAGGTCAAGGTCATGAGTTCTGAATTCACTACAAAAATCCTTGTAAACACGATAACTTCAAGAACTTCTGTGCTATCAGGCCCTTACTTGGTATATATCAACTATGGAGAAAGACTGAGATTTTGAAAGGTTTTCGCTAAAATCTGTCCAAGGTCAAGGTCACAGCGAGGTCACAACTTAAGCATGCAGTTGCGAACATGCCTTATCTTAACTATTAACAACTTGAATCATTACATGATTGTTATACACAATGAAAACTGATCATTGACTGTGTGACCTTGATGATCAAAGGTCAAGGTCACGAGCTATGGTTATATTTTATGGTGACCAGTTCTGAAATCTATAAATAACTTTTTTCCAAAAAGAACACCTCATATACATAGCTTCTTTCTTAAAAAAATCTGGTGAATGATTTTGACATGTTCACATTCAAGGTCAAAGGTCAAGGTCATGAGTTCTTAAATCACTACAATAATCCTTGTAAACATGATAACTTCAAACAATTTTTTGCTGTCAGGCTCTTATTTGGTATATATCAACTATGGAGAAAGACAAAGATTTGAAAACATTTTCGCTAACATCTGTCAAAGGTCAAGGTCACAGCAGGGTCACAACTTAAGCATGCTATTGTGAATATGCCTTATGTTAACAATGAACACTTTGAGTCATTGCATGATTGTGATACACAATGAAAAGTAATCATTGATGGTGTGGCCTTGAAGGTCAAAGGTCAAGGTCATGAGATATCGGTTAAGGCCATGTTAATCCTTTGATCCAATTTTGAAATCAGAAATAGGTTTTAAGAACAAACTTGTGAAAAGTGACCCCAGTGATGATTCAACTTGTTAGAATAACTTGAATAATGAACAAACTTTTGTCCAAAAAAATCCCCATTTTATTTATGCTGAGGAGAAGGCGGAACAGGGAAAGGTGAGACCCAAAGTTTCGGAGCTGCTCTGCATTTGCGGTGTCCCGCAAACGCTCATCTAGTTATTTTAACTTATTTAGATCTTTATCGTGAACAAGTTGATAGTTTAATCCCAAATTTATCATTTGCCCAAAATATATGAAATTTCGTGATTTTTAGAACTTTTGAGGGGCATATTTTTAGAAGAATTTTCGATCGCAAACCACTAAAGATACAAACATGTTTAATAGCTCATTTTGAAAGAGAGGTATCATTTTATTAAGGACAATATTGTTCGAGCACACATCTGTCATAGTTTATATGTGACAAGTCATAGAAGATTGTCATTTTTCGAAAATTGCCATTTTCAGCAAAGTTCAAAGGGGTCATAACTGCTTAACTTCGTATGCTATTGAAATTTTAGTCACACCTACGTATGCACAATTTCAAGAAGAACAACTTTTATGTTGACCGCTTTCATCAAAAAGTTGATAGTTAAGCCTCGAACATCGCGAGCGTTGTCTAGGGGTCCGATAATGAGCATTTTTCAGTATTTTCCTGACTATTCAGAAGAACATAACGCATTAATTATGTATGCAATCTTAATGATGATATCAACTACTTATGTGGAAATCAAAGTACAACATCTCCTATGTTACACCTTATTATTGTAAACTACATCGGGGCCACTACATCAACTATTGTGGATAACCTTAATGCAAAGTGCAAATTCCAAAATATACATCAGATAAGAAGGGTAGATTCTGGTGACACCAGAGACATTCAACACAGACATTTTCTGAGAAAAATAATTTTTCAAAAAAACATTTGACACACACACATTTCTGTAGACTTATCACTCTATAATATCAACACAGACATTTTCTGAGAAAAATAATTTTTCAAAAAAACATTTGACACACACACATTTCTGTAGACTTATCACTCTATAATATCGGTGAACAAATATGCCTTTTTTAAAGTCTTTGATGTATTCGATAAAACTGGTAAGAAAAAACTATGTAGTTAAACGATAGACATTGTAGTATTTATAGAAGCATGAAGTGTATTTCAAAAATGATATCAACAATGGATTTGAGGAGGAAATAGCACTTGGCTGATATCATTTTGTATAGAAATGAAACAGAATTATTAAAGATAAGTATGTGGTATAACCACTTATTACCCATATGGTTGAAAATAACCGAGTTAATATTATTGATATGAGCACATGTGCACATATCACGTTTGCCTAGCAACGATTGTTTCACCGCGGCTGCCCGTATTTCTTCGTTTGTGACGTCATAAAACGATTGTTCGTGACGTCACTGTAGTTTGCCGTCGCAAAGAAAGTTGGCCATTTCCTGGCTACCGTTGTACGACATATGTGGTGTTACTGTTGTACGACATCCCCCACTCGTTCGGAATAATATGTGGTGTTACCGTTGTACGACATCCCTCACTTGTTCGGAATAATATGTGTTGTAACCGTTGTAGGACATTCCCCACTTGTTCGGAATAATATGGGGTGTTACCGTTGTAGGACATCCCCCACTTGTTCGGAATAATATGTGGTGTTACCATTGTAGGACATCCGTTACCATTGTAGGACTTCCCCCACTTGTTCGGAATAATATGTGGTGTTCCCGTTGTACATTATCCCCCACTTGGTTCTGTGCCCTGAAAGTAAAATATGATAATGTAAAATATAGAAGGTTTGATTGTATGACGAAACATGTATTCTGTGGTAAATGGATGAATTTTAAATGACCGGTGTACGTATTTCAATTGTTTTTTTTTCTAATTAAGATTGATTATCATTAGGCCTACTATAAAATTAAACAAAAGAAATAAGGCTGAAAATTATGACAAATTTTATTTTTACAATTACTTTACTCGATTTATTGCAACGCTGTTGTTCTCCGGTTCTTGTCAAACACTTGACTGTCTCACTGTCAGATCATGTGGTTGTTCGGCTGGCCTTCGAGTAACCACCGTGTGGTCGGTCATGTAGCCTACATCTTGTAGACTTCGTATAACATTCGTGTGGCCATGGGTTGAGATTTTGACCAAAAATGTTATTAACAGTTAAGTTTCGTGTAACATTCGTGTGACCGTCGGAACCTTCGTGTAGACCCCGTGTGTTGTCAAGCCTATGCATCGTGGCACCGTCGATTCTACAGTAGCCTACACCTTCGGCACTCGGTTCCGTGAGCGGCGTACGCCGGTCACATGGTTGGCGCAAACGCCGCTTTTAATGAATCAAGCACAGCAATCGTATCGCATGACTAACAAAATGGCTGCCTCCATAGAGTATGTGAATCGTCTGCTTGCGTCAGGCCAACACAGACCATTGCTGGCGTTAATAAAAGGATTCCGCAATGGAGCAGTGTAAGTTTTGAAACTGGAGTACTGCACTTTACCCGGAGCTAGTAATTATCCACTACATTTCACTACCAACCCTTACGCTAGACAAACTAAAGGCGCGTTCACACGTTCGAATGTGTTGCAAGCCACAGTAAAAGATCGTCAACGGTATCAAAGAGTTAAAAGAAGATATTCTACAGATATGATAGGGCTAAAGAAAATAGTCAAATTGGAATCCATTGGCTTAGAAAATATAGTACAAAATTAACAAGATGCAGTCTAGCTGATGATTGCTTAGAGATTTTATGAGCGCTTTCCAGCAGAGCTGATTTCGCATCTAGAGTAAAGTCCTCATATTTCGTCAACTTTTACGGTGACCTCGCTTGCCGGCATTCTCACCCTCACTGGCTTCACTTGGCACTTCTTGGTCAACAATCAGCCCGAGGCAAAGAGTCTTTGTTATAAGAAAAATTATTGGCTGATATTCTAAGGGGGGTAACTCTTATTAATAAAATAGTTAATTACAGCTATTTCTGCTTCATTAATCCGACGGTTCATTAAAAAGCGTTCGGGTAATCCCCTTGTCAAGTTAGCACCAGACTGATTGGATCGGTAAACATCAATGACAGTGGATTGACACGGGAGTTGAGCGTGTCAGTAGTTTGTGATTTTTATCATCAGAACTTGTAAAGCCCACTACATTACAAGAAATCTCTCGTCAAACATTACTTTCAGTATGCTGGAGATGACCTACCACAAATTAAGCTCTCATTCTGAGACAAGCACTTTGTTGTCAAAACTTCCTGGGCCGCAGTTACAGCCTCCACAATACAGAACTGCTATCGTCATGTCAATATCATCCCCACACCATCTGACACATTTGATGACGAAGATGATGTGGCATTGTCGGAACTACAGAATCTACTTCAGCGCTTCCCGGAGGAAAATGTTGATGATTTCACATGTATGTCCAGAAATTATTTTGTGCAATGATTGTTTTATTAATGTGTATATATGAAATAAACTCATTTGATGTTTTAATTAAGTTGTCGTCTGTCTGTATATTCAAAGGGGAGTAACTCCATCTTGTTTGGTTCATTTCAATAGTCCGAACATTTCATTAGCCAAACTTTTTTTTATAAAAAAAATAGGAAGCATTCGGATTATTGAGGTCTGATTGTATATGTAACCAGGGAAGTAACTCTATAGTCCTCCCCTTTAGCCAATCAGAACGCCCTTCCGCAACGAACAAATCAACGTGTTGAGTTCAACATAAACAATTCCTGCTAATTTGCCTTGTTTATACTTATATAGACGTATGTCATATATGACCCATCAAATTGCTACAGGCGCTTGTGGTATCCACTACTATATCTAACCTACTGTGGGCCAATAGTCATCTATACAAGCGGTGTTCGGATTAATCGATTTGGTCAAGCTTAATTGCTCACAATGTTTAGTTACAAGTACTGCATTCTCTCGGGTATAAGACCACATTCAAGCCTAAGACCACCCCCACTTAACAGAGAGTTGTCCTGGTTGGGTTATTCTCAGGTTATAGCCCACCCCAAAATTATCCAGATGTTCCATGGTCATACATAACATAAATGATAATATTATTTTAAGTTAACTGTCAAAAACCTTCATAAAACCTTTTCTGATTGTCTGATGGTCTCAGGTATAAATTTTCATCTGAGTTGGGGTCTCTCCCATCTAAAAGCCCACCCCCATGTTTTCAAGATGTTTGTTTGCCTGGGACCCTGGTCTTATACCCGAGAGAATACGGTAAAAGTTTAACAGTAATATTTCTACTCTCTTTAGTGATAAGAATACATCTGACAAACGTGTTTATACAATATAAGTTTCAAATTCAAGTATGGAGAGAAAAGTTTTAAACAGTAAAGTGCTGCCACCTGGTAACCGATTTTTAGTCTATCATGATTCAGTTGCCACCAACTGATGATGTGTTATATTTATTATGGCCAATATCCGCTTTTTAAAAACCGAAGGGGTTCATGTCATCCAGTCAGATGTGTCTGCTCCCAATGGGCAGGGCCTACTGTGTTCTAAAATCAACTCCTCCCATAGTTTCTGATCATTCTTTCTGAAACTTTACACATGCTTTGGATATACACCAGTGTTGTGCATGTGGGTTTTTTTGCGATTAGTGTGAATATTTTCAGAGTTAAAGCCGTTGTCTTTGAGCACTTAGCTCTCCTAAATTTGACTAACGTGTACATCATGTCATGTGTTGTGAAAT
This sequence comes from Gibbula magus, assembly GCA_936450465.1. Classification (NCBI taxonomy): domain Eukaryota; kingdom Metazoa; phylum Mollusca; class Gastropoda; order Trochida; family Trochidae; genus Gibbula; species Gibbula magus. The sequence continues at coordinate 45,176,069 of OW388304.1, read as the reverse complement.
TAAGCAAACATCTGTTATGGTATATAGACTGTCCTATCAAACAACAAATGCATATAATAAACTGTCAAAACACATACACCGTTATCATTTACTGTCTATAAATAGAAAATGTTTAGCTCATCAGGCCTGATGGACTTATGGCATGGTCCGTCGTCTGGCATCCTTAAACTTTTCACATATTTAGCTCATCAGGTCTGAACATTTTGTGACCCTGCGAACCCAAATATGCGTCACATGTGTCATGACCTAAAAACCTATTTTCATCGTCTTTTCCAGTATGAAAAGCTCTAGAAAGCTGAAATATTGTGTACATACTCCTTGGCCAATGGGAATTCTAAATGGTAGATTTGATGATCCTGTGGACGCAGGTTCTGAGTGGTCAAGTTATTTCAGAAACTGAAATCTGATAGCTAGTGCTTTGAAATGTATGATATAGATTTAAGACTTGTTTTGAAAGGATTGATTTATATTGCTGAAGACTGTTTTGAAAGGATTGATTTATATTGCTGAAGACTGTTTCAGATACGGTGCTAAGGTTCGATTTATATTACTGATGACTGTTTCAGATACGGTGCAAAGGTTCGATTTATATTACTGAAGACTGTTTCAGATACGGTGCAAAGGTTCGATTTCCCCATGCCCTGGTTATGACCTTCTTGTTCAAGAGTGGAAGGTAAGAGGAATTCATTTCTTTTTACTTTTGAAAGCTTGTGGAACAAATTTTAGAAACAATGGAAAAGTGGCAACAGCATATATATGCCCACAAAAATGTATCACAACCACTTAGACATGCTTGTTAGCATGACATTGACAGTACTGTAAAGGATGAGAAGTTATCAATATTAATTTGTAAAACATATTTTAGTTTAATTCATACAATCATATACTCATGCAATCTGATTGAAATCAGAAACGCAGCAAGATACGAGTGTTAGGTTCGATCTGATTTCAATCAGATTGGTACTCATGTAATATGTTAGTAGTAGTTTTCAAGTATGTATGCATTTTCAAATATTTGAAGCTTATACACGGTCTGGGTTCTGTCATCCAAGCGAATTGACCACCATTAATAAAAATGTAATGTCCTAAAGGTGGGAAACAAGGCTTCCATTATCAACACAAATTTGTCTAATTTGTGATAATTGAGTTCAGCCAATATAAGATCAACAAAAAGCAAAAAAAACAAATTTGAATCTTGTGTGTAACATACATATATATATTTTACTCGTGATTTTCACTTCAATTCATGTTTTGCTACTCCAGCCTATCAGAGAAGTTGCGCTCTATACTTGAGGCTACATACACACATTCGCGCAATCTGTCTCTGTTTGTGCTGGGTTACAAGAGCCTGACCACCGGCATGCACTGGGTTGAGAGCAAGAAGTCACAGCACCACTCCTTCATATCGGCCTTCATTATTGGCTACCTCGTCTTTGGCAGCTACAACAAAGTCAATGAACAAGTGAGTTTACTTGTTGTTCTGCATATATAAAGGCAGCTGCTTAAAAGGAGGAATCATGGTATTTTTTGTGGAAACGAAATTCGAGATGATATTCTCGTTTACACATATATGCTATTAATACATGATGGAAACGTGGTAAATTGAAAGATATTAATGAAGTTAATATTTTGATGACTTTACAGACTCTTTGGCCAATGGGGATTCTAAATTGTAGATTTGGTGAACCGGTGACCCATAATATGGGCCAAAGCCTAAAAAACCTGAACTCTGAGATTTTATGTGTGCTTCATTGAATAGAAGTTATCCCTTAAAGAGCCATCAAGGATGTTAGTGTTTCAAATACAAAATTATTTGTGGAACATATACTTATAACATCAATCGCTAGAGAAATCTTTTATCTACAACATGACATGTGATAAATAATTTTCATATCACGACAATATAATGAAATTTGGTTTCAAAGAGATGTACCCCCTTCGACTAGCGTGCGCTAAGAGTATCTGACGTCATATAAACAGAATGTCTTTTATTGCATTAAAACGTAGTACACACATTCGTTTCCGAAGCGTGAAGGCTCATTTTTATAGCGCATGTCGCCATAGCAACGTACGTGAAGCAGGTGGTGCACGTGCTTCTCTTGCAAGTTAGGCTACCCTTGTCATACATTACTGAATGTGATGACTGCTTTGTAAACAATGTTTCTATCTAAATGTCCTGAGTCTGAGAATATACCAATAATTGCCTCTTTAATGTACTTTTTATTGAGATAAGTTGGTTAAAACTTTCATGAATATCTGTAGAAAATACATAATTAAATGAAATGGTAGATAAATAATCGCCAATAGTTATATATTTAGGTTTCTTTCATTGCTCATAAACTTAACATGTTATTCTTTCGTGTCTGTGTATACAGTGTGTGAGCTAGACCATAATGCTTTGCGCTTGAAAATAATAGACTTGATCTATATTTAGACTGGAAAACACCTTTACTAATTAGTGCAATTTCTCGGCTTATTTTGGATCGGAAAAATTGCTGAAAAATTAAGTGTACCGTAATTCTTCCTTAATTTTGCCCCCTCAAGTTCGCGTGTAAGACCATCTGACAGCCATATTTCAAAATACCTTTCAAAATTACGACAGTGTGCCTGAAGTTCAGTATTGACAAATCAAAATTCGACCACATTCCAAATTTTGAAAGTAAGATTGATATGAGTAAAGCGCCTATTTTTTATTAAACGATTTTGGGAAAAGTTTTAACTTGATCACGCTTGTTTTGTATCGATAAATGATTTATTTTCACATTTCTAAATTTATTCACTTACTGTACTTATTACATACCTTTACCAAGAATGATGTTACATCTTATCATATTATCCTTTATCAATGATTTCATTTTTATGGCCCCGAATCGGAGATTCCGGGGGTATATTGTTTTTCACCTGTCCGTCTGTCCGTCCGTCCGTCTGTCTGTCTGTGTGTTTGTCCACAAAAACTTTAACCTTGGCCATAACTTTTGATTGATCAGAGCTAGGGCTTTCATACTTGGCATGTGGATACCTTGTGATGAGACCTTTCAGACGAGGTCATCATATTTGACCTTGTGACCTTGACCTTGCCGCAGTGGACATTTACAGAAAACTTTAACCTTGGCCATAACTTTGAATTGCTCAGAGCTAGGGCTTTCATACTTGGTATGTGCATACCTTGTGATGAGACCTTTCACATGAGGTCATCACATTTGACAATGACCTTGCCGCAGTGGACATTTTCAGGAAACTTTAACATTGGCCATAACTTTGGATTGTTCAGAGCTAGGGCTTTCATACTTGGTATGTGCTTACTTTGTGATGAGACCTTCATATGAGGTCATCATATTTGACCTTGTGACCTTGACCTTGCCGCAGTGGACATCTTCAGAAAACTTTAACCATTGCCATAACTTTGGTATATCCGGGGGCATCCGTGTTTAACAAACGCATCTTGTTCGTAAATGAAAAGGCAGCAATCACTTCCGTGTGAGGCTATAAATATGTATCACTTAGACTGTCGACACAGTAATGCTACACTATGAATTGAGTTTGTAGTGAATTTTCTGATTGGCTAAGAAAAGGGAACTCCCAAAGTTAACCAATGATAAGGCTTATAACATCTGGATGTTTGCTGGGGAGACTTGAAAGAGTCACATGACTAATGATAAGTTTTATAACATCTGGATGTTTGCTGGGGAGACTTGAAACAGTCAATTCACCTATTTCCTTAAAGTCTCCAGTGGATTCACTGGAATTGTCTATTATTGAGTAGGGATGACTCACCGGGGATATTGTTTTGCATTTCCATTTTGGTAAGTCAATTTACTTATCAAATGATTAATTACTGTTGGAATATTATGACAGATGTTAGCTCATACTTACAAATATATTTCAGTTTTAAAAATCTGAATATATAATAAATTGTTTCAAAGTTTTGTGACTTGTTAATCCCTACATACAAATAGACTCAACCAAACACCCAGACAGACGACTGAAGAGGTTACCGGTAATTGTTGTTAGTCCACTGTCGTAGATAATGAGAATCATTTATGTTGAGGTATGTTTCAAAATATAAATGATAATTAGTTTGCATAAATAAAGCCTTTCAAAAGTAATAGAATTATTCAGCTGGCATTGTTTATGTTTATATGTTCTTGCAAAGCAAGCTGGTTGATATATTCTACTTGATCGTCACAATGGCGTTTCAGAAAAAGTTGACAGAGAAAATATGCTTCCTAACGTGACTTTTATAGTAACAGACAATGGTTCATATTAATATCTATGATGAATTTTACACATAGGACTCTGAACTAATGCAATAATAGTTAGGATTGGTGTATTGTTTTTCTCAGTTCTAGATGATACGCTTGCTAGAAGGGAATTCCGTAATGACGATAGTCTGCTTTGATTGGTTTATACTAATATAACAACCAATCAGATTGTACTTCCTTTGAAAACAAGTGGACAGCCCGCAATGCGAGACATGCACGCTAAAGCTTAAATGAGATTCATATCATTTCAAATTTCCTGATTTATTTTGTCAATTGTAAGAACATAACAATTCAACTCCAGATTATTATTGTTTTAATTCATGGTACACAATTTAAAACCCAAATGCCATTCAAATTTCACAGAAACAATAAATTGAGAATCTTGGCTTCGCCGATCGTAACTTGTCTCCTGAAAAACAAAAACGGTGTATTAGTGCATTATATGGATATAAATTACTATATACAAACATAATTAAAAGTTTTTGGTAACTTATATTTACGAAGTGTGTAACATTCTTTTTCAAATTGGTTTTAAAGGCGCTGTAGCACGTTTTTTTGCTGAAATAAGTCGATGAAATGTATTTGAAAAATAACGTCAACAATAGTAAAACACCCTTCTCTCTTCGGAAAATCAAGTTGCAAATGAGTGTACATGGTTCCGTAAAGCCATGGGATTTTTTTTTGTCATTCGAATATAATAAAATGTGTTCACAATAAAATGGCCGCCATGTAATTTTGCTTTATACGCAACACAGTTATTACCACTACTGATCATTGGTTTGTGTAATAAGATGTTTTACCCTCTAAAGTAAATATAAATGACATAAACAATCATTATAAATGAGAAATTTGAAAAAATAAAATTTGAAAAAAACGTGCTACAGCGCCTTTAAACATTTACATGAAAATCTAAAATTTCGACAAAGATGGCGCACAAACTAAGGTGAGTGGTGATAATTTCGACCCTGAACATTTCGTTAAAAAAAATGGAAAATTTGAGGGTCGAAATAATGGAAGAATTATGGTATATATTTCACGGAGACAGATTTTTGGCAATTTTCCGATATGTTCATCAACATCCTTGATGGCTCTTTTACAAAAGACCTGAGAGAGAGTCATCTCATCTTTTTCATGTGAGAGTCCTAACATGTGGTTTGAGAAATGCAGAAATTGAGAAAAGAATAACTTTGCAGTTAATCTTATTCAGAAGGAAATTCAAGGAATGTGAAATATATGTCAACTACTATCTACATTATATAATCACTGTAAAATGAGAACTGATGAATAGCCTATGTTGACCTGGGCAGTGACCAACTCCTGGTAGAGAGATGCAAACAGCAGCTGTCATTGCTAATACACAGAGGTTTCAGGTTACTTTAAATTTCTTAGCTCTGTTACAGTCTGTGTGTGAGGCTGGTTTAGTCTTAGACTCAGATGCTCAAGAAAATTTATTCATAAAATATCAACATTTTATTAAATATTGAAAAGGAGAAACAGGATTTTCAGAAACAGATCAGGGCTCCTTTTCATTATGTAATAAATGTTGATTTTTAGCTCATCAGGCCTGAAAGGCCCGATGGGCTTATGGCATGGGATGGCGTCCGTCCGTCCGTAAACTTTTCACTTTTTCGACTTCTTCTCCAGAACCAATAACTCTAGAGAGCTGAAATTTTATGTACAGACTCCTTGGCCAATGGGGATTCTAAATTGTAGATTTGGTGACCCTGTGACCCCAAAACTGGGCCCCAGGGGTCATAACCTTAAAAGCTATTTTCATCTTCTTCTCCAGAACCAATGACTCCAGAGAGCTGAAATTTTATGTACAGACTCCTTGGCCAATGGGGATTCTAAATTGTAGATTTGGTGACCATGTGACCCCAAATAAGGGCCACAGGGGTCATAAGCTATAAAGCTATTTTCATCTTCTTCTCCAGAACCAACGACTCCAGAGAGCTGAAATTATATGTACAGACTCCTTGGCCAATGGGGATTCTAAATTGTAGATTTGGTGACCCTACGACCCCAAATAAGGGCCTCACAGACCATTACCTAAAATCCTGTTTTCATCTTTTTCTCCGGAACAAAAAGACCTAGAAGGCTGTAATATTGTATGCAAACTCTTTAGCCAATGGGGATTCTAACTTGTAAATTTGGTGACCCTGAGACCCCAAATATGGGCCACAGCCTAAAAAACCTGTCGAAATTGAATTTTGAACTGATATTTTATGTGCACTTCTTTCACTTTATTTGAAATGTATGTCGACTTGAAAGAACAATCTACATTGTGGACATGTTTGTCAAATTGATGTAATCAATGTGAAATGAGAACTGTTGAATAGCCTATGAAATGATAATTGTGACAAGTCATAAAGGACTAAATTGAAGAGGAGTTAAGCATTCTTTTATTTTACATGAGATATGTGAACTGCATATGACTGGTGATGAAATGATAAGATAAGATTATTTTCATCTTTTTCTCCAGAACGAAAAGACCTAGAAGGTTGTCATGTTGTGTAAAGAGTCTTTAGCTAATGGAGATTCTAAATTGTAGATTTGGTGACCCTGTGACCCCAAATAAGGGCCTCACAGGCCATTACCTAAAATCTTGTTTTCATCTTTTTCTCCAGAACAAAAAGATCTAGAAGGCTGTAATATTGTATGCAAACTCTTTAGCCAATGGGGATTCAAACTTGTAAATTTGGTGACCCTGTGACCCCAAATATGGGCCACAGCCTAAAAAAAACCTTTGAAAATGAATTTTGAACTGATATTTTATGACACTTCAACCACTTTATTTGAAATGTATGTCGACTTAAGATAACAATCTACATTGTGGACATGTTTGTCAAATTGATGTAATCAATGTGAAATGAGAACTATTGAATAGCCTATGAACTGAAAATTGTGACAAGGCATAAAGGACTAAATTGAATTAGAACTCAACCTACTTTCTCAGCCAATCAGACGGTCGTATTTTCCTGACAAAATAGACTCTTAATGATTAAGAACTCAACGCTAAAACGCTCTTCATGACACGCCCTCACTGTCCCTGATTGGTCAAAAACAAATGACAACAATGTTTTACAACTTTTTATTGACATGTGGCCCACGTGACTCGAAGTAAACACGACCACGACACTACGCTACACAGGCTGTATAAAGGTACTGGAAAATGAGTTTCGAAATATTTTGCATGCAGCATGCATTTGTTAGTTAGCATAATAAGTGTACACTTTGTTTCAGGCTTATTAAAGTCGTTTTACAAACAAAAATGTTCAGTCTTTTAACGAATTAAAACCAAAAAAGGCGACTTTAAGTTTATTATAAAATTATGAATTAATAATATTCTATTTTTCTGTAATCTAAACACAAAGCATCATATTAACTAAATAGATGTGTCCTTCCATCTGCATTAAATTATGAAACAACAATGTTAATTTTAATGACTTCCACATTCCAAAATTTTATTTAGACAACGGTTTCTACATGTTTCTACATGTTCTACAACGGTTTCTACAAGTTCTACAACGGTTTCTACATGTTCTACATCGGTTTCTACATGTTCTACAACGGTTTCTACATGTTCTACAACGGTTTCTATTTCCGAATACAATGAACAGAGGAAAATGAGCTCACCTCAAAGTCAGACGGAAGATTATCTCTTGTTTTACCATAACAAATGTTACGATCAAATACGTTTTTCGAAAAGTGAGAGTTCATAAAAACACGTCCATACTGCTTGGCGTCATCGCGTCATATGAAACGATTACGCAGGAAATCACGGAAACAGTGACGTCATTGAACCTGTCAATCAAAAGTAGGTGGAGTTCTAAGTCAGTTAGAAGCTATGAAGAGAAATCTTCGTGATTAAGAAGGGACTCGCTCGCTCCGCCCCTTCTTAATCACGAAGATTTCTCTTCATAGGTTCTAACTATTACGAGGAGTTAAGAATTCTTTTATTTTACATGAGATATGTGAACTGCATATGACTGGTGATGAAATGATAAGATTATTTTCATCTTCTTCTCCAGAACGAAAAGACCTAGAAGGTTGTCATGTTGTGTAATGAGTCTTTAGCCAATGGAGATTCTAAATTGTAGATTTGATGACCCTGTGGCCCCAAATAAGGGCCTCACAGGCCATTACCTAAAATCTTGTTTTCATCTTTTTCTCCAGAACAAAAAGATCTAGAAGGCTGTAATATTGTATGCAAACTTTTTAGCCAATGGGGATTCAAACTTGTAAATTTGGTGACCCTGTGACCCCAAATATGGGCCACAGCCTAAAAAAAAACCTTTGAAAATGAATTTTGAACTGATATTTTATGACACTTCAACCACTTTATTTGAAATGTATGTCGATTTTAGATAACAATCTACATTGTGGACATGTTTGTCAAATTGATGTAATCAATGTGAAATGAGAACTATTGAATAGCCTATGAACTGAAAATTGTGACAAGTCATAAAGGACTAAATTGAAGAGGAGTTAAGAATTCTTTATTAGCTCATCAGGCCTGAAAGGCCCGATGGGCTTATGGCATGGCATGGTGTCCGGCGTCCGTCCATCCGTCCGTCCGTCCATCCGTCCGTAAACTTTTCGCTTTTTCGACTTCTTCTCCAGAGCCAATAACTCCACAGAGCTGAAATTTTATGTGCAGACTCCTTGGCTAATGGGGATTCTAAATTGTAGATTTCGTGACCCCATGACCACAAATGGGGTCACAGGGGTCACATCCTTAAAAACCTATTTTCATCTTCTTCTCCAGTTCCAAAAGGTCTAGAGAGCTGAAATGTTGTGTGCAGACTCCTTGGCCAATGTGGATTCTAAATTGTAGATTTCGTGACCCCGTGACCCCAAATGGGGTCACAGGGGTCACATCCTTAAAAACCTATTTTCATCTTCTTCTCCAGTTCCAAAAGGTCTAGAGAGCTGAAAAGTTGTGTGCAGACTCCTTGGCTAATGGGGATTCTAAATTGTAGATTTCGTGACCCCGTGACCCCAAATGGGGTCACAGGGGTCACATCCTTAAAAACCTATTTTCACCTCCTTTCCAGTTCCAAAAGGTCTAGAGAGCTGAACAGTTGTGTGCAGACTCTTTGGCCAATGGGGATTCTGAATTGTAGATTTTGTGACCCTGTGACCCCAATCTAGGTCACGGGTCATGACCCAAAAACCTATTTTCATCTTCTTCTCCAGTTTATATGTAAAGCTCTAGAAAGGTGAAATGTTGTGTAGAGATTCTTTGGTCAAAGGTGATTCTTAATTGTTGGATTAGTGACCGTGTGACTCCAAATGTGGGTCTCAGGGGTCATGATCTAAAACCAATATTATTTTGCTTGTTAACAATGTATTACTTGAGATAACTTAGATATTCAACCTTTGATAATAAATCAATAAAACCGTGATGAGCTTCAGAGCCCATGGCTCTATTTTTTTTACATGAGATATGTGAACTGCATATGACTGGTGATGAAATGATAAGATAAGATTATTTTCATCTTCTTCTCCAGAACGAAAAGACCTAGAAGGTTGTCATGTTGTGTAAAGAGTCTTTAGCCAATGGAGATTCTAAATTGTAGATTTGGTGACCCAGTGGCCCCAAATAAGAGCCCCGTAGGCCATTACCTAAAATCCTGTTTTCATCCAGAACAAACTAGAAGGAATATTTTGTTCAGAATTTTTAGATGTTTGGATGAGAAGGCTTAGAACCGAGATTGTTTAGCCAAGGTGATTCAAAATTGTACTATGTACCATGAGATTCATCACATTGCCTGTTCTCTTTAAGCCTTATACAGTTAGATCAGTGCTGCCAGTGTTTAGTGCAAGCATGAGTCTATTACATAATTAGGCGGTAAAACACAAAAAACACAGCTGGCTTGTAACCAGAGCCAAGAGGTCAGAATATTGCATTATCTCCTGTGTGTTGACCTTGCTGAGTGCTCTCTCTCAATTTCAAGACTAAGATTTGTCAGGGTTAGGGATTGTGCATTATATTGAGACAACATATTTCTGTCTTCATCATCAAACAATATAAACTCTGATGAGCTACAGAGCCCATGGCTCTATTTTTTATTCCAGTATACAAATAAAAACTAAAACAATAAAATGCAAAAGTCTATAAAATCTATATGAATGTGGACGTGGATTAATGTGTAAGCTGTGTAAGTGTAAGTTTGATGACTGGGCACTGCCTTATTATGTGATATCTGATTTTTTTCCTTAGAGATAATGAATAACATATTCCTGATGAGCATCAGAGACAATGGCTCTATTTTTAAAAAGTGTAAAATTGGATCAAAATATAGCATGTTTTCATCCCACATTATGCCAAGAATCCAAGATGGCAGACTCTTCCGATATATCTGTGATAGAACTTAAAAAGTCTTTCCCTTTAAATGTAGGGAGAGGATACCTGGAGTAATCCATTATTTTAACTTTTACAAATATTTATACACCTGTGATTCATTGCCTTCACCAAACAAGTAGTACCAGTGTACTGCTGGCTGAATCAAGGACAATTGCTGGTTGTTTTTGTATCATCACATACATGAGCTATTCAAAGGACCATGTGCTTACAGCGTAAGCGGGGGTATATAGCGTTCATTCTGTCTGTCTGTCCGTCCGTCACATAACTTTTTGTGCAGAGCATATCTCTCAAACTATACCTGCTAGCTTCACCAAACTTGCTACACATGTTACCCATGATCTCTAGTTGTGCCTTTTGAGGATAAGAAAGATTTCTGAATTTTATTTTTTGCGGTTTCCATGGAAACATGAACAAAACAGTGACTCAGTAAGAAGGTCATTTTGTGCAGAGCATATCTCCTTCCATGGAAATGTGTCCAAAACAGTGACTCTATGAGGAAGTCATATGGTGCAGAACTTATCTCCCAAACTATACATTCTACCTCCATCAAACTTCATACACATGTCAACCATGGTGCCTAGATGTGCCTTTTGGGGGTTAGACATATTTCTGAATTTTATTTTTGCGGTTTCCATGGAAACATGACAGTTATCTCTGGAACTGTTCATTCCATATTCATTCAACTTTACACACAGGTTAGGCATTCCCATAGATGTGCCTTTCCTATTTTCAATTATGTCAAACTATATTTGGAAGCGGGGGTATGTGAGCTGTGCTCGCTTCTACACTTGTTAATAATGATATCCATTATAATTTAATCGCCAAACAGTTATTTCTGTAAAATAACAATTTCAATAATAAAAGCACTTTATTCATTGATCACTGATATTGGGGCCAAAGTTCTCCTCTTGATTTCACTGTAATGCATAGACATGATGGTAATGCGGGCTTTCTCCCCCCTATAATACTAGCAGCCTTGATGTTAGTGAAATACTCTTGAAAGCAGTGTTAAACCTGAAATCACCTCGCCTCACCTTCAAACGACAACCTGTGGTATCTTAAGGGAAAAAACAAATCTGAAACCATCAAATTAGTATCATCCATATCCGTGACAATCTAGAAAATCTTACACTGTTCACACTAAGGTGACAATGAGGCTAACACTGTACCTCGTTAGGTTTAATCTCTAATTGCCTACATCCCAATTCGCCTACAAAAACAAAGGTGACTAGTTAAACTATGGCAATGCATCCCTACTGTGACGAGTCCACCATACCTTGGGGTGTCAAGTCTCAATACCACAACTACAATTTATGATGGAAAAGTTTGATTTTCAGCACTTTGTGAACAGTATTAAATTTGCAAGACTAGTTTGAAGTAAGGTACCAGAAAATGCCCAGGTAATATTCGTCCATATGTAATTAGTAGTAAAACATAAAACAAGAAAACATGAACTGTTTTGTTCTTGTTTCGATTCAAATGTTGACAAAGGAAACAATTAATTCATCTGAATAGAAAGTATTCTCAGTACTACTAGATGAATCCACTTTGACAAAGGCGTGATGATAGTTTACCATTGAGTAATCAGTAATCAGCAGACCGTGACATGTTGTTTTAAGATTGTAGGCGAATCGAGATGTAGGCGAATAGAGAACATGCCTTCAGTGACTACCACATCTTTAAAGATCTGGTGAAATGCATTTTTCTCAAGAATGACCTATGATTACCTCTACGTATATTGTATATCAGAATCAATAGAAGATAAAATCGAGACAATATACACTTGCAATTGATTATTAAGACGATTTTAATTTACCAATTTTAGCAATACCATGATTACCACCACGAAACGTTTTGAACTGATTCATTGAGGCGTGACTGATTAACCACAGATGATGGGTCGTTTGTGACCCGCTCCGTGGAGCCTTATTAATTAATTAGTGATGATTATCACTGCCGCTAGATGAATTTATGAGGTGTGTTAAATCACCAAAAACACTTGTTAATGCAATAATAATGTAATTGTCATCTGTGGAATTACCTAGTTGGATATCTAAACATTCGATATATGGAAAATTCAAGTTGTTTGATTGAAGATTTGTTAGTGGAATTAACAATCAAAATGTTGCGAAATTACGGTGAATTATGACATTATATTATATATGATAATGACATTACTCCAGTAACGTCGCAGAAGTCATTTCTTCAGGGGCCACACCCCCGCAGACTTTCATTCTGGTCACCAGGGCTAAAGTAGGCGTTTTTTTAAAAAGCTGTATATAAGTAATTTATGGACCGATTTTAGAAATTTAAAATCGAGCAATTGTCAAATTGACATCACATTTTAATGAATCCAATTTTGACCATATGTCATTGCATCTATCCTTTAAGGCCATTATCGACAAGTATAGCAACCGCTATATGACAGGCAATCAAATGATAACTATGTTTTAAAAATTATCAGTTGTACATAACTTTCCTTATTCATCTCAAATATAAATCTTGATATCTGGATGACCCACATGACCCTGAATCATAACTCATACGAGGGGAAGTCAGTAAGTTCATAGAAGTGAGTATTGATACACCCCTGAAGATAATTCAAGATATCATCGTTGATGTCATTATTGAGATAGGCCATCTAACAATAGTTTATAGACATAAACAACACTTCCCGATCATTTACTGGAGATTTACAGCCTGTTAAACACAGATACCCTCCTGTAATCATGGAAAGTTCTAAAACTGAGCATTGTGCGGTTATCAAGTTTCTCCACGTTAGGTATCCTATTCTGTAACAGTAATAACCATATACTTAACCACATGATATTATTAGCGAAACGCCACATTTTTGTTGTGAACCTGAAAGGTATTAAGCCAAGTTTTACTAATTATAAATCAGTTTAAAAGGATGTCTACCAAATCGAAAGATTTATCGCCACAAAGAACATCTGTTTAAATTCTTTCACGAGAAAATGGAAAGCCATTTCATGGGCGTTGTGATGTTTTATGCATGTTTTAATATAGTACCTGCTCCCACTCAGGTAACACTTATATATATGCCTCTTATGCATTTATCCTTCCTTATATCAATGTTTGAATGTACGTGTATCCCAATGAAGTCAATAAAAAATCTTTGAAAAAAAAAAAAAAAAAAAAAAAAAGTTTCTCACAAAAGAAGGGGTTACTGCAACCGATATACATAAACGTATGACCAATGTGTATGGGAAAGAAACCCCTCAATATTCTACTAAAACTTGCAAAATGGTCAGCTGACTTTAAGCGGGGTCGCAGCTCCTTGGACAGTGACCCACGGTCAGGAAGCCATGTTGAAGCCATTACAGATGATATGGTTTCACACATCCAGGGCTTAATCAGGTTCAATCGTAAAATAAAGGTCAACGATATATCTTCAGAGTGCAACTTCCCAATGCAAGGCATAACTCTTGCCAGTCTCCATTACTGGCTGATTTAGGCCTTGCAGTATTTCCTTAAGAAATCTGTGTTTAGAAATCCAGGCCCGCTATGCATTTCCAGTGCAGCGATTCACTGCCTCTACACAAGAAAGCGAGGGAAATACCGCGAGGGTTAAATCAGCCAGTAATGCAGACTGGCAAGAGTTATGCCTTGCGTTTGGAAGTTGTCAGAGTGTGGCATTTCTCATGGAAGTGTTTGCACCATAATTCATGAGCATTTGCACATGTCCAAGGTGTCTGCAAGACCGGTGCCACGGAACTTAAATGCAAAAGATCGACACCAGAGAGTTGAATCCAGTTGTGAGATCTTGGACATCTTCCCAGAAGATTGGACAAAGGCCACGATTATCCCTCTCCATAAAGAAGGAAATGTAAATAATCCTGATAATTACAGAGGTATCTCCTTATTGTGTGTAAATGGTAAAATATATACCAGTGTGCTAAACACTAGACTGTCAAACTGGACTAATCTGAACTATAAGATCTCTGAGACTCAAGCTGGGTTTAGACAGGGATACTCTACTGGCGATCATATTTTTATCCCCCCTTCCACTTCGTGGCGGGGGGATATAGGTTTGGGCTCCGTCCGTGCGTCCGTCCGTCCGCTATAAAGGGGACACTTTTTCTCAGAAACTATTTAAGATAGTACAACCAAATTTGGTGTGTGGCTTGTGGACATAAATACCTTGATGGAGTTCGAAAATAAGAACCGTGTGATTATTTTTTCCAGAGTTATTGCCCTTGTTCCGTATTTTCGGACTCTGTTCAATGTATCTCCAAAGGGGACAGCTTTTCTCAGAAACTGTTTAGGATAGAGTTTCCAAATTTGGTGTGTGGCTTGTGGACATAAATACCTCGATGGAGTTCGAAAATAAGAACCGTGTGATTATTTTTTCCGGAGTTATTGCCCTTGTTCCGTATTTTCGGACTCTGTTCAATGTATCTCCAAAGGGGACAGCTTTTCTCAGAAACTGTTTAGGATAGAGTTTCCAAATTTGGTGTGTGGCTTGTGGACATAAATACCTCGATGGAGTTCGAAAATAAGAACCGTGTGATTTTTTTTTCCGGAGTTATTGCCCTTGTTCCGTATTTTCGGACTCGGTTCAATGTATCTCCAAAGGGGACAGTTTTTCTCAGAAACTGTTTAGGATAGAGTTTCCAAATTTGGTGTGTGGCTTGTGGACATAAATACCTTGATGGAGTTCGAAAATAAGAACCGTGTGATTATTTTTTCCGGAGTTATTGCCCATGTTCCGTATGTTTGGACTCGGTTCATGCTATCTCTAAAGGGGACAGCTTTTCTCAGAGACTATTTAAGATAGGATTACCCAATTTGGTGGATGGTTTGAGGGCATAAGTACCTTGATGGAGTTCGAAAAATGAGAAGCACACAATTTATCTTTGCGGAGTTATTGCCCTTGTTCCGTACATTTGGACTCTGTTCAAGGTATCACCAAAGGGGACAGCTTTTCTCAGAAACTATTTAAGATAGGATAACCAAATTTGGTGTGTACTTTAAGGCCATCGATACCTTGATGGAGTTTGAAAAAAAGAAGCATGTGATTATTTTTTCCTGAGTTTTTCCCCTTGTTCCGCTTTTTCGACTCTGTTTCAAGTATCCAAGGATATAGCTTTTCTCAGACATTGTTTAACATCAAATCAGTTGTGTGGCTTGAGGATATTGTTACCTTAATGGAAAGGAAATGAGAAGCGCACAATTATTTCTTCTTGAATTATTGCCCTTGTTCTCATTTCTTGTGTCTGGCGGGGGATGTTGATGACTATGTCTTCTTGTTACTCTTAATGCCATTATACAAAGGTGTTTATCTAAGAAACGAAAGAAAATATATGTGGCATTCTTGGATTTTAAAAAAGCATTTGATTCTGTTAATTATGCAAAATTGTGGTTATGTTTAAGGAATATCGGTATTTCTGGTAAAATGTTGGCAGCCCTAAAAGGGATATATAAATCAATGAAAGCTAGCATGTGTAAGACAGAACAATAACCATTGCACAAATTACTTCGACTGCCCTGTGTTGGTTTGAAGCAGGGCTGTATATTGAGTCCAATTTTATTCTCATTCTTCATCAATGAATTGTCAAATGATATAATTTCCAATGGCAAATATGGTGTACAATTATTTCCTGATATGATTGAAATATTACTACTACTGTTTGCTGATGATGTTATTTTATTATCTGATGCTGTGTCTGGATTACAGAGACAACTGAATATCTTACAAACCTTTTCTGATACTTGGGGATTAAGTGTCAATTTAGAAAAAACTAAAGTTGTTGTGTTTAGAACGGGTGGACATTTGGTGAAACGTGAAAAATGGTTCTTTAAAAATGAAATGATCACGATTGTTATATATACATACAAATATCTTGGTATTATTTTTTCTCACACTTCCAAAATGTCTCCAGTACAGCCGACTTAGCGTTACGGGGTAAACGTGCGCTGATGGAAATCCTCCATAACTTGAATAAGCTGAATGTTCTTGAACCCTCCGTGTTTTTCAAAATCTTTGATACACAGATTCAACCAATCCTATTACACGGTTCTGAGGTGTGGAGACTTAATAGGTTTGAAAAAATTGAAAATGTACATATCATGGCGTGTAAAGATTTCTTAATGTCGGCAAACAAACGCAATAACTTACGGCGAATGCGGCCGATACCCATTATATATCAATGCCTTATGTCAGGCCGTTAAATATTGGCTGAAGTTGATTGAAATGCCAAATAAATACATATGAAAGCATATGATTAATCTAGATAATTATGGATACCCAATGTATGTCTCATCATTGCGTATGTTACTGTTTAATCATGGATTTGGTTATGTTTTGATAAGCCAATCTGTTGGCAATAAGATGTTAGATTTAAAAATGTTGCTATCAATATGTTTTACCAATCTTGGAATAGTATTTTACAAAGTAGCACACAATATAGATTATATAAGAAGTTCAAAAGCCTTTTGACTCCAGAAACATATTTAACTGCCATCACTGTCAGAAAATATCGTATTTTATATAAGATTAAGATCTGGCCTATTACGTTTGAAAGCAAATGAAGGCAAATGGTCGAACATTGATTATTGTTTAAGAATATGTCCACTTTGTAAATAAGACGTGGAAAATGATTATAATTTTTTACTTACATGTCACTACTACAATGACATAAGAGAGCAGTATTTCTTAGTGTATTTTTATCCAACCGGTATGTAATACTGTGGGATATAATCATCACCCCGGCTGTCTGTCCGTCCGTCCGTAATCATTTCGTTTCCGGAGCAGAACTCGAAAACCGTTCATGATATCTTTCTGAAACTTTCCATGTGTATTACCCACCAACTGAAGTGGTGCCTTTTGATATTTTCAGATTTCTGAAAATTTTATTTTTGGTCGTTTCCATAGAAACTTGTTGAATTTGGACTTTGTTCAGAGACAGGTTCGTTTCCGGAGCACAGCTCCAAAACCGTTCATCATATCATCCTGAAACTTTGCATGTGTATTACCCACTAACTGAAGTGGTGCCTTCTGATATTTTCAGATTTTTGAAAAAAAGGTTTTTTTTCGTTTCCATAGAAACTTGTTGAATTTGGACTTTGTTCAGAGACAGGTTCGTTTCCGGAGCACAGCTCCAAAACCGTTCATCATATCATCCTGAAACTTTGCATGTGTATTACCCTCTAACTGAAGTGGTGCCTTCTGATATTTTCAGATTTCTGAAAAAAAGTTTTTTTTTTCGTTTCCATAGAAACTTGTTGAATTTGGACTTTGTTCAGAGACAGGTTCGTTTCCGGAGCACAGCTCCAAAACCGTTCATCAAATCTTCCTGAAACTTTGCATGTGTATTACCCACTAACTGAAGTGGTGCCTTTTGATATGTTCAGATTTTTTCTGAAACATTTATTTGTTTCTGTTTCCATAGAAACATGAGAGGGATGTTGGTTGTTGTTGATTTTGACTGCTTCTGGAGCAGAAGTCTAAAACCCTTAACATACCTGAAACTCAGCATCTGTAATACCCACTAACTGAAATACGGTAGTAGATACACAAGTATCTGTCAAAGATGTGTTTTACAAATTTTGTGGAACCGGTGGGATATGTCATCTTCTGATGACTCTTGTTGTAATAACCCAACTCAACTTGTAATTAGTGAAAATGTTATATATGAATTAATGTTGAAATGTACACTTATGTATATGGGCCCAAGGCCTAAAATCATGAATAAACCAACTTGACTTGACATCTACAATCCTGATCCTGATAACTTTCATACCTGTCTGGTTACAGTGGATGAAACGTGCATTCATCACCAGGATCTTGACACCAAGCAAGAATCCATGCAATGGCATCTTCCAAATGCAAGGCATAACTCTTTCATGTCTCCATTACTGGCTGATTTAGGCCTTGCAGTATTTCCTTTAAGATCTTTGTGCTTGGAAATCTGGGCCCTCTATGCATTTCAGGTGCAGCAATCCACTGTCTTGGCACAACAAAGCTAGGGAAATACGGCAACGCTTAAATCAGCCAGTAATGGAGACTGGCAAGAGTTATGCTTTGCATTTGGAAGTTGATGCAATGGAAGCATAAGCACTCTCCTGCACCCAAGCAGTTCAAAACTTCGCTTTCTGTTGGGAGAATAATGGCGACCATTTTCTGGGATTCAAGGGGTGTGATACTTATAGACTATTAACCACCTAAAACTATGATAACAGGAGTCTACTATGCTGACTTCAACTTTGAACCATCGCCCCTACAGATTTGGCGATGATGAACTCAAGGCAGCTACTGGGGCGTCGCTGAGGGGCATAGACAGTCTCAAAGACAAATGGTGCATGGAGGTCCAGCGAGATTATATTGAAAAATAAAGTCAATATGACATCCATTGGCTTCTGTTTTATATCCACTTCTATGAACTTATTGACTTCCCCACGTATATGACAATCTTGTCTTTCTTTCATACAGAGCTGCTGTTGGGAGAACATGGCAATATAGTTGTATAATTATTAATGCTGTTCTGCAGTACTTTTCAGCAGTTGGTAGCAAAACCCTATTTTTTACAGTTCGTGGTGTGGGTTAGGTGTCTCAATATACTAAGCAAAAAATTGAGATTCTTCGTTTCTGGCATAAAGTTAATATGCTCGATCCTTATAGATTTTCTAGTATTATCAGTAGATGGTCGAGTCATTGGAGAAGATCTTGGGTTAATGGAGTTCATAGAATGTTAGTCAGCTGTCGTTTACCCGTAATTGATGTGTTTAATATTTCTCATGAGGAGTTTACTGCAGCTAAAGAACATTTTAAGATGTTAGACTGTTTGGATTGGTTTTCTGGACTTTGGAATGATAACAGACAGGGAAATGAAAATAAATTATGTTCTTATTGTCTTTTCAAGGATTTTCTGCAGGTTGAACACTTTGTTGTCCCTCACCCCCGGATCGGGAGACATTGAATTTAGATATGTATGTCTGTACGTACGTTCATACGTCTGTTTCGTTTCTTGAAAATGTTGCCTACTTGTTTTAGTTTAGCATTTGATGTTTCACAAAAGATAATAGATTTGTAAAATGTATGTAACATCTAGCACAATATACAATTCAAAGAGATAGCTCCTTACAATTTTAAATCTCATGGATGAAAAGGACTATGATCCTGAAATTGTTAACATACTTTGACAAGTATTTTATAACTTCATGTTTGATGGCTCTTCATTGAATATCATAAGCCTATTATATTCATATGTCATAAGTCTTCAACATAAGGTAACAAATCATGTAAAATCTGATGAGCTACAGCTCTATGTTTTTTTGTTTCTGGAGCATAACTTGAAAACTTCAAATTTGTATAGGGATGTTACCAATGTTGTGGTGTGTCTTTTAAGTAGGGGTGACTATTGACCCAAAGAGACTATTGCGATAGCGATAGTCTATTGCTACTTACTATTGCGATAGCAATAGACTATTGTAACTCGCTATTGCAATAACTATTGCGATAGGGTTTTTTGTACAAATACGCAATAATCAGCTAGATATCTTATAGGTTTTAGTAGAAATGTTTAATTGATGTAAGGACTTTGAACCAAAATCAGTAAAAGAAATCATAAATGAAAAGACTTTGTGTCATTTTGCTATTTCCGATCTCTAGTTCTTCCCTTTTGACATTCTAAAATGAAAAATTTTGAATTAAATGCAGTGACGCTTATGTATATCATTCATAATTAAGGGAAATTTAATAGTTTTGATAGTATCGATAGTTAACCTTACTATTGCAATAGCGATAGTGTTTTTGTATATACTATCGATATAGTACTATTGCCAAGCCAACTATTGCGATGCATCGATAGTTCGATGTATTGTTACACCCCTACTTTTAAGGGTAACTCTTTCAGAATTTTTTATTGTCATTCCATTCGTATGTAATAATCATCGCCCTCTCCATCCTCCATCCTTCCGTCAATCTGTCCGTAATCATTTTGTTCTGGAGCAGAACTCAATAACCCTTCATCATATCTTCCTGAAACTTTGCATGTGAATTACATCCCTACTAAAGCGGTGACTTTTCATATTTTCACATATTTCTTGAGTAGAAATCTATTCGCTTTCACTCATTAGATGAAACATAACGCAGGGTTCATTTATGCAGTGTCACTCTTGACTGAATGTTTTAACTTGCATAAGAATCATTGGAACCATGAAATGAAAGTTAACAGCTAAATGTAAAAATAAATGCAAGCCATGACAAAAAAGGTTTCAAACATTGTCATTTGTTTGTATTTTACAAGTTCCAATTTTTCTTTCGATGCCCTAAATTTCTGGGTTATTTATTTATACACTTTAAGATCAATATCAGTGAACGACACTGTATTCTTATTTGCGTTCTATATGAAGTTGTTGTAAAATCTCACCTAAATGCTTGGTATTAGATGGAAGTTTTTCCTTGAAGCACAAAGCTTCCATAGACTTAATGGGTTGTTATTGGGTGTGCAATAAAACATGTTACCTGCTTAACAGAGAATATGTATTAATCCAACCAGACAATCAAAATAGTCTGTAAAATCATCACCAAACACACACATTATTTTATGTTATAAATCATACATGGAGTTTAAAACAGTATGTACATTTCCCTAAGAATCAGGCCCTCATTCACTGAATGAATGCGGTCTATCTGAAATATTCAACAACCCATTTATCTGTACAACTAAGTTTCTCTTTTACAAGATCAAACAGACACTCAAAGATCAATTCTACAGATCCTCTTTTTGTTGTGTTTAAAAAAATCATTTAAATTTTGAGAGTAATTTTTTTCTCAAAAAAAGACATTTATATATCCCTATATATATTTGAAAGGTGGGGGTTTGTTTCCGGAACAGATCTCTAAAACTACATGACCAATCTTCATCAAATTTGCTATTCTGTCTCCTCATATCATGTAGATGTGCCTTTTTGTGGCTTTTTAGACATTTTATGGGTATTTTTCCCCATGGTAAACACTTTTGACTTTGTCTACTTGAAGGGTAGGGTATGTTTCCGGAGCAGATCGGCGCTGTGACTACTTAACCAATCTTCACCACATTTGGTATAATACTACCTCCCCATATCATGTTGATGTGCTTTTTGGAGGTTTGAACTTTAAAATTTAATTTCTTTCAGTTTTCATGGCAATGGGAAAAGGGAGACATGTTTGTACGAGTAAAAACATCTAGTTTTTACTTCATTTTCCTTTAACACACTCATGGGTACAAGAGGCATTGAGTGTGTCCAGCTCGTATCATTGGAGGGGTGGGGAGGGGGAGTTGTGTAAGAAAACAAATCCTATATCAGGCATATATTTGACAAATTGACTTTGAGTTATGTTTCTATTTCTTCCGATGAACACACTAGAAGTGCATGCTCACTATGGGAAGTATGTTTCACTGTTATGAATGAGTGTGGTGAATGCCAGAGCTTTTGCCCTCCTTACTTACTTCACTTTGGTAACACCTCCCTAGCATGCTTTGAACATGGAGCTATTGAAAACCTTTACTCAAATGCTTTGAAATGAATCACTGAAAGTTTGCTATCTTTTGTTCAGCTGTACCACATTTATGACGAATTTTGTAAATTGATATTTTTATGCCCCCAAATCGGAGATTCCAGGGGTATATTGTTTTTCACCTGTCCGTCTGTCTGTTCGTCTGTCTGTTTGTCCTCAAAAACTTTAACCTTGGCCATAACTTTGGATTGCTCAGAGCTAGGGCTTTCATACTTGGCATGTGCATACCTTGTGATGAGACCCTTCAGATGAGGTCATCATATTTGACCTTGTGACCTTGACCTTGCCGCAATTGACATTTTCAGAAAACTTTAACCTTGGCCATAACATTAGATTGCTCAGAGCTAGGGCTTTCATACTTGGCATGTGCATACCTTGTGATGAGACCTTTCAGATGAGGTCATCATATTTGACCTTGTGACCTTGACCTTGCCGCAATGAACATTTTCTGAAAACTTTAACCTTGGCCATAACTTTTGATTGTTAAGAGTTACGGCTTTCATACTTGGCATGCGCATACCTTGTGATCAGACCTTCAGATGAGGTCATCATATTTGACCTTGTGACCTTGACCTTGCCGCAGTGGACATCTTCAGAAAACTTTAACCTTGGCCATAACTTTGGATTGCCCAGAGTTATGGCTTTCATACTTGGCATGTGCATACCTTGTGATGAGCTTTTAGATGAGGTCATCATATTTGACCTTGTGACCTTGACCTTGCCGCAGTGGACAATAATCAGAAAACTTTAACCATGGCCATAACTTTGGTATATCCGGGGGCATCCGTGTTTAACAAACACATCTTGTTTCTATGACAAATATGCCATAGGCATAGCGGCCTAAGGGTAATGCACACTACCAAGGAACGGGTATCAGAAAGTTGTCTTGTTACCCCAATCTCCTTTAGTAATTTATATTTTCTGAACCAGGTACCCGCTTTTATACCCTGTTATGAAGTATATGGGTTATATAATGGTCAGCTCATTGTCAGAACATCCATGTGTCCATTAATCACTTTTTTCTTATGCTCGTAACTCAGACACTAATTGTTCAAATGTTACGAAACTTCATACATATAATCACTATGATCTGTAGATCTGCCATATGTAAGTTTCATACACTCATTTGCATACATTATGCAAGTTTTCTCATTTTTTAGCTCATCAGGCCTGAAAGGCCCGATGGGCTTATGGCATGGGATGGCATCCGTCCGTCCGTCCGTAAACTTTTCGCTTTTTCGACTTCTTCTCCAGAACTACTTGGTCTAGGGAGCTGAAATTTTGTATACAGACTCCTTGGCCAATGGATTTTCTAAATTGTAGATTTGGTGATCCAGTGACCCCAAAAAAGGGCCTCACAGGCCATAACCTAAAAACCTATTTTCATCTTCTTCTCCAGAACGAAAATACATAGAAGACTGAAATATTGTGTGCAGACTCTTTAGCCAATGGAGATTATAAATTGTAGATTTGGTGACCCTGTGGCCCCAAATGAGGGCCTCACAGGCCATTACCTAAAATCCTATTTTCATCTTCTTCTCTAGAATGCAAAGACATAGAAGGCTGTCATGTTGTGTAAAGAGTCTTTAGCCAATGGAGATTCTAAATTGTAGATTTGGTGACCCTGTGGCCCAAAATAAGGGCCCCACAGGCCATTACCTAAAATCCTGTTTTCAACTTTTTTCTCCGGAACTAAAATACCTAAAAGGCTGTAATATTGGGTGCAAACTCTTTAGCCAATGGGGATTCTTACTTGTAAATTTGGTGACCCTGTGCCCCCAAATAAGGGACCACAGCCTTAAAAAAACCTTTGAAATTGAGTTTTGAACTGATATTTTATGGCACTTCAATCACTTAGTAATCTATCCCTAATAAAATACCTGAGGGAGAGTCATCTCAGAGAAACCATTTGACGACTTCTTAGGAAGCTAAGATATTCAGAAAAACATTATATCAGGACATAAATTTTTTCATTCGGTCTTGATCTCCCATCAAATATGGGCGTGGCAGGGAGTCTTTAGACAACTTCTCCTCAAGAACCAGTAATGCTAGAGGTGGAGGGGGGGGGGGGGGGGGGGGGGGGGGGGAAGTAATTGTAAGGAGGATTCATAGACTTACATTGAGTCTCAGAAATAAGTTCTTCTCTTATCAACAACAATATTTTTCAAGCAATTCAAATAGTTAAACAAAATGGAGCACTAAAGCCCAGTGATTTCTGAGGAATTACTATGATGTTTTAGACTGACTGGGTTGATTGTTAATTGAATATTTTGCTCAAGGGTCTGAAGTGAAACCTTTAAACAACTTCTTTTCAGAAACCAGTTGACATAGCAAGCTGAAATTTTCAGAATAACATCTTTGTTATATGGAGACCCCTCAAATATGAGCGTGGCAGGGGGATTGACCCTAAGATCTTTAAACAACTACTGTTAGAAAATTCAAAGTTTGGGAATATGATCTTTGATAGATGGAGACTAAGATTTGTAAATTTGTATTACCCTACTCCTAAAAATAAAGATGTGGCAGGGGGTGCAATTCAAATTGGTGGACCCCTTTAAAGAGTAACTTTCATAATGTCATATTTGGTTTTCATACATGCCAAGTACCACATGTGCTGATTTAAGCTCAAATAATTAGATTTAGGATTCTGCTGCGTCCATCCGTCCGTCCGAAATGGAATAACTCAAATACTATTTACTGGATTCTTTTCATATTTTGTATATGGGTTCATCATAAGGAGAGTAATGCTCCTACAGAGTTTTGTGACCTTGACCTTTATTTCAAGGTCACAACGAGACTTTGTCATTTTACCCTTGTCAGCGGTATATCTCAAGAACTGTTCTCTGGATTCTCTTCATATCTTACACATAGCTTCTCCAAGGGAAGACAAAGGGCTGTTAGGATTTTGGTGACCTTGACATTATTTTCAAGGTCACAGCAGAACTTTGAATTTTTCGACATGTTAATGTACATGTAAAGCTTGTCAGCGGGATATCTCAAGAACCATTCACTGGAATTTCATCATATCTTACACAAGGCATCTCCTAATGAAGACAAAGGGCTGATTAGATATTTATGACCTTGACATTATTCTCAAGGTCACAGCAGAACTTTGAGTTTGGCGACATGTTAAGGTTGTCAGGGGAATCAATATCACAAGAACTGTTCATTGGATTCTCATCATTATCTTACACCAATGGTTCTTTTAGAGAAAATTCAGGGCCCAGTCGATTTTGCTGATCTTGATATTATTTTTCAATTATGAAGTATTAATTTGCAGCAGGGGATCATGTCACCTTAGTGACAACTGCTTGTTCCACTTAACTTACTATTCCTACCCTATTGCCAAATATACATGTAATCACTTGTTTTCCAAAAACAATCAAGCAACAATATTAATATTTTATTTTGTTGAAGCCAAACTATACCTCCCAATTATATGCAAAGTAGTTACATGCCATATTAAACATTACCAACCCAAATTTGTTGTAGATAACATTAAAAAAGTATGTTTGACAAATTGAGCCGTGCCAGTGTGGTGCATTTCCCAGTTTTTTTTTATCAGAAATCATTACTTTCACCTTAAAGGCTTTATCATCACCATACTGTGTCGACTATCATTAAAACGTTGTTTTTTGGGGGGCAAATGTGAGTACTTTGATAAAATAACACCATTTATTAATAATGTCTTGCATAAGTGACTCTAACCACAGACTAAATGGCTGTTTAAGACTTATTGAATTGAACTCACAATTTGATGTATTTGAGAAAAATTGAAGAATTTCCAATTGAGGGGGACAAAATGAATTTGTCTTGTTTTAGTCAAGTGTGTCCTGCCTTTTAGTTAACTATGTTAGAGAATATCCTAATCATGTCTAGTTTGCAGTGTAAGACATGCTCCAGGCCTGTGCACTGCAGACTTACATCTTGGGAACAAATCAGCATACAAAACAGCTGCACACATTGCTTTCCCTATTCCTCTTGGTGAGAGACGTTCAGTTATCTTCCCATTTGCGTAACTTACAGGCTATTTTCATACCAGTGTGTGTGTGTGTGTGTGTGTGTGTGAAAAAGTGGACTTGTAATTCCAGGATGTCACTGTACAGTGGTGATGTTGCTCTGTTGATGTTCGCCTTTCATCGATTCTGATTCGCCAGCTTGATTTCAAACCATTCCCTGCAACAGCAGTATGGATTTCAACCATTTTTAGATCAACAGGCCTTCAAGACCAAATATGCTTATGGCATAGGGCGATGTCTGTCGTCTGTAAACTTTTCACATTCTCGACTTCTCCTTTAGAAACTGTATAATTCGGGTATCAAAGTTTGTTCGTAAAGGATAAACCACTTTAAACCAAATGGAAACCCGCCTAGGAGGAAACAGCCTATGGGGCAAAGCCCCGCAGGCAGTTTCCGACTAGGAGGTTTTCTATTTTCAACCAAAACCTGAAATCATGATTTATCTGTCTTATAAACTGACACAGCATCAATACTAGATGAAAATAATAAGTAAAAGATCGAAATGTGTTCATTGTATAATAAGATTACCAGGGTCTTCTTATGTGAAAACTCGGGTACATGGTAATAGCTGTATTGCAAATGTTAAGGATCAAAATCAATTACCCAAGTTGTCAGCTGGAAGTTTCCGCAGGAAGGTCTTTGTCATATTTCAAGAAACCTTCCCCCCCCCCCCTCAACAAATACATCAAGATATATTCCGATATTTTAACCCCTCCAATCATAGATCACAGTTGTATATTGTTTTTCACCTGTCAATCTCTCTAACCATGGCTATAACTTTTGATTGGTCAAAGAAAAGCCTTTGATACTTCATACGAGTATCCATTGTGATAAGACCTTTCACATGAGTTCGTAATTATCTACCTCACAAGCTTAACCTTGGCAAAGGAAGCATATTTCGAAAACCTTAATCATGGCCATCACTTTTGATTGGAAACATTTTCTGACAACTTTAAGCTTGGCCATGAGGTTAACTTTTGATTAGACATTCACTTGAGGTAGTAGGAGTACATTTTTACCTTGAAGATACTTTGATATGTTAGTATATCACATCTTGTTTAATGAATTTCTGTCTTTTTCAGATAAACCTGTATTTGTTGTCCCGAATCCTGTACGGCTTGATAAAGTTAGCGGCAAAGCGAGGGTACATTGCGCAACCGAAGCGTGACCCATTCCCACTTTTTGCTGCGGTTGTGTGGGGAGTAGTGTTGTGGATGTTTGAGTATGAGAGGGACACTCTGCAACCATCCCTGAAATCGTCCATGACCTACCTGTATGATGACAGCAATAAGTGGCATAACCTCAGGGACTTCATTATATACAATAAGTAGAATAGCATTGTTTCTACATTTATATATTTTTATGCACTTGTATATTTACCTTGTCAATGCAAAGCAACTTGAATATGTTGTTGACATAAACTAATTAAGATGCAGCTGTAAGGCAGGGTGCACACTACGTCTTTCTTGCGATGCGTTAAAAAAACACAGACACTGTATTTTTCATAAACTGCGCACACTACGTCTGATGCGTCAATGTGATGCGATGAAAATAGGTGCTGCACCTATTTTATCGCATCACAAACGAAATCTCATGGAGGATTCCCTATCTTGCGTCATATTTTACACTTCTTGAGGGGGTTTCCCCATTCAAACCACATGGAAGGAAAGTTGGTAGGCCTATGTATCATGCGTGCTATGTTTATGTCTTGATCCATAATTATAAATCCTGTTTTTATATAGTTTTGAAAAAAATGTTTGATATTACTGTTGCCGACATATACATGTACATATTGTTTGTTTTGAAGATAATCCTGAAATTTCTTAAACATGTTTTGTAAGACTATTATTTGTATAATAAGAGCCTAGCTATGTTTGCATCAATATCTGTAGACTACAATGCACTAGAGATATATAGCACCTTATATGAACTTTTAATGAAGGCCATCCGTCCATCCATCCTTCCATCTGTCCGTAAACTTTGTGCTTTTTCGACTTCTTCTCCAGAACCAATAACTCTAGAGAGCTGAAATTTTATGTGCAGACTCCTTTGCCAATGGGGATTCTAGTAAGGGCCTCACAGGCCATTACCTAAAAACCTATTTTTATATCTTCTTCTCCGGAAGAAAAAGACTTAGAAGGCTGTAATATTGTGTGCAAACTCCTTGGCCAAGGGGGATTCTAAATTGTAGATTTGGTGACCCTGGGGCCTCAAATAAAGGCCTCACAAGCCATAACCTAAAAACCTATTTTCATCTTCTTCTCCAGAACAAAAAGATCTAGAAGGGTGAAATAAAGTGTACAGACTCTTTAGCCAAGGGGGATTCTAAATTGTAGATTTGGTGACCTTGGGGCCCCAAATAAGGTCCTCCCTCACAGGCCATGACCCAAAAACCTATTTCATCTTCGTCTCCAGAATGAAAAGACCTAGAAGGATGAAATGTTGTGTACAGACTCTTTAGCCAACGGAGATTTTAAATTGTAGATTTGTTGACCCTGTGGCCCCAAATAAGGGCCTCACAGGCCATGACCTAAAAACCTATGTTCATCATCTTCTCTGTACAGAACAAATTTAGAAGGCTGTAATATTATATACAGACTCTTTAGCCAATGGGGTTTCCAAATTGTAGATTTGGTGACCCTGTTGCCCCAAATAAAGGCCTCAAAGGACATAAGCTAAAATCCTATTTTTACGTGGTGGAGCCAATTAAAAGACTATCAAATTCAAATGTAATACTATTGATTTTAATCATACCAGCTTTCAAAAAAGACATTATATAAATGCATGGAGTGCCATAAATGATTGTTGGGAAAACAACATGTAAGATATATTTCACTGGCTGTAATTGGAGTTCAGGGTCTGTATATTATGTAATGTTATGTGTTGACCTACCACCTGGCTTAATTGACTGCTGACCCCACTACCTGGAGAGATGCATAACACACCTCGTTTATAATATCTCTGCACTGCTGTAACAGAGGTTTCTAATAACAAGTTTCAAACTCCTGCTTTTGTAACAGTGTTTTAGACTTACACTCAGATTCTGAATAAAAGTATTAATTAGTAAATTATCACAATTTTATTAAATATTGTAAAGAGGCCTATGAGAAATGGGTTTTTCAAAGTCTTATACAAGTCACCAAGGAAGCATCAGAAAATTTAAGACTAAGAGAAGTTAAGACTTGAAAACTAAGAATTGAGGGTCTAACAAAAATTGTATGTTATAGTTATTTTATAAAACCTTTATCATATTTCACATATGGCCAATGGCTCTTTTTTTCTTTCGTGTCTTTGTATACAGTGTGTAAGCTAGACCACAATGCTTTGCGCTTTAAAATAATAGAGTTGATCTATATTTAGACTGGAGTAGTGCAATTTCTCGGCTTATTTTGGGTCGAAAAAATCTGAAAAATTAATGGGCATTTAAAATATGTTACAGTCCAGGGTCTGCATGTTAAGTAATTGCGTTGTGTTGACCAATTAGAATACAAAGGGAACTCATATACATACGTTATTACTTCATTCTTATTCCCCTGAGGAATATTTTTGACATGTTCACATTCAAAGTCAAAGGTCAAGGTCATAACTTCTGAAATCACTGAAAAAAATCCTTGTAAACACAATAACTTGAAATGTTTGTGTGCTTGAGGCCCTTATTTGGTATTTATCAAGTGTGGAGAATTGCCAAGATTTAGCTAAAATCCATAACAGGTCATGGTCAGTCACGACACCTTATGCATATATGGCTTATTGTAACTCCCATGACAGGGGGAGGCAAAACATTAGGTTTCGGTGCTGCTCTAGTTTGATATGTTAATCTTTTTCTTAGATGTAGTGAATAATGCAACACCTGATGAGCTACAGAACCAATGGCTCTATTTTGTAAAAATAACTGTAATAAATTGTCAAGGAAGTGAATCTAGTTCATTGTTATTACCAGTAATAGGTTTACTTTAATCATCCTTAAAATTTATCTAGGCAAATTTGTTTGCAAGACCTTTTGTGATTCCTTTGATGAAAAATTATTACTTTGGAGATCCATTCTCTTCCCACAGAGGATCTTCTTTCACATTTCCGATCCTACCTCTGTTCCACATGGCCTGATTTCCAGGGAAACAGCCAAAACCCCTAGCGGATGAAAGGCGAACCTCATACTATATCCCTGCTTCTTAACCAATGAAAACTCATCTTTCATCGACCATGTTGACCGAGTGACTTCAAAGATCTAGGCATTTGACTCTTAAGGGTCCTTCGAATATGTCTGTTGTAAATAACACAAATGAACTATTTTGGGTATTTGTCTCTGGTGTAGTCTTTATTTATTAGGATGTTTATGATCAATTTTTTTCACAAAATCAAATAGTATTTTTTGAGAAAAACACATTAAACGAGAAATATTTATCTTACGTTTGCTTTTATCATTATGACGTGTCATTGACAAACGGCGTCGCTAATTGCACAACTAGATTGCAACCAAACAGGACACTTCATTTTTGCCGGCGGAATCAAGCCATAAAAAAACAGAGGTTAGGATCGGAAATCTGAGGGAGTAACCTCTGTGGGAAGAGAATGCAAGAACGTGTGAATGACAGGATTCTAGACACCAGGCATTGCAAGACTAGACTATACAATCGGTGGCAATTTGAGATGTGTATCTTTATCAGATTGCGATTGGACTATACCAATGAATGGGGATCGATGATGCCAGGGGACAGGAATGCAGTGTAGGTTGCTGGTGAAAGAGGGATATCTCAATTCTGTATATCCATTGTCTAGAATTGTGGTTTTGAAAAATAGTCAGCCGTTACTGACAAGGTTAAGTATGTCCTTAACCTCGTGCGTTAGCACACCTATTTAACCAACATGTTTGAACAAATACTCGTTTGTTTGAAATAAAACTTAACCAAAATGTTGGTGCAAATACTCTAATTGTATAAAGTATTTGGTGAACTGTCAGCTCCTTTATCAACTCTTTTCTGAACGTTCTGAATGTTCTTCATTATTGCAGCATCAACTATAAAACTCCCGTGAAGTATCGTTGAGCAGAGTACAAGTACATGCTCGGCGACTGTGTACGCCAGTGTTATCAAAGTATTCCAGTGTTTGTCCAATCGGCGTGGTTTTCAGCTCTCCGTAGGATAATGGACATTTACAAAAAGCTCGCGCTTGTGTGGCGCCTGTTAGATATATTGACAGAAGGCTTTACACTGTACTAACGTGGTGATGTGGAGGATAGACTGTCCCCCCACAGTTAATTCTGTCATACGTTTGGTCCACTTGAGACCTTGCACATTTTGACCGACTGTTCCTATGTGTAAGGGTAATGAAAACGATTTCCTAAAATTCACCCCAATTAAACGTTTTATAGCATCAGGCCTATAAGGTCAGACAGGCTTATGACATGCGCTGTCGCCCGGAAACTTTCCCCCTTTCCCCCCTCCCCTCATCTCTTCCAAATCCAACTAAAATATAAGGGAATTACAATTTACATTCCGAAAAGTTCACATTTATCTAGCAAAATGAACCAGATACAATAAGCGGAGAAATATAAGCAATATAACTGAAAATTGCGATTTGAGAGTACCGAATATAGAAAAACATTCAAATCTATAAACAAATTTTTTTTTAAAAAAGTGTCATGGTTTAAGAGGCTTTTCAAAAACGATTCAAAATATAAAACATCATGAACACAAACATGAATTTTGTCCTGAATTTCATATCAAAGAAAGTATACGATATTATCTCCCTACGCGAGTAAACAATCTCTCCAAAACTCATTTGTACTCTTAGTCAGTATACTTTCTATGATATTCTTACACTCTGGTATAGTGATGAGATACGAAGCGGTAATATGTTATAGACACTTTGTCAAAATGTCAAATACCGTGAAACACATTTATAAAATGCCGAAATTTCTAAAGCAATAAAACGTATGTAAAATAAAAACTACAACTACATAAAAATACATGGATGCCTTTTTGTCCATATATTTTAGCTCACCAGATCTGAAAGGCAAGGACCGGTATCAACCTCAACTCCCCAGTCTTCATCATCAAACAATATAAATCCCGATAAGCTACAGAGCCCACTGGCTCTATTTTTACAAGATCTAGTACAACCAAGCAAAGGATGCAGAATATTGATTGTTGTACTACCGGCAACATACAATAAATAACTACAAGTACAGAAGCAAATGGGATTTGGAATTAAACAATCAATTCCTTATTATGATTGGAAATATATCTCATCAAAGTACCTTTCAGGGCACTTTTTACTTTAAAACACCAATTTCGATGCAGTATTATTCACAGGAGATGCTTTCAAAAATTAAATTGAGTGAAATCAGTTTGTTGTACTTTTTATCCCACCGGTATGTAATACCGTGGGATATAGTCATCGCCCCGTCCGTCTGTCCGTCTGTCCGTCCGTAATCATTTCGTTTCCGGAGCAGAACTCGAAAACCATTCATGATATCTTTCTGAAACTTTGCATGTGTATTACCCACCAACTGAAGTGGTGCCTTTTGATATTTTCAGATTTCTGAAAATTTTATTTTTTTTCGTTTCCATAGAAACATGTTGAAGTTGGACTTTGTTCAGAGACAGGTTCGTTTCCGGAGCACAGCTCCAAAACCGTTCATCATATCTTCCTGAAACTTTTCATGTGTATTACCCACTAACTGAAGTGGTGCCTTTTGATAATTTCAGATTTCTGAAAATTTATTTTTTTTTTCGTTTCCATAGAAACATGTTGAAGTTGGACTTTGTTCAGAGACAGGTTCGTTTCCGGAGCACAGCTCCAAAACCATTCATCATATCTTCCTGAAACTTTGCATGTGTATTACCCACTAACTGAAGTGGTGCCTTTTGATATTTTCAGATTTCTGAAAATTTTATTTTTTTTCGTTTCCATAGAAACATGTTGAAGTTGGACTTTGTTCAGAGACAGGTTCGTTTCCGGAGCACAGCTCCAAAACCGTTCATCATATCTTCCTGAAACTTTGCATGTGTATTACCCATTGACTGAAGTGGTGCCTTTTGATATTATCAGATTTTTTCTGAAATTTTTTTTTCTGTTTCCATAGAAACATGAGAGGGATGTTGGTTGTTGTTGATTTTGACTGCTTCTGGAGCAGAAGTCTAAAACCCTTAACATTCCTGAAACTCTGTAATACCCACTAACTGTAGTACGGTAGTAGATACACAAGTATCTGTAAAAGATGTGTTTTACAAATTTTGTGGAACCGGTGGGATATGTCATCTTCTGATGACTCTTGTTGAATTTAGTTGAAACTATAATACTCATACGTTGTATGAATGTGCTATAGTCCAAGAGATATGGACCAAAGTCATCAATTGGATTCTAGATAAAACTTGCACCCTTGTTCACTTTGATAAGAAAAATATATCATTCGGATACCCTGAAAAAAGAAAGGATGTGGTAAATCGCATAATAATAATAATAATAATAATAATAATAAAACAATATTTTCAAATGAAGTTTATCAAATAAACATCCAAACATGTCTCATATTGAAAATGAGATTGAAATGCCAGTCGAAGTTTATTTTTATCGAAAAACTGACAATGTACTGCGACTTTGTTCATTTGGTCTAAATCCCCACTCAATTTTGGCGTAACGAGTGTCCACCCAAATTTTGTAAACGACATCTCAAAAAGCAAAATTTGAAATAATGTTAGGCAACTCAAATTTGGGAATATGATCTTTGATGGATGGCGACTAAAATTTGTAAATATCATTACCCGAGTCCCAAAACAAGTTCGTGGCAGGTGTGCGACTGGTGCATCCCTATAATGACCTTGATAAAACGGTCAATGTTGTCATGTTGTGCATGAAAATAGCAACAAAATGGACCAAATGTCATGCCTGTAGTACAATCGGTATGGGAAATAAGGCAATTAAATAGTATTCATTTAGCACCTTCACAATGCAAATCATAACTCTTGCCAGTCTCCAATACTGGCTGATTTAGACCTTGTAGTATTTCTTTAAGATCTATGTCCTAGGAAATGCGGACCCACTATGCATTTCAGGTGCAGCGATCCGCTATCTTGGCACAACAAAGCAAAATACTGCAATGCTTAAATCGGCCAGTAATGGAGACTGGCAAGAGTTATGACTTGCATTTGGAAAGTTGTTCATTGGGCTGTTCTAACAGAAAATTTGACTAATTGGCCACTTACTCAATTCATCATGTAATGAACTCCATGACCAGTGGCCAGCGGCTGGTAGTACTGAGAGGGCTGGGGGAGGGATGTCGTTAGGTCAGCGAGTGATGGGTGTATGTATGTGTAGCTGGGAGGTGCATGGGTTACACGTTATTTGCTGCCTATGTTTAAAGTGATTTCATTTGTTTTTTAATCTGTTGCCTGCTTTAGAATAGCATTTAATATTTCACAAGATAACAGATTTGAAAGTAAATATGTGACTGTTTATCGTATGTTTCGTAATATCAAAGAGTTAGATGGTTTATTTTACTTCTGATGAATGAAAAACACTAGAATCCTAAGACCAGCAGGTTATATTTGCATATTAGGTGCAATTCATTGCAATTTATTATTAAATTCACATGTCAAGTCTTTACCAAAATTAAAACCTTATGAGATACAGAGCCACTGGCTCTATCTTATTGTTAAGGTTTTGAGGTAAGTCTAGGCATGAACATCCTGCTTTCTCTCCGACGAGTCGTTGATGACCTGCCAATCAGAGTTGACATGTTTACAAAACATAATTCCATTCGCATGAATCTTGTAAAACGTTTTGTCTACAGGCGTCAGAAATGGTGTCTAGGTTTCTAACGTCATCTAAACAGTGTGTTCCTATATCATGTAATACTAGTCAAACCTGACCACGGTGCTATGGAAACTACCCGAAGGTGCAGACTTGAAACCCAGTTTCTACACTTAAAACGTGCACTTGTCTTCAGCCAATCACATTACATTGTTGCTCCACGTGACAATTTGAAATTATCGTCTGCATTTTCAGCAGTTCAGTCGGAAGGTGAAATTTGGCAGAGATTTGGGAAACTATCGTATTTAAGATATTATTCAGGGAGATGACCTGTTGAGACATATCAACCTTTGGAAATATACCAGAAACAGAGGTAAGTTCTGACGTGTGTAGCAATCGTTCAATGTCGATTTGCTTTATGAATCTAGAATTGTCACACATTGCCATCAAATACATTTTTAAATTTATTTTATATTTTAAGTATTGGAAAACACGTTCGTTTGAATGTAGTGAACAATAATAGTTCATTAGTAGATCTACCTCGTGCTTTTATATATGATTATTCACAAACATGTTAAATTGTTTTGTTATAGATACTATTTAAAGAAAACTTATACAGCATGTACATATGACAGATGTTCAAAACTCGGGTCCCAGTGACAGTGTGCGCTCTGACACTCCCGATAGCAATTCGTTTTGTGTTATACATGTAGATTTGTCATAATATACAATAATACATGTTTTAGCTTTATAATCATAGAAAACACATTCTCATGAAAGTGAATAGAAAGTGATGCGGCCGATTTGAGTGGTGATTTTACACAGGATAACCTGTTGCGAAATAAAATAACAAACAAGAGAACATGAACTTTTAAATTTTAATTTCAATTACAGACACTACATGCTCTTGAACCATTGATGATTTATCGTAAGGGTTTGAAACTTTCTTTCTGTTTCTGTTTACTAAACATGATGAATCTAGTTTTCGATTTTAAAATGTTGAAAACCGATTTAATTGTTGTAATAGTGTATATGTTTCTTCGCGTTTATTATGAAAGGAGAGAAATTTTATTTACAATCTATCGCAATTTTGACTCATTTTGCCAGAAAAGGTGCTGAAAAAATTATTAAATATAACCAACACGAAACTAGGATGTTCACATTGCAAACAGTTCACATTCAGAGATTATTTGTTAGTTTTAGATGTAATTAAAAGCATTATTCCATTTCTGTTTAAAACCAACTTTGTTACAAAGGCAGACAACGAAATTCGAAATGTTCACGTATTTGCACTTTAGTGTATAGTACGCGTTGGTAAACCACTAAGGTCTATGTTCCTAACTTAGTGTAATATGGCCTTGAACAATAATGCGTGTGTATGATATGTGCCAAAATTGATTTTGTATTGCTGATGCGTGTCATATTTTGAACTTTATATTGTAAGTTATTTACGATCTATATTGAACTCAATGTTTTTCAATAGTGTAGCAAATTGATTTTAACTCCAACATTGGGAAATGATTTTCAAAAAAGAATAATTATATATTGAGTAAATGGTAACTGTCTCGGTGAACTTCAGTAAATTGCAACTCATTACATTATGTAATTATTTTTTCAAGTTATAGATATATTTTTCACCTTGGAATGAATCTTATTTTCGAGTGTTTAACATATATTATAAAGATAAATTAACAGTGTTATATTTACATTTTGATAATTTAAAATGTCTATAGACCTGACATAAAGAATTGATGTTGGGGAAGAATTTAGTGTGTATTTTGAAATATGTAGTGAGCAGTGTTCTTAGCCGTTCAAAACAATTCACCATGGCGCTACATCCATTCCTCACTGCGAAATGTTGCGAGTTATTTGCATGAAAGCGAAACCAAAGATTTCCATATTCTAAACAATGGAACCTAACAGATGGACTGATAGGAGCTTTAGGGGCAATCTCATATATATTGGTATTTTTCTAAAATATCTCGGATATTTAAGTGATACCAAAATAGCTACATAAACACCCCGTCAATAAGACCTGACTATCTTAGTTTACATATTATGTACTAGCAATGTCATTATCCTTTTAGTATCGTATATACATGGACATGGCGTAACAGTCAACCCAAAGGATCGAACAGTATCAAATGTATTACGTTACCCGATTTCACCATCGTAAGAATATGGCAGTGTGTAAAAGTGTTGTATATACTTTATTTAAACAGGGCGCTGTTTTATATGTATACCTCAAAATAGTTGTGTATAAAACTGTTGAGTTTGCGACCGTCGTTTGATGAAGTACGTTGTCGAACTATCGGACGTATGAGAACAGTGGTTTGAATAAATGCACACCAATCTCAAGTCAAAATACATGAACCTATATAGCTGATAATATATTGTTACAGTTCTGATGAAATTCGTGTTCATGGTTCTCATGGGTTTTTTTGGGTTTTTTTTTAAATTGTTAAAAGTTTGATAAACTAATTTAATACAAATGCATAATACAGTTAAAACTTTAGAAGTATTCTTACTTATTTTGTTCAGTTATACTTTTGTAAGTTTTAACTGGTGAGTACGCTGCTTAGTAAATACTGCGTTTGTTGTTAGGATTGTCATGAGGATATGAAAAACATCGACGATTTCATTGTGTGACAGTATGCATGATCTGATGGAATATTTAATCCCGACGATACGCAATACCCCCTAGCCGTTTCAATGGATACGTTTGTATACGACATATATGTAGATGAAGTCATATGAAGTACATAGCTCGTGCACAGATAAGCTGCGTATCTACGTATTTTACGCAGATACGCAGGCATTTTCTTTAAAACTCTATACAATCATAATATATATCGTAATGTACGCAATAGTTTGGAGACACTAGCGTATTTGAACATAAACTTGCCACGATTTGATATCAAAGCTCTACATCAGTGTTTGATATGTATAAACCGATGTCTCTGTTTTAGATTATGGGGAATCTGAATAATAAATCTCATAAAACTCTACGACAGTATTTGTTTGTGTAAAACGAAGCCTCCTCAATAATGTTAGTTGTTTTACTATCACCATGTACGTTATCAAAATAGCACTGTCAGTCGGTGGTCATAAATCTTTCTTTTTGTAACAATTATTTACAAGCTAAGAAAACATTAATTTAATTTTAGACAATTGTTTCATCAATTTGTCATGCAAACGTGAACGAATGAAAATAAGTCTAGATGACTTATTATTCTATGAAATGACAGATACAATTATTGCATTTACTCTTTTAAAAAGACATGACCAAAAATATTTTAAAAATTGAAGAAGTACATTAATTGTAAGATATATGTTCAATAGTAAGAATAACATAATCATATAAAATCTTGAGTGTAGTGTAATCCCATTTTTATATAAAATACCCAGTTGTCATAAATCGGAGGAGTACCATTTTACTGAACATGCAATCAAAATCGAAATTACTCAATGGTAACAAAAACAAGGGGTAAATACCCAATAGGTCTAAAAATTACCTGGAGCACTGCGCACATGCGTGTGCAAACGTGCAGTAGGAGAGCATTTATACTTTCACATGAAGTAACGCACAAGTGTTTCCGCATCTATCTATGTGTGAACCCCTTAGCAACGCTTAGCAAATTTTCACACTGTTTTCTGTACCTGTGCGTTAACAATTTGTCATGAAACTATTATTCTAATGAAACGTTAAATGTACCGAAACTGTGTCCTCAAATTTAACAGAAATGTAAAGATTGTTTCGCCCTTATTATAGTTTTTGTAATACAGAACAAATAATAATATACATTTCTGTTCATTGAGTAAGCATGAATGGGACATTATACGAATTATAAAGGTTTAATCATCAGAAAGACTAGTACACGCATGAGTAAATTGAATAGTAAATGTCACTACATTCACGTTCTGTAAACGACGTATAAGAGAGTAAATACTTACAAGAATGTTTCTATCTTTATTAAGTGTAATATTTTTTATAAGTTGTAGGAGTGATAACATGTTATATGAGCAGTCCCCTCCTCAATATAACCATTGCTTGTCCTGACTTACTTCAATGTACTTACATTCTTAAATGGTACAATTCATATTCACATATCTCTTACTCAGATTTACCACACTGCATAATGCATCAAAAGAAATGAGTGATCTTTTTTTTCTTCAGTGATTTTGACATGTTTTTAGCAGAACTCGCGTATCAGAATTTAGATCGACCTTACTTTAATTTTGTTCCTAAAGCGATGAAATCTCCAAATTGCTTCTCTGTCTTATTCATCTGATCAATTAGATCTTCAACAAGTTCCCCTGTGTCAGAGTAGGCCGACTAAATCCAGTGCGCGATATTTACCCAGAGCAACCAAGGCACTGCAATTCAGTAAGAACACCAGTTCGCGTAATTATGTAGTATGGTTTTGCAAAAAAAAAAGTAAAGCCGTCCTACTTTTACCTCTCACCAAATATTTAACGACTAAACAAACTATCCATGCTCGTGCTATGTATTTCAAATACCTTGCAGTGTTAGTTAACGAACGTAGAAACAACCATGCTTTTAAAAACAATATAAAACATAACACTCCATTCCCCATAGGATTCACAATTTCCCTTTAAAATGTGCACTTGTGTGTTAGTGTGACCGTACAATGGGACAGTCTAGAAGATGCATCCAACTGCAGGAGTCGCCTCTACTGGTCCAATTTGGTTTGGATCGCACCTTGCCCTCGCACGTGCACAAATTGTGTGTATTGTGTGTGCTCTCGGCGTTTGGTGTTTGACTCGACATCCTCAGACAATAGCGAAATGGGAGGGGCGTACGTCGTACTGTTGTTGAATTCACAACACGCTGAAGAAATGTCCCTTGCCTTGCAGAGGATATCTTAGAGGGTCGCTGAATGAGGGATATATGACAACGATCGACTCGCTTGGGTGTATCCTGTGCTGGTATGACTTGTTTATGGTATGTTCACATATTGCTTCTTCTTACACAAATTTATTA
The DNA here is from genome assembly GCA_936450465.1 of Gibbula magus. Taxonomy (NCBI): domain Eukaryota; kingdom Metazoa; phylum Mollusca; class Gastropoda; order Trochida; family Trochidae; genus Gibbula; species Gibbula magus. Next base: position 45,136,141 of record OW388304.1, on the reverse strand, counting down.
GTGGGGCTAATTATTGACAAAGAATTTCACTCGTTCAAATAATCTACAAAAATACAAAATAAAACTATACAAATGTCAAATATATTTAATAATATTTTTATAATATACGATTATAATATAGTTAAGAACTATGTTGAACATTTTATCAAATATTTGAATAAATAATCAATAAAAAATATGCATTTCTGAGCACTAGTGTACTTGGATAAGGCAGGTAGTTAAACTCGATGAGTTTAACTACCTGCCTTATCCAAGTACTACCGAATCCAAAAGTACAACGAATATATCTAACACACACAGATATTATATCATTGTTCATCATATTTACAAAGCATCACGTATATAGCAGCTGATGGCATTCTTAACACTTTAATCCCAAATTTAATATTCTTGATACAACCATATAACCTTCTACATTCCAATTCTTCCTAGTTCACCCAGTACTTCATTGTGGACAGACGTGCTTATTCTCAACATGTATTTAACGTATTTTGTATGACGACACAATAGTTTTTTTTGTTATTTCAGTACATCATATTTCATCACCATATGCTAGCATAAGTGTATAAACATCAACACTAAAATTGGGAAATTTATGCATATTCCTTTTAACAGGAGCACGTACTATGTTTGCCTGTTAAGCCAATATTATAGATGCACGTGAAACTTGATGTTTCATGAAAACAAATACTCAGATATGTGTAATATGACACAACATTTTTAGTTTTAACGTGCGTAAGCTATTATCATGTTGAGAAAGTGTATCTCCATTGTTTGATATAAGTATTTTATTGTTGTCAATAGTATGAAGATGTTTTTCTCTTTTTTGCACAACAATAATAAATTCAAAAAATGCAGTTACATCTTATGCAAATTTTATAATTAGCCTCACAATCAATTGAAATCGCCATTTAAATTCCCAGTTTTCATAGAAAATCAAAATGTCTTTTCATTCACATTATAGTATTTCCATTTTCAGCTCATCAGGCCTAAAAAGGCCCGATGGGCTTATGGCATGGCATTGTATCCAGCGTCCGCCCGTCTGTAAACTTTTCGCTATTTCGACTTTTTCTCAAAAGCCAGTGAGAACGTTTTAATGTTGTGTACATATTCCTTGGCCAATGGGGATTTTAAATTGTAGATTTGGTGACCCTTTGACACCAAATGTGGGTCACAGTTGTCATGACCTTAAACCTACCTTCACTTTCTTCTCCATTACAAAAAAGGTCTAGAAAGCTGAAATGTTGTGTACAGACTCCATGGCCAATGGGGATCCTAAATTGTATATTTGGCGACCTTGTGACCCCAATTATCAATACCGTATTTATCAATAGATTGTTTTATTCCATCCTCTGTAATTTCGATTCTAATTAAAAACCTCATATCTAAAAAAGTGTACAATCCTCACAATATGAACATATTCTTTACAATAAACATTATTTAATATACTCTCCGTGATAGTTAACAATATGCCCAATTATCCTAATCTGTCTAATCCCGACAATCTTTACACAGATTAAAGACAGAGTTATCGCTCAAGTGAACTGCACTCACCCCTCACCGGCAGGTGGCCTACCTTATATGGTCATTGCTTTTCTGTCGGCCATCGAAGCATGTTGTGTTTTGATAGCTCTCTAATTCGATAGTAATAAGATTTTTGTCTCGACTTTGTTCTCTTTCTCAGTTGTATTTTCTGTCTGAGGGTGGTTAGACTGTCTTTCGCGAAGTAGTCTCTCTCCTTTAGACAGGTTTAGTAGTTGTTGACTGCAGTTGACGTGTCAACTGTTGTTGATTTCGGGGTGCTCGTTCTGCACGTGCAGTCCGTGCAGGTCGGTGATCTCGGGGCCGCTTGCGCGTGCCGCCTGTCCCTTGCGTGGCGCTTGCCGCCTGCCGCCTGCGCTTGGTTGCTCTTGCCGCTTGCGCGTGGGTAGCGCCTGCCGCCTCCTCTTGATAGGTTGTCACCTGGGTTGGACAGCGCTTGTCGCCTGGGTTGGATTGCGCTGCCGCCTGCGTTTGTTTAGCGCTTGCCGCTTGCGCGGGGATAGCGCCTGCCGCCTCCTCTCGGTAGATTGTCGCCTGGGTTGGACAGCGCTTGTCGCCTGGGTTGGATTGCGCTGCCGCCTGCGTTTGTTAGCGCTTGCCGCTTGCGCGTGGATAGCGCCTGCCGCCTCCTCTTGGTAGGTTGTCGCCTGGGTTGGACAGCGCTTGTCGCCTGGGTTGGATTGCGCTGCCGCCAGCGTTCGTTTAGCGCTTGCCGCTTGCGCGGGGGTAGCGCCGGCCGCTCGCGCGTTCTCTCTTTTTGCTTGCTGAGTATGACTTCGCCATACTCGGCGTTCTGTGGGACGTGTGGCTATAGGAAGTCAGCGCGATTTGATCCCCACTCCCTTTGCCGCCTGTGCCGCAACCTTTGTCCGGACGCGGACAGGTGTGAGGAATGTGCTGACCTCTCGGTGGCGGAGCATCGCGAGTATCGCAACTCCGTTAAGAAGAGTGAGAGTCAGTCTAAGCTGAGGGCGTCCAGGCGGCCCTCTCCGTCCGCTACCGCCACCGCTACCGCTAGCGCCGGCACCGCCATGTCCGACCCCAGGTCGCCGGCTTCAGACCTGGTGATCTCGGAGGACACGGCGGAATTCGATTTGCCGGAGGCAGGGGCGGGAGCGGGTCGAGAGGCGGCCACCAAGGACACCTACGTCTCTTCACAGGGTAGTGGGGGTGAGAGATCTCCCATCAGGAGATCCTCCCCTGACGCCGAGTCGTTTCCAGACAGGCGACTTTCGCCTAGGAGGAAGAGGAAACACAAGTCCAAGAAGAGGAGGTTGAGGCCTCCTTCTCCTCCTCCCTTTGATACAAGGAGATTGACTGAGGATATTCTGTCCTCAGTCAAGGACATGGTTTCCTCCATGCTGGACAGACGACTGCCGGCGCAGACTAGGGTTGAGGAAGGGGTTACTTCGCCCCCGACCTCCCCGCCGTCCACGCCCAAGAGGAGGAGGGTGGTGGTTGTTTCACCTGCCGGCACCTCCTCAGATCCAGACAAGTCGGCCCCGGAGGTGGCTCCCCAGGAGGGTGGGATGTCCACTCCAGGGAGATCCTCTCCCGAGTTGGCCATTGTGGAGACGCCTCAAGTGGATGCCCCTGACCTCAAGGAACGCCTGGCGGCTATCGCCGACTGGTGTCAAGTGGACCTAGTTGAGGTTGAGGATGAACCCTCCTCTACCAAGCTGGCCAGAATGGAGACATTCTGCTCAGAGGAAGAGGCGCCTACCCAACGAATCGTGGCACTGCCGCCACACAGACTCCTTCAGGCGGCGGGCAGGGATTACGACGCCAATGTCGCCGCGGCGGCGCCAGGCCGTCTCCTGCCCCCCCTGGTTCTGGGTGAGAAGCAGCGCGTTTCCCTCCCAGTAGCGCAGTCTTCTTTCCCCCTCTGTCCCCCTGTCCTGGACGACGATATTCGCCGGGTGGCCGTCCCCTCCGTACCTCACCAGGTGTCGGACGCTCACTTGTGCCATCTTGACAAAGAGGCTAGGAGCATCCTGGGGTTGGCCAATCACGTGGCGCATGCCTGTCAGGGTATGGCATCCTTTGCGAAGGAGGCGGGGATGGAGGGAGGGGCGAAGGCTCTTTACCGCGGTTTCGGCGCCGTGGCGGGGAACATCGCTCAGATGATGTTGTGCGCCTCCCGCATTTCGGCGGGGGTCACAAATCTCAGGAGAGATGGTTTCCTTGCCCGGACAAACCTTCCGGCGGAGCTCCGGAACCGCTTGCGGGCCGCTCCCGCGTCATCTTCCTCTCTCTTTGATGGGCAGATTGCCGAGGTCCTCCGGCAGCGGCAGGAGTGTCAGCAGCAGGAATTGACCAACAGACTGGCCGCTGGCGGGGGTAGAGCCTCTTCTCAGACGCATACGCCCAAGAAGAGGAAGGGAGGCGCGAACACTCCCGTGGGTAACGCCAAGACTGGCGGAGTTTCCTTTCGGTTTGGGGGTCGGCAGGACAGAAGTCGTGACTTCAATGCCGGCCCCTCTCCCAAGCACACCCCCAAGAAGGGAAGTCAGCGTGGCAGGGGCCGCGCTTATGGAGGTACCCCGAGGAAGCAGTGACTCGTGGGTGGCCCCCGAGCTGCCTCCACAGGTTGTCCCGGCGTGGGAAGGGCCAGTGGGAGGTCGACTCTCTCGGTTTGTGGCCAACTGGGCGCAATTGGGGCTCGATCCTTTCGTCTGCAAGGTTTTGGAGCGGGGGTTTCGTATTCCCGTGACACACCGCCCCCCGCTAACCTGTTTTCCAACAGAGAGGCCGCTAGAACGAGATCGGCTCGCACTGACGCTGGAACAGGTGGAGACACTCATCTCCAAACGGGCGGTGGAGGAACTCCTGCCCCAAAACCTCACTCCAGGATACTATTCTCCGGTCTTCGTGCGACCGAAGCGAGACCCGAAAAAGTGGCGGCTGATCCACGACTTGAAGGAGTTCAACCTCTCCTTCCTAGAGCGGCCGCCATATTTTCGTCTCTTGACCGTACCATCAGTGATGCGGTTGCTGGAGCCCTTGGATTCGATGATATCCCTCGATCTGCAGGACGCGTATCTGCACATTCCCATCTACCATGGCGATCGCAGATACCTCCGGTTTGTCCTGGCGGGTCGCCACTTTCAGTGGAACGTTCTACCGTTCGGGATATCGTCGGCTCCATGGCTTTTCACTCGCGTGACCCAGCCCATCGTCCAATACCTTCATCGAGTGGACGTGCAGTTCGCGATGTATCTGGACGACGGGTTCACTCACAACAGATCCCCATCTGTTCTGGAGGCGCAACGAGACTTTGTGATAACGTTGTTCAGGCGGCTGGGTTGGGTAGTCAACCTAGACAAGTCAGACCTGAAGCCAACGACATCGCTGGTCTTTCTGGGAGCTCGCCTGGATACCGTGACCTACAGAGCTTTCGTCACTACAGAACGGATGGGGCGCTACAAAGATCTCCTGGAATTAGCGCTCCGGGAGCCGCTGTCACTCCGCAAGTGGCAGAGGCTGTTGGGGTTCTTGAGCGCAACCCAACACTTCACTCGAAGGGGTCGGTTGCAGCTCAGGCCCCTGCAGGTTTTCGTAAACACGCACGTCAGGGAGAAGACTTGCCGTCATGTCTTCCCGATTCCTACCGAGTTGAGACATCACCTCTCCTGGTGGCAGCAGGAGTCCAACGTGCTGGGGGGAGTGCCCCTCAGGCAACCCCAAGCGACGTCTCAGCTATACGTGGATGCCTCCACCCAGGGGTGGGGAGCCCACCTAGATTCAGACCAAACGGCGGGGGTGTGGTCGCCAGCGCAATCGCGACGCCACATCAACGTCCTCGAACTGGACGCCATAAGGCTGGCGATCAGCCATTGGTCAGGTCACCTGCGGGGGCAGGTCCTGTGTGTTCACACGGACAGCTCAGCGGCGGCCTGGGCCATAAACAAGCAGGGGTCAACCAAGGCAGACTCTCTACTTCAACTGGTGGCGGAGCTGTTTCACCTAGTGGACAGTCTCGGACTCTCTCTCAGGGCGGTGCACATCCCGGGAGCCAAGAACGTCCTGGCGGACGCCTTGTCTCGGCCGGACAAACCTCCTTCGACGGAGTGGATGTTGCACCCGAGGGTGTTCGAGAGTCTGTGTTTGAGGTTCGGCAAACCTCACATAGACCTCTTTGCGACTCGGCTCAACCACCAGTTGCCGACGTACGTGTCCCCCGTACCGGACCCGGCCGCGTGGGCTCTCGATGCGCTCGCGTTAGGATGGGAGGGGATGGTCGCCTACGCCTATACCCCTCACGCCATCCTGAGTCACGTGGTGGCGAAGGTACAGGAGACACAAGTACTTCAACTCCTTCTAATAGCTCCGTTGTGGCCAGCCAGGGCCTGGTACGTTCCCCTGAGGAGGATGTGCCGCCAAGACCCTGTCCCCCTCCCTCTGAGATGGGACCTATTGACGAGCAAACCAAGCGGGCGGGTTCACGAGAACCCCCAGGCGCTCCACCTTCACGCCTGGTTTGTCTCCAAAGGGGGTTGACAGGGGCGGGGTTTTCCAAGTCCGTCGCCGAAGCGGTCGCATCTTCGCAGAGACCCTCCACGAGGAATCTCTATGACGCCCAGTGGGGTGCTTTCGCCGCCTTCTGCGCGAAGGAGGGGTATGCTATCCAGGCGGTAACGGTCCCGCAGGTAGCTGAGTACCTGGTGTACCTACGAGAGGTGAGGAAGCTCAAAGCTTCCTCAATTAACACCAACCTGGCGGCGGTCATGTCAGTCCTTAGGAAGCGTGAGCCCCAGGTTGACATCTCGGTTCTTAAAGAACTTATTAAGACCTACCGGAATGAGGACGGGCGGAGGAAGCTCAGGCCTCCGGAGTGGGACCTGACAGTGGTGCTCAACCATCTCAAGTCGGACCACTATGAGCCATTGACAGAGTCGACTCTTCTCCGTCTCACCATCAAAACAGCCTTTTTGGTTGCGATGGGGTCCGCAGCCAGGATTTCAGAGCTTCACGCTCTCCAGGCGGACCTCTTGCGTTTTGAGGTGAGAGACGGTGGGTCGGCGTCACTGGGGTTAGCCCCTGAGTTCATCTGCAAGAACCAAGCCGCAGACGAAAGGGGTAGAACCTTTTCGTTACCGTCTCTTTCCGGTAGCATAGATCCGACGGACGAGGATCGGCTCCTTTGTCCGGTGAGAGCCCTGCGGATCTACACCGAAAAGACCAAGACACTACGTCAAGGGAGAAGGAAACTTTTTCTCCCGCACTCCCAGACTAGTGTTCGGGAGTTAGACAAGCGTCAACTCAGCGTCTATCTCCGCTCGGCAGTGTTGGACGCCTACAAGGCCGCGGGCCTCGATCCGCCAGCGAAGGCCAATCCACACGAGATCAGAGCCATCTCGGCTACGATGGCTCTTCACAGTAACATGGCAGTGGCGGACATCATGGCCGGCTGTTTCTGGAAGTCGGGCCTGGTGTTCGCCAATCACTATCTTAGAGACGTATCCAACGAGGACATGGAGGGGATTCATCGGTTGGGCGCACAGGTGTACGCCCAGCAACGAGTTCCGTCGGCCTCGTACCGAAGAGGCCTACCCCCCCCTCGTTAACTCGGCTGCTCCTTGAGCCAGTCTAGAGTATGCAATAAACCTAGTCTCGATGATTTTAGTGATGCGTTTGTTGTCTTTTCTTAGTTGGTGACCACGCGGGTGAGAGTCCCTCCGGTTACGAGTTGGGTCAAGCTTAACCCTCCGGTGGACAGATGAACCCCATCGGGGTTCAGGCTGGTTACGCTGTGTTGGCTCACCAACTTGACTCTTGTTAAGACAGAGCTATCCCTCTTAGGGGCCTCTCGCTCCCCTCCACCTCTGTGGCAATCGGGCATATTGTTAACTATCACGGAGAGTATATTAAATAATAGTATGTTTTTGTTTAAACATCATTATTTATACTCACCGTTGATAGTTAACAATCGTAAGTTCCCTCCCGGCCTCCCCTCGGTCGCGTTCGGCTTCGTGTCTGTTCATCAGAAGAAGCAATGACCATATAAGGTAGGCCACCTGCCGGTGAGGGGTGAGTGCAGTTCACTTGAGCGATAACTCTGTCTTTAATCTGTGTAAAGATTGTCGGGATTAGACAGATTAGGATAATTGGGCATATTGTTAACTATCAACGGTGAGTATAAATAATGATGTTTAAACAAAAACATACTATTTTTAAAATAATGTGGAAACGATTTTAAAATAATAGCAATTGACATTTAAAATCTATATGAATATACACTCCATCTGTCATTTAAGATAAAACAGAAGCAAATCTAAACTTTAGTCCTAACGTATTAAAACAGTCAGACCTGCCAACGTTGCTTGCTAAAAAGAGCTCAGGCTGAGAAGGCGGTTCAAGATTAAGTATCCGACTACAGTCGAATTTGTATTCAATATTCAAAATGTATGACTACATAACAACTGGACCAGAACTGCTACTATAGACTCCAGTGTGTGGTGGATTAGAGTATAATCAATCAATCAGCTTTATGACGGTACTGAAGAGGTCTCAGGTCAATGGTACATTAAATACATTGCAAACAGTTAACATGAAACGTGTGTTCTATGTACAAATGCATAAAATATATACACGGACATATTTTTAAGTTCTTGGACGTTCGACGTGTTTAGTAATAATGTAAATTTAAATTTATTTGGATGGACATGATATCTGTTTTTGATATATTTACTTCGGATTGTATAGTGGTAAAATGGTATTCATCTCCTACTACATTTAGGATACAAAATTTACAAATTCTGAGTTCACTAGGTATATTTACATATCTGCCTTTCTCAATTAAAAGATCATGCGATGATTATCTAAAGCGTGCTAAACTTGCCCTATACTTTTCTACATTTAGACACGATAGATATAATTCGGTATTGATACTGTTTTATACGTGGAGTAAAGGTTACATTTACTTGAGATATCGATTTCTTTCTTGCCAGTTTTGGAGATATATATTTGAATCTTTGGGTAAATAAATTAATGAAATCTATATTCAAACCATGCTCTTGATTGTGCCAGATATCTCCAAAAACAATTGACAATAATAATTGTTTTAATTGTTTAGAGTGTAACGGTCGGGAACTGCTACTACAGATTACAGTGTGATGGATTAGAGTTTAATGGTCGGAAACTGCTGCTATAGACTCCAGTATGTGAATGATTATAGTATAATGATCCAGAACTGCTGCTATAGACTCCAGTATGTAAAGGATTATAGTGTACTGATCCAGGACTGCTGCTATAGACTCCAGTATGTGATAATTATAGTGTAATGATCCAGAACTGATGCTATAGACTCCAGTATGTGAATGATTATAGTATACTGACCCAGAACTGCTGCTATAGACTCCGGTATGTGACTGATTAGAGTGTAATGATCCAGAACTGCTGCTATAGACTCCAGTATGTGAATGATTAGAGTATACTGATCCAGGACTGCTGCTATAGACTCCAGTATGTGAATGATTATAGTATACTGACCCAGAACTGCTGCTATAGACTCCAGTATGTGAATGATTATAGTGTAATGATCCAGAACTGCTGCCATAGACTCCAGTATGTGAATGATTAGAGTATACTGATCCAGGACTGCTGCTATAGACTCCAGTATGTGAATGATTATAGTGTAATGATCCAGAACTGCTGCTATAGACTCCAGTATGTGAATGATTATAGTGTAATGATCCAGAACTGCTGCTATAGACTCTAGTATGTGAATGATTAGAGTATACTGATCCAGGACTGCTGCCATAGACTCCAGTATGTGAATGATTAGAGTATACTGATCGAGGACTGCTGCTATAGACTCCAGTATGTGAATGATTATAGTGTAATGATCCAGAACTGCTGCTATAGACTCCAGTATGTGAAGGATTATAGTATACTGATCCAGGACTGATACTATAGACTCCAGTATGTGAAGGATTATAGTGTAATGATCCAGAACTGCTGCTATAGACTCCAGTATCTGAATGATTATAGTGTAATGATCCAGGACTGCTGCTATAGACTCCAGTATGTGAATGATTAGAGTATACTGATCCAGGACTGCTGCTATAGACTCCAGTATGTGAATGATTATAGTGTAATGATCCAGGACTGCTGCTATAGACTCCAGTATGTGAATGATTATAGTGTAATGATCCAGAAATGCTGCTATAGACTCCAGTATGTGAATGATTAGAGTATACTGATCCAGGACTGCTGCTATATAGACTCCAGTATGTGAAGGATTATAGTATACTGATCCAGAACTGCTGCTATAGACTCCAGTATGTGAATGATTATAGTATACTGATCCAGAACTGCTGCTATAGACTGCAATATGTGAATGATTAGAGTATACTGATCCAGGACTGCTGCTATAGACTCCAGTATGTGAAGGATTAGAGTGTAATGATCCAGAACTGCTGCTATAGACTCCAGTATGTGAATGATTAGAGTATACTGATCCAGGACTGCTGCTATAGACTCCAGTATGTGAATGATTATAGTATACTGAACCAGAACTGCTGCTATAGACTCCAGTATGTGAATGATTAGAGTATACTGATCCAGAACTGCTGCTATAGACTCCAGTATGTGAATGATTAGAGTATACTGATCCAGGACTGCTGCTATAGACTCCAGTATGTGAAGGATTAGAGTGTAATGATCCATAACTGCTGCTATAGACTCCAGTATGTGAATGATTAGAGTATACTGATCCAGGACTGCTGCTATAGACTCCAGTATGTGAATGATTATAGTATACTGAACCAGAACTGCTGCTATAGACTCCAGTATGTGAATGATTAGAGTATACTGATCCAGGACTGCTGCCATAGACTCCAGTATGTGAAGGATTATAGTATACTGATCCAGGACTGCTGCTATAGACTCCAGTATGTGAATGATTAGAGTATATTGATCCAGAACTGCTGCTATAGACTCCAGTATGTGAATGATTAGAGTATATTGATCCAGAACTGCTGCTATAGACTCCAGTATGTGAAGGATTATAGTGTAATGATCCAGAACTGCTGCTATAGACTCCAGTATGTGAATGATTATAGTGTAATGATCCAGAACTGCTGCCATAGACTCCAGTATGTGAATGATTATAGTGTAATGATCCAGGACTGCTGCTATAGACTCCAGTATGTGAATGATTATAGTGTAATGATCCAGAACTGCTGCTATAGACTCCAGTATGTAAATGATTATAGTATACTGATCCAGAACTGCAGCTATAGACTCCAGTATGTGAATGATTAGAGTATACTGGTCCAGAACTGCTGCCATAGACTCAAGTATGTGAAGGATTAGAGTATATTGATCTAGGACTGCTGCTATAGACTCCAGTATGTGAAGGATTATAGTAAACTGATCCAGAACTGCTGCTATAGACTCCAGTATGTGAATGATTAGAGTAAACTGATCCAGAACTGCTGCTATAGACTCCAGTATGTGAATGATTAGAGTAAACTGATCCAGAACTGCTGCTATAGACTCCAGTATGTGAATGATTAGAGTAAACTGATCCAGAACTGCTGCTATAGACTCCAGTATGTGAATGATTAGAGTAAACTGATCCAGAACTGCTGCTATAGACTCCAGTATGTGAATGATTATAGTGTAATGATCCAGGACTGCTGCTATAGACTCCAGTATGTGAATGATTATAGTGTAATGATCCAGAACTGCTGCTATAGACTCCAGTATGTAAATGATTATAGTATACTGATCCAGAACTGCTGCTATAGACTCAAGTATGTGAATGATTAGAGTAAACTGATCCAGAACTGCTGCTATAGACTCCAGTATGTGAATGATTAGAGTATACTTATCCAGAACTGCTGCCATAGACTCAAGTATGTGAAGGATTAGAGTATACTGATCCATGACTGCTGCTATAGACTGCAATATGTGAATGATTATAGTGTACTGATCCAGGACTGCTGCTATAGACTCCAGTATGTGAATGATTATAGTGTAATGATCCAGAACTGCTGCTATAGACTCCAGTATGTGAATGATTATAGTATACTGACCCAGAACTACTGCTATAGACTCCAGTATGTGAATGATTAAAGTGTAATGATCCAGGACTGCTGCTATAGACTCCAGTATGTGAAGGATTAGAGTAAACTGATCCAGAACTGCTGCTATAGACTCCAGTATGTGAATGATTAGAGTAAACTGATCCAGAACTGCTGCTATAGACTCCAGTATGTGAATGATTATAGTGTAATGATCCAGGACTGCTGCTATAGACTCCAGTATGTGAATGATTATAGTGTAATGATCCAGAACTGCTGCTATAGACTCCAGTATGTAAATGATTATAGTATACTGATCCAGAACTGCTGCTATAGACTCAAGTATGTGAATGATTAGAGTAAACTGATCCAGAACTGCTGCTATAGACTCCAGTATGTGAATGATTAGAGTATACTTATCCAGAACTGCTGCCATAGACTCAAGTATGTGAAGGATTAGAGTATACTGATCCATGACTGCTGCTATAGACTGCAATATGTGAATGATTATAGTGTAATGATCCAGAACTGCTGCTATAGACTCCAGTATGTGAATGATTATAGTGTAATGATCCAGAACTGCTGCTATAGACTCCAGTATGTGAATGATTATAGTGTAATGATCCAGAACTGCTGCTATAGACTCCAGTATGTGAAGGATTATAGTATTCTGATCCAGAACTGCTGCCATAGACTGCAGTATGTGAAATATTATAGTGTAATGATCCAGGACTGCTGCTATAAACTCCAGTATGTGAAGGATTATAGTGTAATGATCCAGAACTGCTGCTATAGACTCCAGTATCTGAAGGATTATAGTGTAATGATCCAGAACTGCTGCTATAGACTCCAGTATGTGAATGATTAGAGTATACTGATCCAGAACTGCTGCCATAGACTCAAGTATGTGAAGGATTAGAGTATACTGATCCAGCACTGCTGCTATAGACTGCAATATGTGAATGATTATAGTGTAATGATCCAGAACTGCTGCTATAGACTCCAGTATGTGAATGATTATAGTGTAATGATCCAGAACTGCTGCCATCGACTCCAATATGTGAATGATTAGAGTATACTGATCCAGAACTGCTGCTATAGACTCCAGTATGTGAATGATTATAGTTTAATGATCCAGAACTGCTGCCATAGACTCCAGTATGTGAATGATTAAAGTGTAATGATCCAGGACTGCTGCTATAGACTCCAGTATGTGAATGATTATAGTGCAATGATCCAGAACTGCTGCTATAGACTCCAGTATGTGAAGGATTATAGTATACTGATCCAGAACTGCTGCTATAGACTCCAGTATGTGAATGAATATAGTATACTGATCCAGGACTGCCGCTATAGACTCCAGTATGTGAATGATTATAGTATACTGATCCAGGACTGCTGCTATAGACTCAAGTATGTGAAGGATTAGAGTATACTGATCCAGGACTGCTGCTATAGACTCCAGTATGTGAATGATTATAGTGTAATGATCCAGGACTGCTGCTATAGACTCCAGTATGTGAATGATTATAGTGTAATGATCCAGAACTGCTGCCATAGACTCCAATATGTGAATGATTATAGTGTAATGATCCAGAACTGCTGCTATAGACTCCAGTATGTGAATGATTATAGTGTAATGATCCAGGACTGCTGCTATAGACTCCAGTATGTGAATGATTATAGTATACTGATCCAGAACTGCTGCTATAGACTCCAGTATGTGAAGGATTAGAGTATACTTATCCAGAACTGCTGCTATAGACTCCAGTATCTGAAGGATTATAGTATACTGATCCAGAACTGCTGCTATAGACTCCAGTATGTGAATGATTAGAGTATACTGATCCAGAACTGCTGCTATAGACTCCAGTATGTGAATGATTATAGTGTACTGATCCAGGACTGCTGCTATAGACTCCAGTATGTGAATGATTATAGTGTAATGATCCAGAACTGCTGCTATAGACTCCAGTATGTGAATGATTATAGTATACTGACCCAGAACTACTGCTATAGACTCCAGTATGTGAATGATTAAAGTGTAATGATCCAGGACTGCTGCTATAGACTCCAGTATGTGAAGGATTAGAGTATACGTATCCAGAACTGCTGCTATAGACTACAGTATGTGAATGATTATAGTATACTGATCCAGGACTGCTGCTATAGACTCCAGTATGTGAAGGATTATAGTGTACTGATCCAGGACTGCTGCTATAGACTCCAGTATGTGAATGATTATAGTGTAATGATCCAGAACTGCTGCTATAGACTCCAGTATGTGAATGATTATAGTATACTGACCCAGAACTGCTGCTATAGACTCCAGTATGTGAATGATTAGAGTGTAATGATCCAGAACTGCTGCTATAGACTCCAGTATGTGAAGGATTATAGTATACTGATCCAGGACTGCTGCTATAGACTCCAGTATGTGAATGATTATAGTATACTGATCCAGAACTGCTGCTATAGACTCCAGTATGTGAATGATTAGAGTATACTGATCCAGAACTGCTGCTATAGACTCCAGTATGTGAAGGATTATAGTGTACTGATCCAGGACTGCTGCTATAGACTCCAGTATGTGAATTATTATAGTGTAATGATCCAGAACTGCTGCTATAGACTCCAGTATGTGAATGATTATAGTGTACTGATCCAGGACTGCTGCTATAGACTCCAGTATGTGAATGATTATAGTGTAATGATCCAGAACTGCTGCTATAGACTCCAGTATGTGAATGATTATAGTATACTGACCCAGAACTGCTGCTATAGACTCCAGTATGTGAATGATTAGAGTGTAATGATCCAGGACTGCTGCTATAGACTCCAGTATGTGAATGATTATAGTGTAATGATCCAGAACTGCTGCTATAGACTCCAGTATGTGAATGATTATAGTGTAATGATCCAGAACTGCTGCTATAGACTCCAGTATGTGAATGATTATAGTATACTGACCCAGAACTGCTGCTATAGACTCCAGTATGTGAATGATTAGAGTGTAATGATCCAGGACTGCTGCTATAGACTCCAGTATGTGAAGGATTAGAGTATACTTATCCAGAACTGCTGCTATAGACTCCAGGATGTGAATGATTAGAGTATACTGATCGAGGACTGCTGCTATAGACTACAGTATGTGAATGATTATAGTATACTGATCCAGGACTGCTGCTATAGACTCCAGTATGTGAATGGTTATAGTGTAATGATCCAGGACTGCTGCTATAGACTCCAGTATGTGAATGATTATAGTGTAATGATCCAGGACTGCTGCTATAGACTCCTGTATGTGAATGATTAGAGTATACTGATCCAGGACTGCTGCTATAGACTCCAGTATGTGATAATTATAGTATACTGACCCAGAACTGCTGCTATAGACTCCAGTATGTGAATGATTAGAGTATACTGATCCAGAACTGCTGCCATAGACTCCAGTATGTGAATGATTAGAGTATACTGATCCAGGACTGCTGCTATAGACTCCAGTATGTGAATGATTATAGTGTAATGATCCAGAACTGCTTCTATAGACTCCAGTATGTGAATGATTATAGTGTAATGATCCAGAACTGCTGCTATAGACTCTAGTATGTGAATGATTAGAGTATACTGATCCAGGACTGCTGCTATAGACTCCAGTATGTGAATGATTATAGTGTAATGATCCAGAACTGCTGCTATAGACTCCAGTATGTGAAGGATTATAGTATACTGATCCAGGACTGATACTATAGACTCCAGTATGTGAATGATTATAGTGTAATGATCAAGAACTGCTGCTATAGACTCCAGTATCTGAATGATTATAGTGTAATGATCCAGGACTGCTGCTATAGACTCCAGTATGTGAATGATTAGAGTATACTGATCCAGGACTGCTGCCATAGACTCCAGTATGTGAATGATTATAGTGTAATGATCCAGGACTGCTGCTATAGACTCCAGTATGTGAATGATTAGAGTATACTGATCCAGGACTGCTGCTATATAGACTCCAGTATGTGAAGGATTATAGTATACTGATCCAGAACTGCTGCTATAGACTCCAGTATGTGAATGATTAGAGTATACTGATCCAGAACTGCTGCTATAGACTGCAATATGTGAATGATTAGAGTATACTGATCCAGGACTGCTGCTATAGACTCCAGTATGTGAAGGATTAGAGTATACTGATCCAGAACTGCTGCTATAGACTCCAGTATGTGAATGATTAGAGTATACTGATCCAGGACTGCTGCCATAGACTCCAGTATGTGAAGGATTATAGTATATTGATCCAGGACTGCTGCTATAGACTCCAGTATGTGAAGGATTAGAGTATACTGATCCAGAACTGCTGCTATAGACTCCAGTATGTGAAGGATTATAGTGTAATGATCCAGAACTGCTGCTATAGACTCCAGTATGTGAAGGATTATAGTGTAATGATCCAGAACTGCTGCTATAGACTCCAGTATGTGAATGATTAGAGTATACTGATCCAGGACTGCTGCTAAAGACTTCAGTATGTGAATGATTATAGTATACTGAACCAGAACTGCTGCTATAGACTCCAGTATGTGAATGATTAGAGTATACTGATCCAGGACTGCTGCCATAGACTCCAGTATGTGAAGGATTATAGTATACTGATCCAGAACTGCTGCTTTAGACTCCAGTATGTGAATGATTATAGTATATACTGACCCAGAACTGCTGCTATAGACTCCAGTATGTGAAGGATTATAGTATACTGATCCAGGACTGATACTATAGACTCCAGTATGTGAATGATTATAGTGTAATGATCAAGAACTGCTGCTATAGACTCCAGTATCTGAATGATTATAGTGTAATGATCCAGGACTGCTGCTATAGACTCCAGTATGTGAATGATTAGAGTATACTGATCCAGGACTGCTACCATAGACTCCAGTATGTGAATGATTAGAGTGTAATGATCCAGGACTGCTGCTATAGACTCCAGTATGTGAATGATTAGAGTATACTGATCCAGGACTGCTGCTATATAGACTCCAGTATGTGAAGGATTATAGTATACTGATCCAGAACTGCTGCTTTAGACTCCAGTATGTGAATGATTAGAGTATACTGATCCAGAACTGCTGCTATAGACTGCAATATGTGAATGATTAGAGTATACTGATCCAGGACTGCTGCTATAGACTCCAGTATGTGAAGGATTAGAGTATACTGATCCAGAACTGCTGCTATAGACTCCAGTATGTGAATGATTAGAGTATACTGATCCAGGACTGCTGCTATAGACTCCAGTATGTGAATGATTAGAGTATATTGATCCAGAACTGCTGCTATAGACTCCAGTATGTGAATGATTAGAGTGTATTGATCCAGAACTGCTGCTATAGACTCCAGTATGTGAAGGATTATAGTGTAATGATCCAGAACTGCTGCTATAGACTCCAGTATGTGAATGATTAGAATATATTGATCCAGAACTGCTGCTATAGACTCCAGTATGTGAAGGATTATAGTGTAATGATCCAGGTCTGCTGCTATAGACTCCAGTATGTGAAGGATTAGAGTATACTGATCCAGAACTGCTGCTTTAGACTCCAGTATGTGAATGATTAGAGTATACTGATCCAGAACTGCTGCTTTAGACTCCAGTATGTGAATGATTAGAGTATACTGATCCAGAACTGCTGCTATAGACTCCAGTATGTGAATGATTAGAGTGTAATGATCCAGAACTGCTGCTATAGACTCCAGTATGTGAAGGATTATAGTATACTGATCCAGAACTGCTGCTTTAGACTCCAGTATGTGAATGATTAGAGTATATTGATCCAGAACTGCTGCTATAGACTCCAGTATGTGAATGATTAGAGTATATTGATCCAGAACTGCTGCTATAGACTCCAGTATGTGAAGGATTATAGTGTAATGATCCAGAACTGCTGCTATAGACTCCAGTATGTGAATGATTAGAATATATTGATCCAGAACTGCTGCTATAGACTCCAGTATGTGAAGGATTATAGTGTAATGATCCAGGTCTGCTGCTATAGACTCCAGTATGTGAAGGATTAGAGTATATTGATCCAGAACTGCTGCTATAGACTCCAGTATGTGAAGGATTATAGTGTAATGATCCAGAACTGCTGCTATAGACTCCAGTATGTGAAGGATTATAGTGTAATGATCCAGAACTGCTGCTATAGACTCCAGTATGTGAATGATTAGAATATATTGATCCAGAACTGCTGCTATAGACTCCAGTATGTGAAGGATTATAGTGTAATGATCCAGGTCTGCTGCTATAGACTCCAGTATGTGAAGGATTAGAGTATACTGACCCAGAACTGCTGCTATAGACTCCAGTATGTGAATGATTAGAGTATACTGATCCAGAACTGCTGCCATAGACTCCAGTATGTGAATGATTAGAGTATACTGATCCAGGACTGCTGCTATAGACTCCAGTATGTGAATGATTATAGTGTAATGATCCAGAACTGCTTCTATAGACTCCAGTATGTGAATGATTATAGTGTAATGATCCAGAACTGCTGCTATAGACTCTAGTATGTGAATGATTAGAGTATACTGATCCAGGACTGCTGCTATAGACTCCAGTATGTGAATGATTATAGTGTAATGATCCAGAACTGCTGCTATAGACTCCAGTATGTGAAGGATTATAGTATACTGATCCAGGACTGATACTATAGACTCCAGTATGTGAATGATTATAGTGTAATGATCAAGAACTGCTGCTATAGACTCCAGTATCTGAATGATTATAGTGTAATGATCCAGGACTGCTGCTATAGACTCCAGTATGTGAATGATTAGAGTATACTGATCCAGGACTGCTGCCATAGACTCCAGTATGTGAATGATTATAGTGTAATGATCCAGGACTGCTGCTATAGACTCCAGTATGTGAATGATTAGAGTATACTGATCCAGGACTGCTGCTATATAGACTCCAGTATGTGAAGGATTATAGTATACTGATCCAGAACTGCTGCTATAGACTCCAGTATGTGAATGATTAGAGTATACTGATCCAGAACTGCTGCTATAGACTGCAATATGTGAATGATTAGAGTATACTGATCCAGGACTGCTGCTATAGACTCCAGTATGTGAAGGATTAGAGTATACTGATCCAGAACTGCTGCTATAGACTCCAGTATGTGAATGATTAGAGTATACTGATCCAGGACTGCTGCCATAGACTCCAGTATGTGAAGGATTATAGTATATTGATCCAGGACTGCTGCTATAGACTCCAGTATGTGAAGGATTAGAGTATACTGATCCAGAACTGCTGCTATAGACTCCAGTATGTGAAGGATTATAGTGTAATGATCCAGAACTGCTGCTATAGACTCCAGTATGTGAAGGATTATAGTGTAATGATCCAGAACTGCTGCTATAGACTCCAGTATGTGAATGATTAGAGTATACTGATCCAGGACTGCTGCTAAAGACTTCAGTATGTGAATGATTATAGTATACTGAACCAGAACTGCTGCTATAGACTCCAGTATGTGAATGATTATAGTATACTGACCCAGAACTGCTGCTATAGACTCCAGTATGTGAAGGATTATAGTATACTGATCCAGGACTGATACTATAGACTCCAGTATGTGAATGATTATAGTGTAATGATCAAGAACTGCTGCTATAGACTCCAGTATCTGAATGATTATAGTGTAATGATCCAGGACTGCTGCTATAGACTCCAGTATGTGAATGATTAGAGTATACTGATCCAGGACTGCTGCCATAGACTCCAGTATGTGAATGATTAGAGTGTAATGATCCAGGACTGCTGCTATAGACTCCAGTATGTGAATGATTAGAGTATACTGATCCAGGACTGCTGCTATATAGACTCCAGTATGTGAAGGATTATAGTATACTGATCCAGAACTGCTGCTTTAGACTCCAGTATGTGAATGATTAGAGTATACTGATCCAGAACTGCTGCTATAGACTGCAATATGTGAATGATTAGAGTATACTGATCCAGGACTGCTGCTATAGACTCCAGTATGTGAAGGATTAGAGTATACTGATCCAGAACTGCTGCTATAGACTCCAGTATGTGAATGATTAGAGTATACTGATCCAGGACTGCTGCTATAGACTCCAGTATGTGAATGATTAGAGTATATTGATCCAGAACTGCTGCTATAGACTCCAGTATGTGAATGATTAGAGTATATTGATCCAGAACTGCTGCTATAGACTCCAGTATGTGAAGGATTATAGTGTAATGATCCAGAACTGCTGCTATAGACTCCAGTATGTGAATGATTAGAATATATTGATCCAGAACTGCTGCTATAGACTCCAGTATGTGAAGGATTATAGTGTAATGATCCAGGTCTGCTGCTATAGACTCCAGTATGTGAAGGATTAGAGTATACTGATCCAGAACTGCTGCTTTAGACTCCAGTATGTGAATGATTAGAGTATACTGATCCAGAACTGCTGCTTTAGACTCCAGTATGTGAATGATTAGAGTATACTGATCCAGAACTGCTGCTATAGACTCCAGTATGTGAATGATTAGAGTGTAATGATCCAGAACTGCTGCTATAGACTCCAGTATGTGAAGGATTATAGTATACTGATCCAGAACTGCTGCTTTAGACTCCAGTATGTGAATGATTAGAGTATACTGATCCAGAACTGCTGCTTTAGACTCCAGTATGTGAATGATTAGAGTATACTGATCCAGAACTGCTGCTTTAGACTCCAGTATGTGAATGATTAGAGTATACTGATCCAGAACTGCTGCTATAGACTGCAATATGTGAATGATTAGAGTATACTGATCCAGGACTGCTGCTATAGACTCCAGTATGTGAAGGATTATAGTATACTGACCCAGAACTGCTGCTATAGACTCCAGTATGTGAATGAATATAGTATACTGATCCAGGACTGACGCTATAGACTCCAGTATGTGAAGGATTATAGTATACTGATCCAGAACTGCTGCTATAGACTCCAGTATGTGAATGAATATAGTATACTGATCCAGGACTGACGCTATAGACTCCAGTATGTGAATGATTATAGTATACTGATCCAGGACTGCTGCTATAGACTCCAGTATGTGAATGATTAGAGTATACTGATCCAGGACTGCTGCTATAGACTCCAGTATGTGAATGATTATAGTGTAATGATCCAGGATTGCTGCTATAGACTCCAGTATGTGAATGATTATAGTGTAATGATCCAGAACTGCTGCTATAGACTCCAGTATGTGAAGGATTAGAGTCCGTCCGTCTATCCGCTCATCCGTCCGTCTGTAAACTTCTCGCTTTTTTCGTCTTCTTCTCCAAGGGTCTAGGGAGCTGAATGTTTGTGTACAGACTTCATGGCCAAACGGGGATACAAAATGGTAGATTTGGTGACTTGTGACCCCAAATGACCTATAAACATATTTTCATCTTGTTCTCCAAGATGAAAAGGCTTAGATCACTTACATACTACTTAGCCAATGGCTAAATTGCACTATACACCATGGCGCCCATCGCATTGCCTTTTCTCTCTAAGCCTTACTAAGATCAGTGCTGCTGGTGTTGAGTGCCAGGCAGGGGCTATTACATAAGTAGGTGTAAGAGAGGGGTGATAGTCTTGGTCCGGGTGTTTTTAGAACAATCTATTTTAGTCTTCATCATTAATCAATATAAACCCTGATGAGCTACAAAGCCCATGGCTCTATTTAAAAAAAAATACCATTCAAATGTTCAACGTGAGACAATTCAACCTTCCTCTCGATTGTCATATTTTAAATACCAGTAGGAATTCAATAAGTTTAAAAATGTAGATGTGCATTGTTCTGACAATCTTTTTATCGTAGAGAACAAGTGAAGCGTGTACATGTATAACATTATTGGACAATGGATAGAATCTATATATTTATTTGCAAAACCACCAAACATCTCAAGCGTTATATAACAGGGGCAGTATTAAATGTGGACTGGTCATATCCGTGGACAAAAACATAGAGCCACATAGCCTTCCGCAGAAAAACCTAAATATTCTTCATAATCAATCGAATAGTTATACTTGAAGTTAGCAAAGATTGTACAAATGGTTGGATGTTTTAAGGGATATATACATTCTGCTGATATCTTGAAACGATAACGTTTTGATAATATAATTCAGTATATATTAAAGTAAATCGGGGAAGTTGAATATACACGTTTAAATTAAATAACATAATATGTTTATTCATGAATAATGATGCATGCACATAGTTATATGACCAAACGATGCTGACAATTAAAGTAATCGCAGTTTCTGTAATTTAAGACATTCTAAATGAAAAAAAAAATGTTTTATTATTTGGTAATCGAAGTGTTTATCAATAGAATGACCACAATGCAGTGCCCATCTATATGTACTAATCAATAATAATAAGTAGTAACCACAACTGCTGCTATAGACTCGTGTTTGTGCAGCAGCTGAGTGTTTCAGCCGAAATGTTTCCTTTTGCCTGTTGTTAATAAGTTTTCAAAATAATGTTTGACTAATTGACGCGCGCCAATCGTGGTGGCTTGTCAGGATTTTGAGTAGATGTCACTACTTATACCTTTATAACGTCACTATACTGAGTCGACTGTCATCAAAATAATAGTTTTAGCAACAGTCAGTAATTCTCGATAATAAAACGCCATTTATAACGTTAAGCATATGTAATCCCAACAACAACCTTTAAAGCCGTAAAAGCTGGTACAGTCACGGTGTAGTATAGATTCTCAGAATTTGAAATCGCTCTTTTTTTCGCCTTGAACAAGTCGGACATATTTCCCTTATTTTGAAAAACAGGTTTTTAGAATGGATCTATATCTACTTACCCTGATCGAGTGAGTCACTCTTACAGGAGTGCGAGATAACAAACCTGGTGCATGTTATTAACATGTGCACATTGCTGTCCAAAGTTTTCAAATAGTGTGATTGCGAATAAATTCAAAATATTGAAACTTTTCATTCAATTTTGTATTGGGTGTCATTTTCACAAGGAATGTTCACAAGTCACATTCTATGGAATGAGTAAAGGACAAAGTGTCTGAAAGTGTCCATGTTTTTTCTCACGAGAGGCGACTGGCAGACCCGCATGACCGAGAGTGCGTTTTGGGGTACCAGTTTATCTTCTACTGCTCACCTTACGTCAAGAAGAGCCATTCCGAATACCAATTTGCATTAAAATCACACATGCGTCTAAGAATGCAGCTATCGTGCCAATCTTTCTCGGATTCACAAGATTTTTTCACGGACAATGTATTTCAAATTCCAACGATTTTTTAAATATGTGATTCAATTAGGTAAGCGATCTTCCTTAAAAACTTTGCAGACGGAAAGAGAAGCCACGTGTTTGTGAAGCACCAGATCAAAAGATAGCAAGTCTGGGTTAGGAAGAGACCCACGCACAAATAATGTTTATGTCTGACATCAAAGACTTGGCAGTGGGGAACAACGGTGTGAGACTGGGCTTGATCAAAGGAAAGGCAAGGAGAGGTGCGCAGATAGCTGCAGTCGTGTCAGATCCTGGAGAGCCGGCAAATTCTCTGATATGGGCTATGGTCCTGGGAGTCAGTCACTCCTTGGTATTAAATCTCTGTAGGCTTCATGGCGGCTTCAGTTCAAAGAACTTTGACTGGTTTTAACCAATCTATCATGATTATCGTCAGATTTAACATTCGTGAGCATGATAATGAACTATATGCATTGATTTACATGTTTATCATTCCCAATGCGTAACGCCATGTGAGAATGCAGTCTGCAGCTGACATGACTGTCTCCATCCCCTGCAAGC
The DNA here is from genome assembly GCA_936450465.1 of Gibbula magus. Classification (NCBI taxonomy): domain Eukaryota; kingdom Metazoa; phylum Mollusca; class Gastropoda; order Trochida; family Trochidae; genus Gibbula; species Gibbula magus. Next base: position 45,112,729 of record OW388304.1, on the reverse strand, counting down.
GGGGCGGGAAGGTTTTTTTGTTGAAACGTCAACTTGGAAAACATTAAACGTATATATTATTTTAGGATTCACACGAAACGAATGTAAGATTAAAAGTATTTTTACATTGTAGGGAAGTATTTATGTTATACATAAATTGTATGTGTGTATATTTTCTAACTGAAATCGATACTTTTACCTTTATATCAGTTTATACTGAGTCGACTATCATTAAAACGGCAATTTTCGGCAAAAAGTCATTACTTCTCGATAGAAGAGCACTATTTATAACGTTTGGCATATGTGACCCCAAACAACAAAATGGGTGTACCTTTAAATTTATGAGGTCGTAACATTTGATATTGTATCATTTTGGCACTCGAGTTTGTTTGCTTTGAAACGTTGCAAACATCATCACGTGTTACGGTGTTACTAAAGTAGGGTACAATTTCTTAAACATATTTTATTCCTAGGGCGATAAATGGCAAGTTTCAAAACATCGTTATCTGAAGAATTTCGATCTGATTGGTCCGTTGAGCTGAACTATTAATAACGTACAACGGAGTGGCGAGACGACAGAATATTTCGAAAATTGCTTCACTATGAATTCAACACCTGATCAGAGGGAAGCTTTGAAATATGAAATAAAGAGCCAGCTCAACGAACCAATCAGATCGTTCCAAGGGGTATCAACTGCGGGCTAACGTTCACGGGAGAGGTTTTTGTAGTCGATTTTCGAGTTTGAAGAGCTATTAAGTTATCTTAGGGGTGACATATGTTTAAAATCAGCCAGGTTTTGCGCAGAAATGTATAATTAATAAGTACGTGCGTTCATTTGTGAATGTCACAAATTTTTAGCGTAACTTTTGACCTAATGTTGAATAGACCCTTAGATCGGCAACATGACTGCCCGTGCTCCTTTACTCTATGTTACATAGGGGGGTAGTTTGTTTTACATACGTTTTAGGCCCAAACAATTTTTTAAAATGTTTCTGGTCTTTACAGGCTGACAAAATTTCCGATTTTTTAATTTACGACATTTTATTTTTCGAATGAAGATATAACTTCCATTTCATACAAACTTCTCACCGGTTAAAGACAACATTTACACAAGTATTTGTATAAATAAAGCACTAACCCTCTTAAATATGTCATACTATTCCAAATGGTCAATAATCTCACCCCTACACTCCATCTCAATAGAAACGAGTGACATTTTCAATGTCCAATGTTTTGAGGCTAAAGAACTTAAAAGAATTATCTGCCCCTTTCTTTAGTTAAAAAACCTAGAAAAAAAGACCTGGGGCGTGGGTTTGAAACTGGCGCGGGCGGAAACCAGAAACAAATTCTTTTTTTAGGCCTAACCTACGTTATAATTCGATATCGAGTTCCTGTGTTTCCAAAGCTTGTGAAATTTCCGTAGCACTTTTAATTATCCCATTTTAACCTCCGGGTGAAACCCAAGGGGGTTTATGTAGTGGCGCAGCCCGTCCGTCCGTCCGTCCGTCCGTCCGCCCCGAAAAGGGTACTTGTGTTCCGAAATCAATTCCTCCACCAATCTTTCTGAAACTTTACACATGCTTTGGATATACATCGGTGATACGCATGTGCTTTTTTGGGACTGATCGGATTAATATTTTCAGAGTTATGGCCCTTGACTTAGAGCGCTCAGCTTTCCAACTTCATACTGACAGTAACTTTTAATTTGTCAGCATTTGAACATGTTATGTTTCCAATGTCACACAAGTTATAGCATTTGACCATGTGACCTTGAACTTGATGTAGGATCCATTTTGTGAGAAACTTAACCATGGCCATATTTTTTTTATTGAATGGTGATAGGTCTTCGATGCTTGACATTATTTTTAATAGGTCAATCAATCTTTATTTTCATACTGAAAGGCCTCAGGCCTGTAGTACATATTACATTTATTCATTTGGTGGTAACAACACAGTTTGTCTAAGAGTAAAAGCTTTATGGATGTAGATGAACAAATTTTCTAATTGAACTTTTAGTTTTCATCAATGATTTAATAGGTCATGAAATTACCCTTACAATTAAACAATTGATTTGGAGGATAAGGAACCCGGGGGTTCTTGTGCTCTCAGGGCACACTTGTTAGCATAACCAGACATGGTATTCCAAATTACCTCGTTAACTTCTGGCACATTGAGCACGTTGCAATTTTCTGGCTTCTTGTAGGCTTTTATGCGTTCTGCATTGTCCGGTATTGCAGTGTTTTTGTTGTGGGTCAGTTCGAATAGTCCTGACATAATTTCAGCAATATTGTTATCAATTGGACGACCCAAATTCTCAACGAGTCCTAAATTTGTTCGGAATAATTTGTAACCGTCCTCAGCACTGACGGCAGGCGGGGTTTACGTTTCGACAGGAGCCGTTGGGTTTTGTGTTTCAATGTTGAAATAAATGTTATCGAAGAATTTTTCAAAAGGGTCACTTTGAGGGTTTGCGTGACTTTTTCATATTTACATTCAGAAATAAATTCTTCGCCCTGTTCATTGTACCAAACTGTGTCGATTTTTTTGTCAAGTTGCGTGAACCCGTCAGTATGTCCAGCATTAATTTTCTTCAGATCGTTAACCCATAACACTGAAATCAGCCCCCGTGTTTCCAGTACTAGTACTGGCAATTGGCGTACTCGACGTATTTGGGGGTACATGTTTGGTTATTTCCCTTTTCTTAATTTGTCATCTTTGTTTGTAATATTCGTATCTCCACTCTCCTCTGCAGGGAGAGGGCATTTATCGTCTGCCATAATCACAGTAAATTGGAAATGGCCGAATCAGACCAGACCACGAGGTTCTGAAATTTGCTTCAAATTCTCAAATTAATTTAATTTTTTAACTCCTCAGGTTGACTAAATCAATAGTTTTCAATTATGATCACTGCAGGATCTTAAAATATTGTCAAAAGCTCGAAATTGCAGGAAAATAAAAAAAATTCACAGAGCAAATTCCATGCAGCCTGAACGCATGGTTTAGAACTCACACTGATTCGACGTATGCGCAGCTGGCTATCTCATGGGACCTCCTCTCACGTAACTGGTTGATAGAATTTCAGAATAGCATCACCATTTTGGGAAAAATAGGTGCATTGCACATAGCCATCGACCAAATTTCAAATGAGGGAGTAATAAAAGAAAACAAATGAGCTAATCAACCTCTGTTACGTGCGACTCCATCTTGGATCTTGGCGAGACTGCTCTAAAGTGATCACACTTGTATTGACGAGTACGCGCGAAGTCGTTTTGGTCAGAAGCGGGTACTCGAGAGTAATAATAATAATAATATGTCATCTTGTATAGCGCACTTATCAAACTACTCAGCAGTTTCTCAAGGCGCTGACATTATAACCCTGACGCAATTGTATTTCGGAGCAGCTTCACGAAACCAACTGTTAATTCAGGTACCCAATTATACAGCTGAGTGGACTGAGTGCAATGTGGATAAAGTGACTTGTCCAAGGACACAACACAGAGAGACCCAGGTTACAATTTGTAGGTGTCTCCACCGGGAATCGAACCCGGGTCGTTGGCGTGAGAGGCCAGCATGCTAACCACTACACCACTGTGCTCCACAGTACTCGCGGTCCTGAACATGCCTCCGGATACCTACAGTCTACTCGTAACTTTGGGGTTTTTTGCTTAATTTTACTATATAAATTGACAAAATCATGGTTTCTGGGTGGTAAAGTTTCATAATTATTACAGTTTCATACATTATTTATTTGACATTAACAAACAACGTAGGACTCGTACACGATGATTCGCGGAAAAACATGTTTCACTTAGGAGATAAACCTACTGTGTTTGAAAATCAGAGACATGTTATACTGGATTGATAGCGAGTAAATTTAAAATTGAAACCGAACGCGTGGTTTTCAGATCCGGCTGACCATTGCGTCAATGACATTGCGTTTGCTCGGCTTCTCAACTGCATCAAGTGTCGCTATTTGGATTGATCTTGATACTGACGCAGTTTGCCTTGCTAATCTATCTGATGTAACTCTAAAACACGCTACAGGAAAAATTAATTTGATTGTATCAGTTATTTTGATTTCCACAAGTAGAGCACACCTTAGAATCGGCCGTTTGTTCGGATAGATTGTGACGTCACAATGTAGATTTGTCAATACGCGGTGAATCGGCGCTAAAATCAGAGGAGGTTCAATCCAGAATTGATCACGCTAGATTTTGCTGGAGAACCAATCAGAATCGAGTATCCAGCAATGTCATGGTAGAATTGTTACTAAAGCGAAAGGTGAAAGTGAAATGTTTCTCGGGCATCGGCTCATCATTTTTATTCGTGAGCGTGACCGCGTTTTCTTGTCATTATTATCATTTTTACTAAACTCCAAAATCTATCTGTCCACCAAATATATCGATCTGCAGGAACGGACGTGCTCCCGTGTTGTATACTTCTATCACTTTCAAGCGTTATTGTCATGGAACAAATAAATGTAGGCTACTCCTCCCTCGTCATTATTTTTTTACCAAAAAATAAAAATAAATTCCCACCGCCCTCTTCACTTTTGAAAATAATGTGCCCGTGAAACATTTAAAGTCAAAGTCTTTATTCAGTATTGCAGGCTTGGTGACCCAGAGTGCAACAGTGTTGAATACAATTTATATTTACTTTAGAGGGTAAAACAACTTATTACACAAACCAATTATCCGTAGTGGTAGTAAAGGTGATGCGTATAAAGCAAACATTTCATGGCGGTCGTTTTATTGTGAACATATTTTATTATTTCGAATGACAAAAAAACAATTCCAATGGATTTTCAAAACCACTTACACTCATTTTTAAGACACATTATTATGAATTTCAATTTCTTATCTTTTGTTTCATCAGGAGAATGGTGAACTTTTAAACACATGATTGTTACTTCTTCCTTAGAGTGTAACAGTCTGTAATAATTAAATTTTGTGTTGACAAATGTTGATTGAAAATTGTTAATTTGATGACTGGTTAATGCCTTATTGTTTAACACAGTCTTAACCTTTAGTCTTCAGTTAATAGTCTTAACCTGATATATTGAATAATGCAATACTTGTAATACTATGTAATTGATGAGTTACACATCCTCGGTTACCCATGGTTTTATATATGCTCCGTTACTCTCCACTATATCACCCATGGGAAACCTTATCAGGAAAATCTGTACTCAAATTACCCGCCCTTGGCCGGCGTGACGAAGTCAGTAACCAAAGAAAATACTCAATACGATAAGACGGAAATGGTCAAGGGAGTTAACCGGTGACGGATGGCTAACAAAATGACCTCGCGTACTTTTCAACGAAGTGATATGAATTGTCATTGGCTCGCAGGTCAAAGCTGCGTAGCGGTTTGATTGACTCACGCCGGCCAAGGGCGGGTAATTTCAGTACAGATTTCTCTGATGAAATTTCCCATGAGTGATATAGTGGAGAGTAACGGAGCATTTATAAAACCATGGGTAACCGAGGATGTGAGTTACAGGGTCAATGGCTCAGTTTTTAAGATACTTTTAACCCTAGATGTTACACATCATGTTAAATCCATTACTGGTATGTTTAATGTGTATTTTCCAACATTCTAATAACTCTTTTTTCGAAGGAGAAACCATCTTAAAAGTGTCAAAGAAAAATTGTTAAATACCTGTCCCTTACTTAGCATTGAAAGTACAGTTAACTGATACGACCATAACCCTCATAACCATCTACGGACCAAACACGGACTGCCCTGTGTTTTATCAAAATTATTTCCCCCATACCCGCCCATGCAAAATTTGTTTAAAGGTCCGGACCCCCTCGCCAACTCCCCGGATCCGCCACTTTTACATGCGGTGACTGGAACCTTGTACAGAATCCTGACTAAGATCAATTCAACTATAAACATGTAAACAACCCAAACGCAAGAGAGAGGTTATACTTGTTACACTTGACTTCATTGAAGAAGAACGCATGGTGGACCCTTGGCGGTACCAAAACCCTTCACGAAAAAGATGCACCTGGAGACCAAAAAAAAAACCAATAAAACATGCTAGACTTGATTATTTTCTCCTATCAAAGGGTCTCGAACATTCTATTGAAAACACAAGCATAGACTCCGCTTATAAATCCGATCATGCCATGCATTGGGTAACTCTAAAGTAAGCCGAAATCGAACGAGGATGAGGTTTTTGGAAATTTATAATTCCCTCTTGCATGATTAATCATTTGACATTGTTGACATAATTAAATAAATAATCAGGAGCACGAAAAAGCAATACGAAAGCGGATCCGGCGAGTTCAGTAAACCAATATATACTATTAACGACCAACTTCTATTCGAAACGATTCTTCTAATGATCAGAGGACATACAATAAAATATTCATATATATATTTTCAAAACTGAAAAAGACGAAAAGAACGAACAAAACAATTAGCAGAATTAAATATCAAACACGACGAAAATGACGGCTTAGATGGAAAAACGGGAATATTAGAACAATTTGAAATTAGAAAAGATAAATGAAATAAAAACTGAAGGGATAGTCATGAGAGCAAAAGTTGAATGGAAGGAGAAGGGTGAAAAACCAAACAATTATGTCCTCTCTTTTGAAAATAGAAATATTATAAATAAAACTATCGCAAGGTTAGAATAAAAAAAAATGGAGAAACAATAACAAAAACAAGGAAATAATAATTGAAGTGAAATCTTACTACCAAAATCTGTACACAAAACAAACATGTAGTGACATTGATCTAAATGATTTATTTAAATAATTCTCTGTCCCAAAACGCACACGCTCCCCAAGTTATAATTGGTTGATTTTAGACGCTATATTACAGTTTGAATTTTCTGAAAAACTTTCAGTCAATGACATACGTTGACAGTGTTTATATCTTTACAATTCTAATAACCAATGAACAGAGCTGTAGCAATTTAAGACCCACGTGACACTGTGGATAATCCGAAATAATGGGCACAAACAAATGTGGAATTTGATTTTTAGCTCATCAGGCCTGAAAGGCACGATGGGCTTATGGCATGGCATGGTGTCCGTCCATCCGTCCGTAAACTTTTCGCTTTTTCGACTTCTTCTCCAGAACCAATGACTCCACAGAGCTGCAATTCTGTGTGCAGACTCCTTGGCCAATGGGGATTCTAAATTATAAAACCCCATGACCCCATGACCCCAAATGGGGTCACAGGGGTCACATTCTTAAAAACCTATTTTCATCTTCTTCTCCAGTTCCAAAAGATCTAGAGAGCTGAAAGGTTGTGTGCAGCTAATGGAGATTCTAAATTGTAGATTTAGTGACCCCGTGACCCCAAATGGGGTCACATGGGTCACGACCTCAAAAACCTATTTTCATCTTCTTCCCCAGTTCCAAAAGGTCTACAGAGCTGAAACTTGTGTGCAGACTCCTTGGCCAATGGGGATTCTAAAATGTAAATTTCGTGACCCCCTGACCCCAAATAGGGTAACAGGGGTCACAACCTTAAATATCAATTTGCATTTTCTTCTCCAGTTCCAAAAGGTCTTGAGAACTGAAAAGTTGTGTGCAGACTCCTTGGCCAATGGGGATTCTAAATTGTAGATTTCGTGATCCTGCGACCCCAAATATAGGTCACAGACGTCATGACCTGAAAAGCTATTTTCATCTTGAGATTTTATGTGCTCTTCAAAGGGAGGTAATTTTAACGAAACAACAATAATGAATTAAATCTTCAAGTGTGTCTTTATTTGTAGGGGATTTTCTCTCTTGCCTCAAAGATAGGTCAGAGGGCTAAGGCCTATTAAGACCCATTTCATCTTCTCCATTTAAAGTGCGTCCCATGTGTTATACTTCTAACCTAGAAGTTGACATTTTGAATTAGTTAATGTATATAAAGCCTGATGAGTTTCAGAGCCCATGGCTCTATTTTTATAATGTTCTTAGCCTGATATAATAACAATTGAATCAAACATGTAATGGTCATTACTCGGTACAAGCTGCGTGTCCATCCTTTTAGCTCAGTTCTTAATTGCGGCGGGGGACATCGTTACGTTTGTGACAATTACTTGTTTATTTTTAATAGGTCATACATTTAATTTTCCTTGTAGATCTATGACAGAGTCAGATGATTTTTTTATGAAGCCTAATGTAACAGTCCAGTCCAGAATATATGAATGTGTATCCATTCATTTTAGCTCATCAGATATGAAAGGTCAGATGGGCTTATGGCATTGGCCGTCGTCCGTCGGATGTAGTCTCTCGTCCTTAAACTTCTTTTTATATACGACTTCTCAACAAGAACCGTTGCAGCGACTAAGAGATCTCTCTTTGATAATATGGTCAATATAATTTGGGAAATGTCAGCAGCTTTCATAGATTTCAATTACATTTCTGTATTACAATAAATCAGGGAAATAGAGGTATTTAATTTGTAAGTCATTTGAATGTCTACATAGTATCAGGCAATCAATATGTGTTCACTATCAATGAGTTATATTGGTGTGTTGAAAACGATTGCGGCTACATATTGTTTGTTGAATGGGATGTATATTGGGCGAAACTGGGTGGCTGAGGGCATTAAAGGCGCTGTAGAACTTTTTTTGTTTTACATATTCTGCTTTCTCAAATTTGCTTTTTATTACTAAAGTGTATACAATATAGTGTTGTGTTTGAAGGTAAAACATCTCATTACACGAACCGATAAGCCGTATCGTTAGAAAACGGTTATCCATATTGAAAGAAAATGGGGCGACGTTTAAACCGACAATGGTGTGAAACCCTTCAGTGTGAGAGGTAGGTTTGTAGGTCTCATGCGAATTGGAGAGTTCAGACAGCAAGATAATTGACATTCTATCATGGTGCCACATTCAAAACTCTACTTTTGAGTGTTTAGGTATTGCTACAGCGGTCAGATCACATGAACTACCTTCGAGCGGTCATAAGAATGTGAACACATTAAAATGGCCGCTCGAAGAGAAATAAACTCGCATGGCTTAAACGAACAATGTACATGCGTTTAAGAACTCTTTTCATTCATTCAGGAGTAGTATTTAGCCATTTGTAACACTTATTTACTTTTTCGTGAGATCACTTTATTTCAGTAGGAATAACTTGCTACAGCGTCTTTAATTGCCCAATTAGCTTAAACTTAAGGCGGTGGGGTTGGAGACACTTCCTGTCCTTCAAACTTTGGAAAGAGCATTGGGAGGAGTGGTGCAGTAGATAGCCTGACAGTTGCATGTGTTGGGGTGGGTATGTACAATATTTTAACCATTGTAATGTCATTTAAGGAATTCTGACTTAATGTTTAACAATATATTACTAGATAACTGTTTCATATCTTTAAACTTAGAAAATAAATGTTGCATATCATGATGAGCTGCAGAACCCATGGCTTTATTTTTACTATCCTCGTCTTCTAAATGCTGTCGTAGTTTTTTTTTTATTTCTATGTAAGTATCTGTGCCGATATCACTGGTGCCTAAACATGAGTAAATCTCTCGCTCTCATTCGGGATTGACCATGCACTATTTAGACACTCGCGTTGTAAACATTATATGACACGAGAGCACATGCAATGTAAACTGTAATTATAATGAATGATTAAAGACATTCCTCAGCGGATCTTGAACAGATCAAGAAAAGAAACCATACACATTTTCTTTAGGTTTCAAATCTGACCGAAATAAAAGTAAATGTTGTCACAAGTTCCCCCAAATTTCTGGCAACGGATCAAACTTTTATGTCCGCTCGCCGTCTGACTTCACTGAGTGGGTTTTTGTTTGGATTATTTCCGACAAGCTTGCGAACTGCATTCATGTCACCTGTCACAGTAGAACTAACACGTCTGTATTTACATAGGGTTGTCGTTTAAATAGACGCGGACAATAGGGCAAACTGGGGTCCATACTCTCCAGAGGACAGAGGTTACCTGGGAGGATGTAACTTGAGTGACATAGGTGACCAGAACTTTCAGAACGACTTGCTACCTGCTGTATGCTCTCGTGTTGAAGAATTGCTACCTGCTGTATGCTCTCGTGTTGAACGACTTGCTACCTGCTGTATGCTCTCGTGTTGAAGAATTGCTACCTGTTCTATGCTCTCGTGTTGAACGACTTGCTACCTGCTCTATATCTCGTATTGAACGACTTGCTACCTGCTCTATATCTCGTGTTGAACGACTTGCTACCTGGTCTATGCTCTCGCATTGAACGACTTGCTACCTACTCTATATCTCGCATTGAACGACTTGCTACCTGCTCTATGCCTTCGCGTTGAACGACTTGCTACCTGTTCTATACTCTCGTATTGAACGACTTTCTACCTGTTGTATACTCTCGCGTTGAACGATTTGCTACCTGTTCTATATCTCGCATTGACCGACTTGCTATACCTGCTCTATGCCCTCGTGTTGAACGACTGGCTACCTGCCCTATATCTCGTATTGAATGATTTGCTACCTGTTCTATATCTCGCATTGAACGACTTGCTACCTGCTCTATACTTTCGTGTTGAACGACTTCCAACCTGCTCTTTGCTCTCGTATTGAACGACTTGCTACCTGCTCTATACTCTCGGATTGAACTACTTGCTGCCTGCTCTATATCTCGTATTGAACGACTGACTACCTGCTCTATATCTCGTGTTGAACGACTTGCTACCTGCTCTATACTCTCGTATTGAACGACTTGCTACCTGCTCTATATGTCGGATTGAACGACTTGCTACCTACTCTATAGTCTCGTATTGAACGATTTGCTACCTGCTCTATTCTCTCGCGTTGAACGACTTGCTACCTGCTCTATATCTCGTATTGAACGACTTGCTGCCTGCTCTATGCCCTCGCGTTGAACGACTTGCTACCTGTTCTATACTCTCGTATTGAACAACTTGCTATCTGCTCTATATCTCGTATTGAACGACTTGCTACCTGCTCTATACTCTCGGATTGAACGACTTGCTACCTGCTCTATATTCTCGTATTGAACGACTTGCTACCGGCTCTATATCTCGGATTGAACGACTTGCTGCCTGCTCTATGCTCTTGTGTTGAACGACTTGCTACCTGCTGTATATCTCGGATTGAACGATTTGCTACCTGCTCTATACTCTCGCGTTGAACGACTTGCTACCTGACCTATATCTCGTATTGAACGACTTGCTGCCTGCTCTATGCCCTCGCGTTGAACGACTTGCTACCTGTTCTATGCTCTCGTATTGAACGACTTGCTACCTGCTCTATATCTCGTATTGAACGAATTGCTACTTGCTCTATATCTCGTATTGACCGATTTGCTACCTGTTCTATGCCCTCGTGTTGAACGACTGGCTACCTGCTCTATGCTCTCGTATTGAACAACTTGCTACCAGCTCTATATCTCGTATTGAACAATTTGCTACCTGCTCTATATCTCGTATTGAACGACTTGCTACCAGCTCTATATCTCGTATTGAACGATTTGCTACCAGCTCTATATCTCGTATTGAACGATTTGCTACCAGCTCTATGCTCCCGTATTGAACGACTTACTACCTGCTCTATATCTCGTATTGGACGACTTGCTACCTGCTCTATGCTCTCGTATTGAACGACTTGCTACCTGCTCTATACTCTCGTATTGAACGACTTACTACCTGCTCTATATCTCGTATTGAAGGACTTGCTACCTGCTCTATATCTCGTATTGAACGACTTGCTACCTGTTCAATATCTCGTATTGAACGACTTGCTACCTGTTCAATATCTCGTATTGAACGACTTGCTACCTGCTCTATATCTCGCATTGAACGACTTGCTTCCTGCTCTATGGCCTCGTGTTGAACGACTTGCTATCTGCTCTATATCTGGCATTGAACGACTTGCTACCTGCTCTATATCTCGCATTGAACGACTTGCTACCTGTTCTATGCTCTCGTGTTGAACGACTTGCTACCTGCTGTACACTCTCGTGTTGAACGATTTGCTATACCTGCTCTATGCCCTCGTGTTGAACGACTTGCTACCTGTTCTATACTCTCGTGTTGAACGACTTGCTACCTGTTCTATGCCCTCGTGTTGTACGACTTGCTACCTGTTCTATGCTCTCGTGTTGAACGACTTGCTACCTGTTCTATGCTCTCGCATTGAACGACTTGCTACCTGCTCTATATCTCGCATTGAACGAATTGCTACCTGCTCTATGCCCTCGCGTTGAACGACTTGCTACCTGTTCTATATATCGTATTGAACCACTTGCTACCTACTCTATATCTCGTGTTGAACGACTTGCTACCTGCTCTATATCTCGTATTGAACGACTTGCTACCAGCTCTATATCTCGTATTGAACGATTTGCTACCAGCTCTATATCTCGTATTGAACGACTTGCTACCAGCTCTATATCTCGTATTGAACGATTTGCTACCAGCTCTATGCTCCCGTATTGAACGACTTGCTACCTGCTCTATATCTCGTATTGAACGACTTGCTACCTGTTCTATGCTCTCGTGGTGAACGACTTGCTACCTGTTCTATGCTCTCGTGGTGAACGACTTGCTACCACTTTCTATATATCGTATTGAACGACTTGCTAACTGTTCTATGCTCTCGTGTTGAACGACTTGCTACCTGCTCTATGCTCTCGTGTTGAACGACTTGCTACCTGCTCTATGCTCTCGTATTCAACGACTTACTACATGTTCTATGCTCTCGTATTGAACGACTTTCTACCTGTTCTATATATCGTATTGAACAACTTGCTACCTGCTCTATTTCTCGTATTCAACGACTTGCTACCTGCTCTCGCATTGAACGACTTGCTACCTGTTCTTTTTCTCGTATTGAACGACTTGCTACCTGTTCTATGCTCTCGTATTGAACGACTTGCTACCTGCTCTATATCTCGTATTGAACGACTTGCTACTTGCTCTATATCTCGTATTGAACGATTTGCTACCTGTTCTATGCTCTCGTGTTGAACGACTGGCTACCTGCTCTATGCTCTCGTATTGAACAACTTGCTACCAGCTCTATTTCTCGTATTGAACGATTTGCTACCAGCTCTATATCTCGTATTGAACGACTTGCTACCAGCTCTATATCTCGTATTGAACGATTTGCTACCAGCTCTATATCTCGTATTGAACGATTTGCTACCAGCTCTATGCTCCCGTATTGAACGACTTACTACCTGCTCTATATCTCGTATTGGACGACTTGCTACCTGTTCTATTCTCTCGTGGTGAACGACTTGCTACCATTTTCTATACTCTCGTGGTGAACGATTTGCTACCATTTTCTATATATCGTATTGAACGACTTGCTAACTGTTCTATGCTCTCGTGTTGAACGACTTGCTACCTGCTCTATGCTCTCGTGTTGAACGACTTGCTATACCTGCTCTATGCTCTCGTATTCAACGACTTACTACATGTTCTATGCTCTCGTATTGAACGACTTTCTACCTGTTCTATATATCGTATTGAACAACTTGCTACCTGCTCTATTTCTCGTATTCAACGACTTGCTACCTGCTCTCGCATTGAACGACTTGCTACCTGTTCTTTTTCTCGTATTGAACGACTTGCTACCTGTTCTATGCTCTCGTATTGAACGACTTGCTGCCTGCTCTGTATCTCGTATTGAACGACATGCTACTTGCTCTATATCTCGTATTAAACGATTTGCTACCTGTTCTATGCTCTCGTGTTGAACGACTGGCTACCTGCTCTATGCTCTCGTATTGAACAACTTGCTACCTGCTATATATCTCGTATTGAACAACTTGCTATCTGTTCTATATCTCGTATTGAACAACTTGCTACCTGCTCTATATCTCGTATTGAACAACTTGCTACCTGCTCTAAATCTCGTATTGAACAACTTGCTACCTGCTCTTTATCTCGTATTGAACGACTTGCTACCTGCTCTATATCTCGTGTTGAACGACTTGCTACCTGCTCTATATCTCGTATTGAACGATTTGCTACCTGTTCTATGCTCTCGTATTGAACAACTTGCTAACTGCTCTATATCTCGTATTGAACGATTTGCTACCTGTTCTATGCTCTCGTATTGAACGACTTGCTACCTGCTCTATATCTGGTATTGCACGACTTGCTACCTGTTCTATGATCTCGTATTGAACCACTTGCTACCTGCTCTATAATCTCGTATTGAACGACTTGCTACCTGCTCTTTGCTCTCGTATTGAACGACTTGCTACCTGCTCTATATCTCGTGTTGAACGACATGCTACCTGCTCTATATCTCGTGTTGAACGACTTGCTACCTGTTCTATGATCTCGTGTTGAACGACTTGCTACCTGTTCTATGATCTCGTATTGAACGACTTGCTACCTTCTCTATATCTCGTGTTGAACGACTTGCTACCTGCTTTATACTCTCGTATTGAACGACTTGCTACCTGCTCTATACTCCCGTATTGAACGACTTGCTACCTGCTCTTTACTCTCGTATTGAACGACTTGCTACCTGTTCTATATCTCGTGTTGAACGACTTGCTACCTGTTCTATGATCTCGTATTGAACGACTTGCTACCTGCTCTATATATCGTATTGAACGACTTGCTACCTGCTCTATACTCTCGTATTGAACGACTTGCTTCCTGCTCTTTGCTCTCGTATTGAACGACTTGCTACCTGTTCTATGATCTCGTGTTGAACGACTTGCTACCTGCTCTATACTCTCGTGTTGAACGACTTGCTACCTGCTCTATATCTCGTATTGAACGACTTGCTACCTGCTCTATATCTCGTGTTGAACGACTTGCTACCTGCTCTTTGCTCTCGTATTGAACGACTTGCTACCTGCTCTATACTCTCGTATTGAACGACTTACTACCTGCTCTATATCTCGTATTGAAGGACTTGCTACCTGCTCTATATCTCGTGTTGAACGACTTGCTACCTGTTCAATATCTCGTATTGAATGACTTGCTACCTGCTCTATATCTCGTGTTGAACGACTTGCTACCTGCTCTATATCTCGTGTTGAACGACTTGCTACCTGCTCTTTGCTCTCGTATTGAACGACTGACTACCTGCTCTATACTCTCGTGTTGAACGACTTGCTACCTGCTCTATACTCTCGTGTTGAACGACTTTCTACCTGCTCTATATCTCGTATTAAACGACTTGCTACCTGCTCTATATCTCGTGTTGAACGACTTGCTACCTGCTCTATATCTCGTATTGAACGACTTGCTACCTGCTCTATATCTCGTGTTGAACGACTTGCTACCTGCTCTTTGCTCTCGTATTGAACGACTTGCTACCTGCTCTATACTCTCGTATTGAACGACTTGCTACCTGCTCTATATCTAATATTGAACGACTTGCTACCTGCTCTATATCTCGTATTGAACGACTTGCTACCTGTTCTATATCTCGTATTGAATGACTTGCTACCTGCTCTATATCCCGTGTTGAACGACTTGCTACCTGCTCTATATCTCGTGTTGAACGACTTGCTACCTGCTCTTTGCTCTCGTATTGAACGACTGACTACCTGCTCTATACTCTCGTGTTGAACGACTTGCTACCTTGCTCTATATCTCGTATTGAACGACTTGCTACCTGCTCTATGCTCTCGTATTGAACGACTTCCTACCTGTTTTATATCTCGTATTGAGCAACTTGCTACCTGCTCTATATCTCGAATTGAACGACTTGCTACCTGCTCTATATATCGTATTGAACGACTTGCTAACTGCTTTATATATCGTATTGAACGACTTGCTACCTGTTCTATGCTCTCGTATTGAACGACTTGCTACCTGCTCTATACCCTCGTATTGAACGACTTCCTACCTGCTCTATATCTCTTATTGCACGACTTGCTACCTGCTTTATATCTCGCGTTGAACGACTTGCTACCTGCTCTATATCTCGTGTTGAACGACTTGCTACCTGCTCTATATCTCGTGTTGAACGACTTGCTACCTGCTCTTTGCTCTCGTATTGAAGGACTGACTACCTGCTCTATACTCTCGTGTTGAACGACTTGCTACCTGCTCTATACTCTCGTGTTGAACGACTTTCTACCTGCTCTATATCTCGTATTAAACGACTTGCTTCCTGCTCTATATCTCGTGTTGAACGACTTGCTACCTGCTCTTTGCTCTCGTATTGAACGACTTGCTACCTGCTCTATACCCTCGTATTGAACGACTTCCTACCTGCTCTATATCTCTTATTGCACGACTTGCTACCTGCTTTATATCTCGCGTTGAACGACTTGCTACCTGCTCTATATCTCGTATTAAACGACTTGCTACCTGCTCTATATCTCGTGTTGAACGACTTGCTACCTGCTCTATATCTCGTATTGAACGACTTGCTACCTGCTCTATATCTCGTGTTGAACGACTTGCTACCTGCTCTTTGCTCTCGTATTGAACGACTTGCTACCTGCTCTATACTCTCGTATTGGACGACTTGCTACCTGCTCTATATCTCGTATTGAAGGACTTGCTACCTGCTCTATATCTCGTATTGAACGACTTGCTACCTGCTCTATATCTCGTGTTGAACGACTTGCTACCTGCTCTTTGCTCTCGTATTGAACGACTTGCTACCTGCTCTGTACTCTCGTATTGAACGACTTGCTACCTGCTCTATATCTCGTATTGAAGGACTTGCTACCTGCTCTATATCTCGTATTGAACGACTTGCTGCCTGTTCTATATCTCGTATTGAGCAACTTGCTATCTGCTCTATTTCTCGTATTGAACGACTTGCTACCTGCTCTATATATCGTATTGAACGACTTGCTACCTGTTTTATATATCGTATTGAACGACTTGCTACCTGCTCTATACCCTCGTATTGAACGACTTCCTACCTGCTCTATATCTCGTATTGCACGACTTGCTACCTGCATTATTTCTCGCGTTGAACGACTTGCTACCTGCTCTATATCTCGTGTTGAACGACTTGCTACCTGCTCTATACCCTCGTATTGAACGACTTCCTACCTGCTCTTTGCTCTCGTATTGAACGACTGACTACCTGCTCTATACTCTCGTGTTGAACGACTTGCTACCTGCTCTATACTCTCGTGTTGAACGACTTTCTATCTGCTCTATATCTCGTATTAAACGACTTGCTACCTGCTCTATATCTCGTGTTGAACGACTTGCTACCTGCTCTTTGCTCTCGTATTGAACGACTTGCTACCTGCTCTTTGCTCTCGTATTGAACGACTTGCTACCTGCTCTATATCTCGTATTGAACGACTTGCTACCTGCTCTATGTCTCGTATTGAACGACTTGCTACCTGTTCTATATCTCGTATTGAACGACTTGCTACCTGTTCTATATCTCGTATTGAACGACTTGCTACCTGCTCTATATCTCGCATTGAACAACTTGCTACCTGTTCTATATCTCACATTGAACGACTTGCTATACCTGCTCTATGCCCTCGTGTTGAACGACTTGCTACCTGTTCTATATCTCGTATTGAACGACTTGCTACCTGCTCTATGCTCTCGTATTGAACGACTTGCTATACCTGCTCTATGCCCTCGTGTTGAACGACTTGCTACCTGTTCTATGCTCTCGTGTTGAACGACTTGCTACCTGTTCTATGCCCTCGTGTTGAACGACTTGCTACCTGCTCTATGCTCCCGTGTTGAACGACTTGCTACCTGCTTTATGCCCTCGCTTTGAACGACTTGCTACCTGTTCTATATCTCGTATTGAACGACTTGCTACCTGCTCTATATCTCGTATTGAACGACTTGCTACCTGCTCTATGCTCTCGTGTTGAACGACTTGCTACCTGCTCTATGCCCTCGCGTTGAACGACTTGCTACCTGTTCTATATCTCGTATTGAACGACTTGCTACCTGCTCTATATCTCGTATTGAACGACTTGCTACCTGCACTATGCTCTCGTGTTGAACGACTTGCTACCTGCTCTATGCCCTCGCGTTGAACGACTTGCTACCTGTTCTATATCTCGTATTGAACGACTTGCTATCTGTTCTATACTCTCGCATTGAACGACTTGCTATACCTGATCTATGCCCTCGTGTTGAACGACTTGCTACCTGTTCTATATCTCGCATTGAACAACTTGCTACCTGTTCTATATCTCACATTGAACGACTTGCTATACCTGCTCTATGCCCTCGTGTTGAACGACTTGCTACCTGTTCTATATCTCGTATTGAACGACTTGCTACCTGCTCTATGCTCTCGTATTGAACGACTTGCTATACCTGCTCTATGCCCTCGTGTTGAACGACTTGCTACCTGTTCTATGCTCTCGTGTTGAACGACTTGCTACCTGTTCTATGCCCTCGTGTTGAACGACTTGCTACCTGCTCTATGCTCCCGTGTTGAACGACTTGCTACCTGCTCTATGCCCTCGCGTTGAACGACTTGCTACCTGTTCTATATCTCGTATTGAACGACTTGCTATCTGTTCTATACTCTCGCATTGAACGACTTGCTATACCTGACCTATGCCCTCGTGTTTAACGACTTGCTACCTGTTCTATATCTTGTTTTGAACGACTTGCTACCTGTTCTATATTTCGTATTGAACGACTTGCTACCTGCTCTATATCTCGTATTGAACGACTTGCTACCTGCTCTATGCTCTCGTGTTGAACGACTTGCTACCTGCTCTATGCCCTCGCGTTGAACAACTTGCTACCTGTTCTATATCTCGTATTGAACGACTTTCTACCTGTTCTATATCTCGTATTGAACGACTTGCTACCTCCTCTATATCTCGCATTGAACGACTTGCTATACCTGCTCTATTCCCTCGTGTTGAACGACTTGCTACCTGCTCTATATCTCGTATTGAACGACTTGCTACCTGCTCTATGCTCTCGTGTTGAACGACTTGCTACCTGCTCTATGCTCTCGCGTTGAACGACTGCCTGTTCTATACTCTCGTATTGAACGACTTGCTACCTGCTCTATATCTCGTGTTGAACGACTTGCTACCTGCTCTTTGCTCTCGTATTGAACGACTTGCTACCTGCTCTTTGCTCTCGTATTGAACGACTTGCTACCTGTTCTATATCTCGTATTGAACGACTTGCTACCTGCTCTATATCTCGTATTGAACGACTTGCTACCTATTCTATATCTCGTATTGAACGACTTGCTACCTGCTCTATATCTCGTATTGAACGACTTGCTACCTGCACTATGCTCTCGTGTTGAACGACTTGCTACCTGCTCTATGCCCTCGCGTTGAACGACTTGCTACCTGTTCTATATCTCGTATTGAACGACTTGCTATCTGTTCTATACTCTCGCATTGAACGACTTGCTATACCTGATCTATGCCCTCGTATTGAACGACTTGCTACCTGCTCTATATCTCGTATTGAACGACTTGCTACCTGCACTATGCTCTCGTGTTGAACGACTTGCTACCTGCTCTATGCCCTCGCGTTGAACGACTTGCTACCTGTTCTATATCTCGTATTGAACGACTTGCTATCTGTTTTATACTCTCGCATTGAACGACTTGCTATACCTGATCTATGCCCTCGTGTTGAACGACTTGCTACCTGTTCTATATCTCGTATTGAACGACTTGCTACCTGCTCTATATCTCGTATTGAACGACTTGCTACCTGCTCTATATCTCGCATTGAACAACTTGCTACCTGTTCTATATCTCACATTGAACGACTTGCTATACCTGCTCTATGCCCTCGTGTTGAACGACTTGCTACCTGTTCTATATCTCGTATTGAACGACTTGCTACCTGCTCTATGCTCTCGTATTGAACGACTTGCTATACCTGCTCTATGCCCTCGTGTTGAACTACTTGCTACCTGTTCTATGCTCTCATGTTGAACGACTTGCTACCTGTTCTATGCCCTCGTGTTGAACGACTTGCTACCTGCTCTATGCTCCCGTGTTGAACGACTTGCTACCTGCTTTATGCCCTCGCTTTGAACGTCTTGCTACCTGTTCTATATCTCGCTTTGAACGACTTGCTACCTGTTCTATATCTCGTATTGAACGACTTGCTACCTGCTCTATGCTCCCGTGTTGAACGACTTGCTACCTGCTCTATGCCCTCGCGTTGAACGACTTGCTACCTGTTCTATATCTCGTATTGAACGACTTGCTACCTGCTCTATATCTCGTATTGAACGGCTTGCTACCTGCACTATGCTCTCGTGTTGAACGACTTGCTACCTGCTCTATGCCCTCGCGTTGAACGACTTGCTACCTGTTCTATATCTCGTATTGAACGACTTGCTATCTGTTCTATACTCTCGCATTGAACGACTTGCTATACCTGATCTATGCCCTCGCGTTGAACGACTTGCTACCTGTTCTATATCTCATATTGAACGACTTGCTATCTGTTCTATACTCTCGCATTGAACGACTTGCTATACCTGATCTATGCCCTCGTGTTGAACGACTTGCTACCTGTTCTATATCTTGTTTTGAACGACTTGCTACCTGTTCTATATCTCGTATTTTACGACTTGCTACCTGCTCTATATCTCGTATTGAACGACTTGCTACCTGCTCTATATCTCGCATTGAACAACTTGCTACCTGTTCTATATCTCACATTGAACGACTTGCTATACCTGCTCTATGCCCTCGTGTTGAACGACTTGCTACCTGTTCTATATCTCGTATTGAACGACTTGCTACCTGCTCTATGCTCTCGTATTGAACGACTTGCTATACCTGCTCTATGCCCTCGTGTTGAACGACTTGCTACCTGTTCTATGCTCTCGTGTTGAACGACTTGCTACCCGTTCTATGCCCTCGTGTTGAACGACTTGCTACCTGCTCTATGCTCCCGTGTTGAACGACTTGCTACCTGCTTTATGCCCTCGCTTTGAACGACTTGCTACCTGTTCTATATCTCGCTTTGAACGACTTGCTACCTGTTCTATATCTCGTATTGAACGACTTGCTACCTGCTCTATGCTCTCGTGTTGAACGACTTGCTACCTGCTCTATGCCCTCGCGTTGAACGACTTGCTACCTGTTCTATATCTCGTATTGAACGACTTGCTACCTGCTCTATATCTCGTATTGAACGGCTTGCTACCTGCACTATGCTCTCGTGTTGAACGACTTGCTAC
The DNA here is from genome assembly GCA_936450465.1 of Gibbula magus. NCBI lineage: Eukaryota > Metazoa > Mollusca > Gastropoda > Trochida > Trochidae > Gibbula > Gibbula magus. Next base: position 45,091,665 of record OW388304.1, on the reverse strand, counting down.
CTGCTCTATGCCCTCGCGTTGAACGACTTGCTACCTGTTCTATATCTCGTATTGAACGACTTGCTATCTGTTCTATACTCTCGCATTGAACGACTTGCTATACCTGATCTATGCCCTCGCGTTGAACGACTTGCTACCTGTTCTATATCTCATATTGAACGACTTGCTATCTGTTCTATACTCTCGCATTGAACGACTTGCTATACCTGATCTATGCCCTCGTGTTGAACGACTTGCTACCTGTTCTATATCTTGTTTTGAACGACTTGCTACCTGTTCTATATCTCGTATTGAACGACTTGCTACCTGCTCTATATCTCGTATTGAACGACTTGCTACCTGCTCTATATCTCGCATTGAACAACTTGCTACCTGTTCTATATCTCACATTGAACGACTTGCTATACCTGCTCTATGCCCTCGTGTTGAACGACTTGCTACCTGTTCTATATCTCGTATTGAACGACTTGCTACCTGCTCTATGCTCTCGTATTGAACGACTTGCTATACCTGCTCTATGCCCTCGTGTTGAACGACTTGCTACCTGTTCTATGCTCTCGTGTTGAACGACTTGCTACCTGTTCTATGCCCTCGTGTTGAACGACTTGCTACCTGTTCTATATCTCGTATTGAACGACTTGCTACCTGCTCTATATCTCGTATTGAACGACTTGCTACCTGCTCTATGCCCTCGCGTTGAACGACTTGCTACCTGCTCTATATCTCGTATTGAACGACTTGCTACCTGCTCTATGCTCTCGTGTTGAACGACTTGCTACCTGCTCTATGCCCTCGCGTTGAACAACTTGCTACCTGTTCTATATCTCGTATTGAACGACTTTCTACCTGTTCTATATCTCGTATTGAACGACTTGCTACCTCCTCTATATCTCGCATTAAACGACTTGCTATACCTGCTCTATTCCCTCGTGTTGAACGACTTGCTACCTGCTCTATATCTCGTATTGAACGACTTGCTACCTGCTCTATGCTCTCGTGTTGAACGACTTGCTACCTGCTCTATGCTCTCGCGTTGAACGACTGCCTGTTCTATACTCTCGTATTGAACGACTTGCTACCTGCTCTATATCTCGTGTTGAACGACTTGCTACCTGCTCTTTGCTCTCGTATTGAACGACTTGCTACCTGCTCTTTGCTCTCGTATTGAACGACTTGCTACCTGCTCTATATCTCGTATTGAACGACTTGCCACCTGCTCTATGTCTCGTATTGAACGACTTGCTACCTGTTCTATATCTCGTATTGAACGACTTGCTACCTGTTCTATATCTCGTATTGAACGACTTGCTACCTGCTCTATATCTCGCATTGAACAACTTGCTACCTGTTCTATATCTCACATTGAACGACTTGCTATACCTGCTGTATGCCCTCGTGTTGAACGACTTGCTACCTGTTCTATATCTCGTATTGAACGACTTGCTACCTGCTCTATGCTCTCGTATTGAACGACTTGCTATACCTGCTCTATGCCCTCGTGTTGAACGACTTGCTACCTGTTCTATGCTCTCGTGTTGAACGACTTGCTACCTGTTCTATGCCCTCGTGTTGAACGACTTGCTACCTGCTCTATGTTCCCGTGTTGAACGACTTGCTACCTGCTTTATGCCCTCGCTTTGAACGACTTGCTACCTGTTCTATATCTCGTATTGAACGACTTGCTACCTGCTCTATATCTCGTATTGAACGACTTGCTACCTGCTCTATGCTCTCGTGTTGAACGACTTGCTACCTGCTCTATGCCCTCGCGTTGAACGACTTGCTACCTGTTCTATATCTCGTATTGAACGACTTGCTACCTGCTCTATATCTCGTATTGAACGACTTGCTACCTGCACTATGCTCTCGTGTTGATCGACTCGCTACCTGCTCTATGCCCTCGCGTTGAACGACTTGCTACCTGTTCTATATCTCGTATTGAACGACTTGCTATCTGTTCTATACTCTCGCATTGAACGACTTGCTATACCTGATCTATGCCCTCGTGTTGAACGACTTGCTACCTGTTCTATATCTTGTTTTGAACGACTTGCTACCTGTTCTATATCTCGTATTGAACGACTTGCTACCTGCTCTATATCTCGTATTGAACGACTTGCTACCTGCTCTATGCCCTCCCGTTGAACGACTTGCTACCTGCTCTATATCTCGTATTGAACGACTTGCTACCTGCTCTATGCTCTCGTGTTGAACGACTTGCTACCTGCTCTATGCCCTCGCGTTGAACAACTTGCTACCTGTTCTATATCTCGTATTGAACGACTTTCTACCTGTTCTATATCTCGTATTGAACGACTTGCTACCTCCTCTATATCTCGCATTGAACGACTTGCTATACCTGCTCTATTCCCTCGTGTTGAACGACTTGCTACCTGCTCTATATCTCGTATTGAACGACTTGCTACCTGCTCTATGCTCTCGTGTTGAACGACTTGCTACCTGCTCTATGCTCTCGCGTTGAACGACTGCCTGTTCTATACTCTCGTATTGAACGACTTGCTACCTGCTCTATATCTCGCATAGAACGACTTGCTACCTGCTCTATGGCCTCGTGTTGAACGACTTGCTACCTGCTCTATATCTGGCATTGAACGACTTGCTACCTGCTCTATGCTCTCGTGTTGAACGATTTGCTACCTGCTCTATGCTCTCGTGTTGAACGACTTGCTACCTGCTCTATGCCCTCGCGTTGAACAACTTGCTACCTGTTCTATATCTCGTATTGAACGACTTTCTACCTGTTCTATATCTCGTATTGAACGACTTGCTACCTGTTCTATATCTCGTATTGAACGACTTGCTACCTCCTCTATATCTCGCATTGAACGACTTGCTATACCTGCTCTATTCCCTCGTGTTGAACGACTTGCTACCTGCTCTATATCTCGTATTGAACGACTTGCTACCTGCTCTATGCTCTCGTGTTGAACGACTTGCTACCTGCTCTATGCTCTCGCGTTGAACGACTGCCTGTTCTATACTCTCGTATTGAACGACTTGCTACCTGCTCTATATCTCGCATAGAACGACTTGCTACCTGCTCTATGGCCTCGTGTTGAACGACTTGCTACCTGCTCTATATCTGGCATTGAACGACTTGCTACCTGCTCTATGCTCTCGTGTTGAACGATTTGCTACCTGCTCTATGCTCTCGTGTTGAACTATTTGCTACCTGCTCTATGCCCTCGCGTTGAACGACTTGCTACCTGTTCTATGCTCTCGTATTGAACGACTTGCTACCTGCTTTATATCTCGCATTGAACGACTTGCTACCTGTTCTATATCTCGTATTGAACGACTTGCTACCTGCTCTATATCTCGTATTGAACGACTTGCTACCTGCTCTATGCCCTCCCGTTGAACGACTTGCTACCTGCTCTATATCTCGTATTGAACGACTTGCTACCTGCTCTATGCTCTCGTGTTGAACGACTTGCTACCTGCTCTATGCCCTCGCGTTGAACAACTTGCTACCTGTTCTATATCTCGTATTGAACGACTTTCTACCTGTTCTATATCTCGTATTGAACGACTTGCTACCTGTTCTATATCTCGTATTGAACGACTTGCTACCTCCTCTATATCTCGCATTGAACGACTTGCTATACCTGCTCTATTCCCTCGTGTTGAACGACTTGCTACCTGCTCTATATCTCGTATTGAACGACTTGCTACCTGCTCTATGCTCTCGTGTTGAACGACTTGCTACCTGCTCTATGCTCTCGCGTTGAACGACTGCCTGTTCTATACTCTCGTATTGAACGACTTGCTACCTGCTCTATATCTCGCATAGAACGACTTGCTACCTGCTCTATGGCCTCGTGTTGAACGACTTGCTACCTGCTCTATATCTGGCATTGAACGACTTGCTACCTGCTCTATGCTCTCGTGTTGAACGATTTGCTACCTGCTCTATGCTCTCGTGTTGAACTATTTGCTACCTGCTCTATGCCCTCGCGTTGAACGACTTGCTACCTGTTCTATGCTCTCGTATTGAACGACTTGCTACCTGCTTTATATCTCGCATTGAACGACTTGCTACCTGTTCTATGCTCTCGTGTTGAACGACTTGCTACCTGCTGTACACTCTCGTGTTGAACGACTTGCTATACCTGCTCTATGCCCTCGTGTTGAACGACTTGCTACCTGTTCTATACTCTCGTGTTGAACGACTTGCTACCTGTTCTATGCCCTCGTGGTGTACGACTTGCTACCTGTTCTATGCTCTCGTGTTGAACGACTTGCTACCTGTTCTATGCTCTCGTGTTGAACGACTTGCTACCTGTTCTATGCTCTCGTGTTGAACGACTTGCTCCCTGTTCTATGCCCTCGTGTTGAACGACTTGCTACCTGCTCTATGCTCTCGTGTTGAACGACTTGCTACCTGCTTTATGCCCTCGCTTTGAACGACTTGCTACCTGTTCTATATCTCGTATTGAACGACTTGCTACCTGCTCTATATCTCGTATTGAACGACTTGCTACCTGCTCTATGCTCTCGTGTTGAACGACTTGCTACCTGCTCTATGCCCTCGCGTTGAACGACTTGCTACCTGTTCTATATCTCGTATTGAACGACTTGCTACCTGCTCTATATCTCGTATTGAACGACTTGCTACCTGCACTATGCTCTCGTGTTGAACGACTTGCTACCTGCTCTATGCCCTCGCGTTGAACGACTTGCTACCTGTTCTATATCTCGCATTGAACGACTTGCTATACCTGATCTATGCCCTCGTGTTGAACGACTTGCTACCTGTTCTATATCTTGTTTTGAACGACTTGCTACCTGTTCTATATCTCGTATTGAACGACTTGCTACCTGCTCTATATCTCGTATTGAACGACTTGCTACCTGCTCTATGCCCTCGCGTTGAACGACTTGCTAACTGCTCTATATCTCGTATTGAACGACTTGCTACCTGCTCTATGCTCTCGTGTTGAACGACTTGCTACCTTCTCTATGCCCTCGCGTTGAAAAACTTGCTACCTGTTCTATATCTCGTATTGAACGACTTGCTACCTGTTCTATATCTCGTATTGAACGACTTGCTACCTCCTCTATATCTCGCATTGAACGACTTGCTATACCTGCTCTATTCCCTCGTGTTGAACGACTTGCTACCTGCTCTATATCTCGTATTGAACGACTTGCTACCTGCTCTATGCTCTCGTGTTGAACGATTTGCTACCTGCTCTATGCTCTCGTGTTGAACTATTTGCTACCTGCTCTATGCCCTCGCGTTGAACGACTTGCTACCTGTTCTATGCCCTCGCTTTGAACGACTTGCTACCTGTTCTATATCTCGTATTGAACGACTTGCTACCTGCTCTATATCTCGTATTGAACGACTTGCTACCTGCTCTATGCTCTCGTGTTGAACGACTTGCTACCTGCTCTATGCCCTCGCGTTGAACGACTTGCTACCTGTTCTATATCTCGTATTGAACGACTTGCTACCTGCTCCATATCTCGTATTGAACGACTTGCTACCTGCACTATGCTCTCGTGTTGAACGACTTGCTACCTGCTCTATGCCCTCGCGTTGAACGACTTGCTACCTGTTCTATATCTCGTATTGAACGACTTGCAATCTGTTCTATACTCTCGCATTGAACGACTTGCTATACCTGATCTATGCCCTCGTGTTGAACGACTTGCTACCTGTTCTATATCTTGTTTTGAACGACTTGCTACCTGTTCTATATCTCGTATTGAACGACTTGCTACCTGCTCTATATCTCGTATTGAACGACTTGCTACCTGCTCTATGCCCTCGCGTTGAACGACTTGCTAACTGCTCTATATCTCGTATTGAACGACTTGCTACCTGCTCTATGCTCTCGTGTTGAACGACTTGCTACCTGCTCTATGCCCTCGCGTTGAAAAACTTGCTACCTGTTCTATATCTCGTATTGAACGACTTGCTACCTGTTCTATATCTCGTATTGAACGACTTGCTACCTCCTCTATATCTCGCATTGAACGACTTGCTATACCTGCTCTATTCCCTCGTGTTGAACGACTTGCTACCTGCTCTATATCTCGTATTGAACGACTTGCTACCTGCTCTATGCTCTCGTGTTGAACGATTTGCTACCTGCTCTATGCTCTCGTGTTGAACTATTTGCTACCTGCTCTATGCCCTCGCGTTGAACGACTTGCTACCTGTTCTATGCTCTCGTATTGAACGACTTGCTACCTGCTTTATATCTCGCATTGAACGACTTGCTACCTGTTCTATGCTCTCGTGTTGAACGACTTGCTACCTGCTGTACACTCTCGTGTTGAACGACTTGCTATACCTGCTCTATGCCCTCGTGTTGAACGACTTGCTACCTGTTCTATGCTCTCGTGTTGAACGACTTGCTACCTGTTCTATGCTCTCGTGTTGAACGACTTGCTACTTGTTCTATGCTCTCGTGTTGAACGACTTGCTCCCTGTTCTATGCCCTCGTGTTGAACGACTTGCTACCTGCTCTATGCTCTCGTGTTGAACGACTTGCTACCTGCTTTATGCCCTCGCTTTGAACGACTTGCTACCTGTTCTATATCTCGTAATGAACGACTTGCTACCTGCTCTATATCTCGTATTGAACGACTTGCTACCTGCTCTATGCTCTCGTGTTGAACGACTTGCTACCTGCTCTATGCCCTCGCGTTGAACGACTTGCTACCTGTTCTATATCTCGTATTGAACAACTTGCTACCTGCTCTATATCTCGTATTGAACGACTTGCTACCTGCACTATGCTCTCGTGTTGAACGACTTGCTACCTGCTCTATGCCCTCGCGTTGAACGACTTGCTACCTGTTCTATATCTCGTATTGAACGACTTGCTATCTGTTCTATACTCTCGCATTGAACGACTTGCTATACCTGATCTATGCACTCGTGTTGAACGACTTGCTACCTGTTCTATATCTTGTTTTGAACGACTTGCTACCTGTTCTTTATCTCGTATTGAACGACTTGCTACCTGCTCTATTCCCTCGTGTTGAACGACTTGCTACCTGCTCTATGCTCTCCCGTTGAACGACCTTCTACCTGCTCTATATCTCGTATTGAACGACTTGCTACCTGCTCTATGCTCTCGTGTTGAACGACTTGCTACCTGCTCTATGCCCTCGCGTTGAACAACTTGCTATCTGTTCTATATCTCGTATTGAACGACTTTCTACCTGTTCTATATCTCGTATTGAACGACTTGCTACCTCCTCTATATCTCGCATTGAACGACTTGCTATACCTGCTCTATTCCCTCGTGTTGAACGACTTGCTACCTGCTCTATATCTCGTATTGAACGACTTGCTACCTGCTCTATGCTCTCGTGTTGAACGACTTGCTACCTGCTCTATGCTCTCGCGTTGAACGACTGCCTGTTCTATACTCTCGTATTGAACGACTTGCTACCTGCTCTATATCTCGCATAGAACGACTTGCTACCTGCTCTATGGCCTCGTGTTGAACGACTTGCTACCTGCTCTATATCTGGCATTGAACGACTTGCTACCTGCTCTATGCTCTCGTGTTGAACGATTTGCTACCTGCTCTATGCTCTCGTGTTGAACAATTTGCTACCTGCTCTATGCCCTCGCGTTGAACGACTTGCTACCTGTTCTATGCTCTCGTATTGAACGACTTGCTACCTGCTTTATATCTCGCATTGAACGACTTGCTACCTGTTCTATGCTCTCGTGTTGAACGACTTGCTACCTGCTGTACACTCTCGTGTTGAGCGACTTGCTATACCTGCTCTATGCCCTCGTGTTGAACGACTTGCTACCTGTTCTATACTCTCGTGTTGAACGACTTGCTACCTGTTCTATGCTCTCGTGTTGAACGACTTGCTACCTGTTCTATGCTCTCGTGTTGAACGACTTGCTCCCTGTTCTATGCCCTCGTGTTGAACGACTTGCTACCTGCTCTATGCTCTCGTGTTGAACGACTTGCTACCTGCTTTATGCCCTCGCTTTGAACGACTTGCTACCTGTTCTATATCTCGTATTGAACGACTTGCTACCTGCTCTATATCTCGTATTGAACGACTTGCTACCTGCTCTATATCTCGTATTGAACGACTTGCTACCTGCTCTATGCTCTCGTGTTGAACGACTTGCTACCTGCTCTATGCTCTCGCGTTGAACGACTGCCTGTTCTATACTCTCGTATTGAACGACTTGCTACCTGCTCTATATCTCGCATAGAACGACTTGCTACCTGCTCTATGGCCTCGTGTTGAACGACTTGCTACCTGCTCTATATCTGGCATTGAACGACTTGCTACCTGCTCTATGCTCTCGTGTTGAACGATTTGCTACCTGCTCTATGCTCTCGTGTTGAACTATTTGCTACCTGCTCTATGCCCTCGCGTTGAACGACTTGCTACCTGTTCTATGCTCTCGTATTGAACGACTTGCTACCTGCTTTATATCTTGCATTGAACGACTTGCTACCTGTTCTATGCTCTCGTGTTGAACGACTTGCTACCTGCTGTACACTCTCGTGTTGAACGACTTGCTATACCTGCTCTATGCCCTCGTGTTGAACGACTTGCTACCTGTTCTATACTCTCGTGTTGAACGACTTGCTACCTGTTCTATGCCCTCGTGGTGTACGACTTGCTACCTGTTCTATGCTCTCGTGTTGAACGACTTGCTACCTGTTCTATGCTCTCGTGTTGAACGACTTGCTACCTGTTCTATGCTCTCGTGTTGAACGATTTGCTCCCTGTTCTATGCCCTCGTGTTGAACGACTTGCTATACCTGCTCTATGCCCTCGTGTTGAACGACTTGCTACCTGTTCTATGCTCTCGTGTTGAACGACTTGCTACCTGTTCTATGCCCTCGTGTTGAACGACTTGCTACCTGCTCTATGCTCCCGTGTTGAACGACTTGCTACCTGCTCTATGCCCTCGCGTTGAACGACTTGCTACCTGTTCTATATCTCGTATTGAACGACTTGCTATCTGTTCTATACTCTCGCATTGAACGACTTGCTATACCTGACCTATGCCCTCGTGTTTAACGACTTGCTACCTGTTCTATATCTTGTTTTGAACGACTTGCTACCTGTTCTATATTTCGTATTGAACGACTTGCTACCTGCTCTATATCTCGTATTGAACGACTTGCTACCTGCTCTATGCTCTCGTGTTGAACGACTTGCTACCTGCTCTATGCCCTCGCGTTGAACAACTTGCTACCTGTTCTATATCTCGTATTGAACGACTTTCTACCTGTTCTATATCTCGTATTGAACGACTTGCTACCTCCTCTATATCTCGCATTGAACGACTTGCTATACCTGCTCTATTCCCTCGTGTTGAACGACTTGCTACCTGTTCTATATCTCGTATTGAACGACTTGCTACCTGCTCTATATCTCGTATTGAACGACTTGCTACCTGCACTATGCTCTCGTGTTGAACGACTTGCTACCTGCTCTATGCCCTCGCGTTGAACGACTTGTTACCTGTTCTATATCTCGTATTGAACGAATTGCTATCTGTTCTATACTCTCGCATTGAACGACTTGCTATACCTGATCTATGCCCTCGTGTTGAACGACTTGCTACCTGTTCTATATCTTGTTTTGAACGACTTGCTACCTGTTCTATATCTCGTATTGAACGACTTGCTACCTGCTCTATATCTCGTATTGAACGACTTGCTACCTGCTCTATGCCCTCGCGTTGAACGACTTGCTACCTGCTCTATATCTCGTATTGAACGACTTGCTACCTGCTCTATGCTCTCGTGTTGAACGACTTGCTACCTGCTCTATGCCCTCGCGTTGAACAACTTGCTACCTGTTCTATATCTCGTATTGAACGACTTGCTACCTGTTCTATATCTCGTATTGAACGACTTGCTACCTCCTCTATATCTCGCATTGAACGACTTGCTATACCTGCTCTATTCCCTCGTGTTGAACGACTTGCTACCTGCTCTATATCTCGTATTGAACGACTTGCTACCTGCTCTATGCTCTCGTGTTGAACGACTTGCTACCTGCTCTATGCTCTCGCGTTGAACGACTGCCTGTTCTATACTCTCGTATTGAACGACTTGCTACCTGCTCTATATCTCGCATAGAACGACTTGCTACCTGCTCTATGGCCTCGTGTTGAACGACTTGCTACCTGCTCTATATCTGGCATTGAACGACTTGCTACCTGCTCTATGCTCTCGTGTTGAACGATTTGCTACCTGCTCTATGCTCTCGTGTTGAACTATTTGCTACCTGCTCTATGCCCTCGCGTTGAACGACTTGCTACCTGTTCTATGCTCTCGTATTGAACGACTTGCTACCTGCTTTATATCTTGCATTGAACGACTTGCTACCTGTTCTATGCTCTCGTGTTGAACGACTTGCTACCTGCTGTACACTCTCGTGTTGAACGACTTGCTATACCTGCTCTATGCCCTCGTGTTGAACGACTTGCTACCTGTTCTATACTCTCGTGTTGAACGACTTGCTACCTGTTCTATGCCCTCGTGGTGTACGACTTGCTACCTGTTCTATGCTCTCGTGTTGAACGACTTGCTACCTGTTCTATGCTCTCGTGTTGAACGACTTGCTACCTGTTCTATGCTCTCGTGTTGAACGATTTGCTCCCTGTTCTATGCCCTCGTGTTGAACGACTTGCTATCTGCTCTATGCTCTCGTGTTGAACGACTTGCTACCTGCTTTATGCCCTCGCTTTGAACGACTTGCTACCTGTTCTATATCTCGTATTGAACGACTTGCTACCTGCTCTATATCTCGTATTGAACGACTTGCTACCTGTTCTATATCTCGTATTGAACGACTTGCTACCTGCTCTATATCTCGTATTGAACGACTTGCTACCTGCACTATGCTCTCGTGTTGAACGACTTGCTACCTGCTCTATGCCCTCGCGTTGAACGACTTGCTACCTGTTCTATATCTCGTATTGAACGACTTGCTATCTGTTCTATACTCTCGCATTGAACGACTTGCTATACCTGATCTATGCCCTCGTGTTGAACGACTTGCTACCTGTTCTATATCTTGTTTTGAACGACTTGCTACCTGTTCTATATCTCGTATTGAACGACTTGCTACCTGCTCTATATCTCGTATTGAACGACTTGCTACCTGCCCTATGTCCTCGCGTTGAACGACTTGCTACCTGCTCTATATCTCGTGTTGAACGACTTGCTACCTGCTCTATATCTCGTGTTGAACGACTTGCTACCTGTTCTATGATCTCGTATTGAACGACTTGCTACCTGTTCTATGATCTCGTATTGAACGACTTGCTACCTTCTCTATATCTCGTGTTGAACGACTTGCTACCTGCTCTATACTCTCGTATTGAACGACTTGCTACCTTCTCTATATCTCGTGTTGAACGACTTGCTACCTGCTCTATACTCTCGTATTGAACGACTTGCTACCTGCTCTATACTCTCGTATTGAACGACTTGCTACCTGCTCTATATCTCGTGTTGAACGACTTGCTACCTGCTCTATACTCTCGTAATGAACGACTTGCTACCTGTTCTATGATCTCGTATTGAACGACTTGCTACCTGCTGTATGCCCTCGTGTTGAACGACTTGCTACCTGCTCTATACTCTCGTAATGAACGACTTGCTACCTGTTCTATGATCTCGTATTGAACGACTTGCTACCTGCTCTATATCTCGTGTTGAACGACTTGCTACCTGCTCTATGCCCTCGCGTTGAACAACTTGCTACCTGTTCTATATCTCGTATTGAACGTCTTTCTACCTCCTCTATATCTCGCATTGAACGACTTGCTATACCTGCTCTATTCCCTCGTGTTGAACGACTTGCTACCTGCTCTATATCTCGTATTGAACGACTTGCTACCTGCTCTATGCTCTCGTGTTGAACGACTTGCTACCTGCTCTATGCTCTCGCGTTGAACGACTGCCTGTTCTATACTCTCGTATTGAACGCTCGCTACCTCCTCTATATCTCGCATTGAACGACTTGCTATACCTGCTCTATTCCCTCGTGTTGAACGACTTGCTACCTGCTCTATATCTCGTATTGAACGACTTGCTACCTGCTCTATGCTCTCGTGTTGAACGACTTGCTACCTGCTCTATGCTCTCGCGTTGAACGACTGCCTGTTCTATACTCTCGTATTGAACGACTTGCTACCTGCTCTATATCTCGCATAGAACGACTTGCTACCTGCTCTATGGCCTCGTGTTGAACGACTTGCTACCTGCTCTATATCTGGCATTGAACGACTTGCTACCTGCTCTATGCTCTCGTGTTGAACGATTTGCTACCTGCTCTATGCTCTCGTGTTGAACTATTTGCTACCTGCTCTATGCCCTCGCGTTGAACGACTTGCTACCTGTTCTATATCTCGTATTGAACGACTTGCTATCTGTTCTATACTCTCGCATTGAACGACTTGCTATACCTGATCTATGCCCTCGTGTTGAACGACTTGCTACCTGTTCTATATCTTGTTTTGAACGACTTGCTACCTGTTCTATATCTCGTATTGAACGACTTGCTACCTGCTCTATATCTCGTATTGAACGACTTGCTACCTGCTCTATGCCCTCGCGTTGAACGACTTGCTACCTGCTCTATATCTCGTGTTGAACGACTTGCTACCTGCTTTATATCTCGTGTTGAACGACTTGCTACCTGTTCTATGATCTCGTATTGAACGACTTGCTACCTGTTCTATGATCTCGTATTGAACGACTTGCTACCTTCTCTATATCTCGTGTTGAACGACTTGCTACCTGCTCTATACTCTCGTATTGAACGACTTGCTACCTTCTCTATATCTCGTGTTGAACGACTTGCTACCTGCTCTATACTCTCGTATTGAACGACTTGCTACCTGCTCTATACTCTCGTATTGAACGACTTGCTACCTGCTCTATATCTCGTGTTGAACGACTTGCTACCTGCTCTATACTCTCGTAATGAACGACTTGCTACCTGTTCTATGATCTCGTATTGAACGACTTGCTACCTGCTGTATGCCCTCGTGTTGAACGACTTGCTACCTGCTCTATACTCTCGTAATGAACGACTTGCTACCTGTTCTATGATCTCGTATTGAACGACTTGCTACCTGCTCTATATCTCGTGTTGAACGACTTGCTACCTGCTCTATATCTCGTATTGAACGACTTGCTGTCTGCTCTATATATCGTATTGAACGACTTGCTACCTGCTCTATGCCCTCGTGTTGAACGACTTACTACCTGTTCTATGATCTCGTATTGAACTACTTGATACCTGCTCTATGCCCTTGTATTGAACGACTTGCTTCCTGTTCTATGATCTCGTATTGAACTACTTGATACCTGTTCTATATATCGTATTGAACGACTTGCTACCTGCTGTATGCTCTCGTGTTGAACGACTTGCTACCTGCTCTATGCTCTATCACTGCTTCTCGGATGAATGTACATTGTACATCTCTCAATGACTGAAATGATTTATTAAGTTAGAGGGTGTGAACATTCCTCGAAGATACTAACCGAAAACAGCTACTGTATCATAACGGCATGATAGCGGGAGCTAAAACCTCACAGTTCTATTTGCTGATTTTATATATAATACAGCAGGCTATAGGAACGCATGTTCTTTCACCCTTGTGTCCCTAACAGTACATGAATAAAGATTATTTAAACCAACTTGCCTACTTACGATAGCAACCAAAGTTGTTCTTTTTGTCTTTTAAAAACTGTCGATCATTGGCGATTAATGACCTTAATTAAGTGGTTCACATGTGAATTCTAACTGTAAATATTACTGTCACTCTACAGCTCATTAGGAACGTGTTTGGATATTTTCATTGACGCGGGGATAATTATCGCCGTTGGGTTTTGTGTTTTCTTTGCACTTACCGTGCGTGTTGAAACGCCAGAAGCGGACCTCCTAATTCTGTTATCACACTGTTTTACCCGTCGGTTAATAAGGCCCATACCTTTGTCGGCAATTTAGCTTATACACATCACTTCATTAAGCGGCTGTGGGATTTAACAGCTGAATATACATGTAAATAAACTTTATTGTTGCACCGACTTTGAAGTAGGCCGCCGTGCTACCAAGTATGTACCCTATCGGTCTCTGCTGACGAGGCAAAAATACAAACGCTGCAGTAGCTCGGCGATTATTGGAGAGTGCTTGCATTGTGACACTGACAAAACAAGAGGATAAGCACAGACGAATTAGTTAGTCGCAATTATGTGCATTGACCAAAGTACGCAAGTCGCATCCGTGACGCATGGACAATATGCGGTGAGCTCGCAGCGAGACGCACAGACAGACAACAGTGCTCAGTTCGTCTAGACGGAGAAATTAATGCTCACGTGCCGCGTCAGTGGGCTACGCATCTGACTGTATATGCGCGTTAGAAGCTTGGACATCGGTCACCAGGCAGGGCGTATCGAAAGGTGAGTGTACATTGGTGGACATCAGTAGCTTTTTGTACCTGAGAGCCAGTTTCCATGAATTGCATATTAGTAGTTAGTAAAGGATAATCATAAGGTTGCAATGCATCAAAATTAGTTTCATTTTATATTATTGTATAACTTAAATTATTTTAGCATGTTATTAGTTTTACTTACACATGTTTATCCATATATCTATATAGACTTGCTGAAAAAAGTCTCAAGTGTGGGCCTTTTATTGATCGTTTGATTTACATCCAGTGGGAGGGAATGTATTGAAAAGGTATATAAGCAGCACCTATAGTGTTGACAAATGGGATGGGATGTGATCGTAGTGCTCAGAGAGCGAACTGAGTAACGTACCAGTTACTGTAGTTGACAAATGGGAAGTGACCATAGATTGTGGCGGGATTATATTAGCAGAAAACAAAATGAGTAACGTATCAGTAATTGTATTTTGACTATTTCATGTTCGATGCATATGGAAGTTAATTAAACGACACTACATACTTTTTTCAACTGTTCATAACAAGTGAGGAATGAGTCTAACACCACTCACTCATGGAAGCTGAACGTATTAAGTAATTGATAATGTTATTCTTCTTTAAAGATGTGATCCATAATGGGAAGTGTCATAAAAATGATCAATCATACAACTTTGCTGTCGGAAGATCGACTAAGTTTCAGATACGTTCTTTTCTGTTTGAAATTGTTAATTGAGGTCTGAACATGATAAATCGCTAACAAAGTGTAAGAAGCGAGTGTTCCCGCCACGAGCCGGGATGACAGCGTAGACCCTTCTCTCCATGTATCCAGTTAGTCTACGAATTCGTTCCAAATGTAGCTGCTGTCACTCACGATAAAATGCAGTCTCCAAAAAAGAAAAAGATTCAGCCTGCTAGGTTCTTCTCTTTGGATTCGACGTCCCGTACATGTTCCATTCAAATCTGGACTCTGGGTCGTTCTCATCCATAAATAAAAGACGAGTTGCTAAAGTTTGATTGTCAAAATGAGGTAACTAGGACGGAAGCAAGGATGTCCCAGATGTGTCGCTCGCCATTGATATTTTCCCTTACCGTGACAAGATCCAGCTAACAGTCGTGGGAAATGCATCCCCGGACCATAACTGACACCAGCCAAATGAAACTGAAGCCTGGATGTTTGTTGGCCCATATGCAGTATGTTTGGTCCACCAAACACGGTGACGGCCATCTGTGACGTGTAAAAGGAAGCGGCTCTCGTTCGACAAATCGGGTACCTTCCTTCCAAGACGTAATTTTCGTCTGAAGTCGGCAAAACAGGCCCTGAACAGGCTCTCTTATGGAGTTTAGTAAGTGTTGGAGGCATACTGTTAAATTGTGACAAATGGTCACGAACTTTTGTCACATCCGATTGAAAATGCTTTTTCAGAAAACCGAGGCTATACCATGAATTTAATTTAAAGGGATGGTTCTGTCGCCATCTTGGATAATTTGCACTACGTGAAATGAAAACACGCTATATTGTACCTAGCGGCATTGATATAAGCCTATTGAGCTTGTTTGCCAATCCCTTTTCTTTCTGAAATAAAATATGTTTAAACCATATTGTACCTAATTTTACTTTTTAATAACTTAAGACATACACTGATAGACTATTGACAAAGTAACACATAACATATCATAAAACTAATAAATAATTTGTTGTTATGATCAAGCGAAGTTTTTCCCACTGGCAGCGCCGATGAATGGCTTCATTGTTTTTATGTTCAACAAATGTGCGCTTGTGTTTCTCATGTTACCTTCATTAGTATTTTTCAATTTCACCGTGTTTTAATCATCCATTAATAACATATATTTGTAAACAGGAAAATCCTCCCGAATTTCGTTTCCACAAAAAATAACAAGATAGAACCCTCATTTTTAAGCCCGTGATTTCATGCAATTCCTGATGTGTTCGCGCGATGTGTTTGTTAACCCCGAAATTGAAAATGCGGATACTCCATTGAATATGCACACCATTAAAACATGACAATATATGGGAGGTACAACATTATTACGTTATGTACCAGGTGTTCCTGTGTGTATATCCGTCTGCAAGCCCTCCTCACAAACACTGTGTAGTTCTCTGTGTCTTGTGCTAACTCGTCTTTATCGAAAGTTTTGCATTTCGAAATAGACTATGAACTACATATACAGTTCTAATATATACATGACATACAGTTATAGCAAAACAGACGGAAAATGAATTAAAGAAACGCCGTGAAACAAAAGCTAAGATTGCATTGAAACGGAGACGTTGGGCACAACTTTTACATACATACTCAGGGGAGGGAAATGTAAACAAATCCAGTCCAAAAACGTGTATATCTTCATGCAATAAAGAACTTCTTTTCGTAGTTGGCAGTAGTTCGAGTTGGAAAGTAAAACTGCAGTGCCTTGAGAACACTTGGATGTTAAAACCGCATAACTAGGGTTAGCCAGCGCAGACACGACGGCTAGGCACTATATAGATTCTCTCGTCTCTATACACATGAGCGTGCTGCCACTCACAAGTACAATGATGGAAACGGGGTTAATTAAAGAAACTCTATGTCTGTAGCTTTATGATTCACTGTATTTGATTCGTTCAAATGACATGTCGGACATGTACAATGTGTTATAGCTTACGTCCATATGGAGATTGAACTTGTAGAAATATGTTTCCATCCCAAGTTTTATATGTTATCATGTTGACTTCTTTTATTTAAAGTATTCGTACATTTGCTTGCATCTTATGGTGCAGATTCAGTATCAAATTCCCTTCCCTTGATAGAATTCAAATCATGTATAGAAGGCATTCGCCATAGCAATGTCAAATCGTTCACTTCATTTGATACTACTGTGAAACGCATACTACGAAATACCAGCATATTAATTCGTAGCGCGCATGGTTTATTTGACAACGCGACTTACAAGGTTTTAACAAGTTGGACACCTGATACTCAAGTCCTACTCTACAGTCACAATTAGCAAAAAGTGCCCCTGATATAAGAGCACGCCACTGGCCTTGCATTCTTTGAGAAGTTGTAAACGGCGTGAAGGTAAGTTAATACGAGCTGTACGACCCGTAGTCGCATGGCGTGAACACCCTCCGACTCATCACTCATTCAACACTGTATATATACGTCGTCTACACCAACAGAACTGATGCTTTCTCCAGCTTCAGCCCCTCGCCCGCCTTCTCCATAACCTGGCTCTAAATGTACAATTGTTCATTCCAGTATAAAGGCCATTGGCCCATGTACATACTTATATACATAACCTGGCTCTAATTGTACAATTGTTTATTCCAGTATAAAGGCCATTGGCCCATGTACATATATATATAGAGGATATCTGTCTTTTCTTGACTAATACCATGTTTATGTCATCGAGTGAGGTAGAAAGGTTATATTTTCACGAGTGGCGCATAATTTGGCTAGATTAAACATCAATAATTGTCTTTCTTTTTAAGAGTGACAATTTTACAAATTGCGCTAAGTTATAAAGAACTGCATTATTTTTACATGATAGTAATTTATAATTAACAAACATGTTGATACTTGTGAGATATTGGTAGATACAATGTTATAAGCTGCAGAAATAAGACAGAAATGATACTCGTCTTCAACTACCTTACAATCAAAGACTTGAAATATGTGTTCTCTTTTTTATAAAGTTGACAAGTACAAGTCTATGTTGAGTAAAGATTTAGAATGTAGATCTATATGCCCGATGTTCTGCACTCGCTACACGTCTTCCTACTCCAAGGGCAAACTGCAAATTGTGCATGGATTTGTTCAACTGTTCTTTCGAACCCCAAATTTCGCCCTCATACAGAAGAATTGGTTTAATTTGAGTATCAAATAGCTTGAATAATAAATAAGGTGATATGTTTCTCAATCGCTGTTGGGGTCTTTAGATTAATGGGAGCCTTGTTTGCTTTAATGATGAATGTGCTGACTGCTTTACTACATGATAGCCGTGAAGAGAATATTCCTAAATAACTGCAACATATTGTAGTGTTTATGTTTTTATTCCCTTACTTCCATTGTTCTATTTGTTTATAATGCCTCCTCTTCTGAAGACAATTAATTCTGTCTTGTCTAGATCAACCCAGTCCCCGTTTGATACAGACCTCTTGAAGGAAGTTGATCTTTCTCTGAAGGTCAATGACACTGTCGTCGAATTAGCACAGATCATTTGTGTACAGAAGTTGGGGAATGTCCAGAGACTCTTGTCCGAAAAAAAAAATCTCTCGAATGGGATTGTTGTATCATTTCCTTAAGATCCACTATAAATAATTAGAAAAGTAAAGGCCTGAGTGGACATCCTCGTACACTAGTGTTCTTGTCAAAGAAATTAGAAATTGATGAGTTGGATATATTGGCGGCAGCTCTCACGTTTAAATAAATTCCTTATAACAGTTTTAAAAATGTACCATGAATGGTTTTTTTTTCATCATCACGTACCAGAGTAAAGTGCGATTTATACTATCAAATGCCACGAACAAACAATATAATCTTCCATTTCTTTTTATAAGTGTTTCTGTGGAAGTCCTTGCAGCGTGAATATATTGTCTATGGTTGTATAACCGGACCTAAATCCAGCTTGCGATTCCGAAGGCTCTTTAAATACATGGCAATAGTGTTGCAGGCGGAAGTTTAAGATATTGGTGAATAGTTTTCCAAGTTCGTCTACCAATGTGATTCCTCTGTAACTGTTCACGTCATTAACGTTTCCTTTCTTATGTAGTGGTTTGATAAATCCGGACGCCACGACTTTGGATAATCCAAACACCGGAATGAAAAATGTAATTGAATAATTCTACAGTATATTTTAAAAGAATGTACTGACACACTTTTAACGTCTCAAGTAGGATTATCTAACTGCCTTGCCGTCTCTAAGATGGTTTAATACGTTTAAAACCTCTGCCTCTGTAATGTTATCATTAAGTATGTTATTTATATCATCCTCTTCACATTTGTACAATGTAATTCTTCTTGTTTTTTTTTATAAATTGTTCACAAAAATGTAGATTTTCTTTGTCTATTTCAACATCTCTAAGATTCAGAAACTTTTCAAAGTTAGTTGTCCATTCCTCGTTAGTTTCTTGTTTCTTGTTTAATTTATTTACTTTATTCCAAAAAGCTTTAGATTTGTTCGATGATGTGTCAAGGTCTTTGATCTGTTGTTAATTATGCCTTTTCTTTTCCGGCATTTCTGTCGATAACTATTCCGTAAATATCTCAATTCCCAAAAGGACGCACGCGTCCCAGTAGTTATGAACTTATTCATGCGTCCCAGTAGTTATGAACATATTCATGCGTCCCAGTAGTTATGAACTTATTCATGCGTACGGTCCCAGTAGTTATGAACTTATTCATGCGTCCCAGTAGTTATGAACTTATTCATGCGTCCCAGTAGTTATGAACTTATTCATGCGCCCCAGTAGTTATGAACTTATTCAAAGCCCGGTATTTCTTTTCTTTCAAGAGTGCACATTCCGAGTCATACCACTTCTCACTTTGATATGTACTGACACATTTGGTTCGTATCTTCATTGTGCATTCTGATGTTCATGATGTCATAAGTGATGTCAATGTCTCCACTGTGTCATCAATGTCATTAGTGATGTCATCTTTGAAATGCTGTAATGTGTACTCACTTAATTTGATGGAATCGGTTATTGTATGCTACAGATTTATGATTGACCCATCTATATATTGTAAGTTCATTTACTTGAGTTTCGATAGTGGGGAAACGGTCCCCATAGTTTAATAGAGATGTTGCTGATATCGAAAAAATTCCGTTTTGAATGCAATGATGCAATGTTCATATATTTAAAATAACCAATAGTGTAAGATATCATCTGCTGTGACAGAATTGCTGTTGATATTGTTAAGTAGGGGGAGCGTTGTCAGGCCCCCTAAGTAATTGAAGGAAATGGTTGTGTACAGTGCCTGTTTAAGTGTCATATAATCACTCTAAATATATACAGAAGCGGTCGGTAATCTATAAATATTCTTAATTTTTTCTGATGAACATCGATCGTTAATGATTATATATGTTACATAGTTAAATATAAAGGAACCCAGAAGCTAAATCATGTAATTTACAATGGTATATATTCCTCCAGCATAAACCTCATATCAACAATGAAACGTACGGCCACGAAAACACCTATGGTCGTTGGCAAACAAAAAGGTAAACCGGGCATACCTGTTGCCAGCTCTAATGACGTTGTATTCAGTGAGATAGTTGTATCCTTTATCTTCGTCTGTGTGCTTTACAATCCAGCGCCTGACACACTGAAGCTGATAGTGCTGCCACGCCTGTTAAGCTTTATGTCAAACAAACTAATCCAGAAGATTTATCCTCTTCAGAACTCTGCGCTAGACTGACTTTTGTCTTTCAAGACGATGTGAAAGCATTACGCTTTTCGCTTTTCAGTCTGATGTTGAAGTAAACGTTTTAGTGAAATTAAGTTTGCAGACTGACTAAGATCTAGACTTTAGTTGATATTTAAAGTGAGTTTTCCGGATTAGACGAAGGGGTTAACAGGGTTGATGGGTTGAAGAGACAGGCCATGGTTCGGTGGCCACATAAATATTCCCAGACAGAGACTGAAACCTGCTCTCTAACTCCCCTACACCAAACACAACATTGAACTGACATAACAACTGATATCTCTAAACTGGCGTGATAACTCTAGTGTCTAAACTGACATGATAACTCTATAGTGTCTTAACGGACATGATAACTCTAGTATCTAAACTGACATGATAACTCTAGTATCTAAACTGACATGATAACTCTAGTATCTAAACTGACATGATAACTCTAGTATCTAAACTGACATGATAACTCTAGTATCTAAACTGACATGATAACTCTAGTATCTAAACTGACATGATAACTCTATAGTGTCTTAACGGACATGATAACTCTAGTATCTAAACTGACATGATAACTCTAGTATCTAAACTGACATGATAACTCTAGTGTCTAAACGGACCTGATAACTCTTGTGTCTAAACTGACATGATAACGCTATTAACTGACATGATAACTCTAGTGTCTAAACTGACATGATAACTCTTGTGTCTAAACTGACATGATAACTCTAGTATCTAAACTGACATGATAACTCTATAGTGTCTTAACGGACATGATAACTCTAGTATATAAACTGACATGATAACTCTAGTATATAAACTGACATGATAACTTTAGTGTCTTAACTGACATGATAACTCTAGTGTCTAAACGGACCTGATAACTCTAGTGTCTAAACTGACATGATAACTCTATAGTGTCTAAACTGACATGATAACTCTATAGTGTCTTAACGGACATGATAACTCTAGTATCTAAACTGACATGAAAACTCTAGTATCTAAACTGACATGATAACTCTAGTGTCTAAACGGACCTGATAACTCTAGTGTCTAAACTGACATGATAACTCTAGTGTCTAAACTGACATGATAACTCTAGTGTCTAAACTGACATGATAACTCTTGTGTCTAAACTGACATGATAACTCTAGTGTCTAAACGGACATGATAACTCTAGTATCTAAACTGACATGATAACTCTAGTGTCTAAACGGACCTGATAACTCTAGTGTCTAAACTGACATGATAACTCTAGTGTCTAAACTGACATGATAACTCTTGTGTCTAAACTGACATGATAACTCTAGTGTCTAAACGGACATGATAACTCTAGTATCTAAACTGACATGATAACGCTATTGACTGACATGATAACGCTATTGACTGACATGATAACGCTATTGACTGACATGATAACTCTATTAACTGACATGATAACTCTAGTGTCTAAACTGACATGATAACTCTAGTGTCTAAACTGACATGATAACTCTTGTGTCTAAACTGACATGATAACGCTATTGACTGACATGATAACGCTATTGACTGACATGATAACGCTATTGACTGACATGATAACGCTATTAACTGACATGATAACTCTAGTGTCTAAATGGACATGATAACTTTAGTGTCTAAACGGACATGATAACTTTAGTGTCTAAACGGACATGATAACTCTATAGTGTCTAAACGGACATGATAACTCTAGTGTCTAAACGGACATGATAACTCTAGTGTCTAAACGGACATGATAACGTTAGTGTCTAAACGGACATGATAACTCTAGTGTCTAAACGGACATGATAACTCTAGTGTCTAAACGGACATGATAACTCTAGTGTCTAAACGGACATGCTGTCGATGTTTCATCTTAGAATCACAATGTTGCATACGCTTTTACAAATATCAAAACTGTCAACTTGTTATGATAGGTTGGGTGTTTTGGTTTGTTTTTTTATTTGTTTGTTGCTGTTTTTGTTGTTTAAAACAAATTGAAAAATGAATGTGTTTGTTAAAAAATATGTATCTATTTTCTCGAATTTTGCTTTCTAATGTGATGTTTTTTCCTTTGATTTTTCTTTATACTATCCGCGGAAGGGGCCCCGTAGGTGTATCAGCTCATACACACGGACAAATATAGGTATAAATATCACTATATTAACTAGATCTTTCAGCAAGTATATTCAGTAGATATGTGTGGTATCTACAATTACATCTATACGTGCTGAAGGTCGAGTTAGTACAATAACTAGATCTTTCAGCACGCATATTCAGAATATCCGTCATTTAAAGAAAATTAATGTGAGAAACTTTAAATCATCCCCTTTGTAATATGTTTAAAACTCGATGTGATCAACCTTTAACCTAACAACTTGATGGAATATCAATCTTCAAACAGGCTCACTTATAGCTGCACCTGTACAGCAATGTTCCCCATCACTTCGGGATTTCCTCCCAAAACCTGATTATTGGACTATGGTGTGTGCTTGCAACAATATTTTGTTGGGATGTTGACAGTAGAATGAATGCTTTTATTGCATTATCTGTACACTGTGGCCGGACTCTATCGAATCAACATATACATTATTATGGATTACTATCAACTAAAGAAGCTGTGTTTCACGGCCCATGGTTTACTATGTACAGGGGATGACATGTCAATCCCTCTATATACCCGTATAATTTCCCCTATACACACCAACAGGCCTGTACAATAGGTTATTTTTGGCATACATTACACACGCACAGGTAATTTGTCGGCTACTGCACCACTTTAACTTGAGAGGAGCTTGACAGACAACAACAGGGAGAGTAGTGTAAGAACAATTTCTCTTGTACCCAGACATCATTTATTGTGGTGAAATAGTTAGAAAGTTTAAAAAATAACTAATGGTCGCACCTTTGTTATATATGCTGCAAAAACCAATAATACATATCACTGTGGTTGATGAGAGCTGAACGAAAAATTTGATCATGCCATACACTGTGATTCTCTTTCGCCAGTTTCAGAAGCACCACGTGCCACCTACGTCCCAAACATCAGCGTTCTACACCGCTCCACACTCCCCGCTTGCGCCCAGACTAATTCTTTGCGAGGGCCTTTACCTGCAGAGGAAGGTCATCCGGTGCAGTTCAGGTGGACTCGTTCAGACACCGTCTGCAGGAACGTCACCGACGCTGTCAGTATGCCTCCCAAAACAAGAAGTCTCAACAAATTAGATGAACCTTCAAACCAACAGAAATAATGCTATATGAATATATTTAGAGGAGTCTCATAATGATTCATTATCACAGAGCTTAGAGGATTGTAAACTTTCCGATATATTCTAAACTGGGTGAGTTGGCTGAATATATTCCTGTTATAGGGTCTGGGAGGCTATCTCTTGTTGAACTTGATGAGGTGTTCCTGTTATAGGGTCTGGGAGGCTATCTCTTGTTGAACTTGATGAGGTGTTCCTGTTATAGGGTCTGGGAGGCTATCTCTTGTTGAACTTGATGAGATGTTCCTGTTATAGGGTCTGGGAGGTTATCCCGTGTTGAACTTGATGAGATGTTCCTGCTATACGTCTGGGAGGCTATCTCTTGTTGAACTTGATGAGGTGTTCCTGTTAAACGGACTGGGAGGATATCCCTTGTTGAACTTGATGAGATGTTCCTGCTATACGTCTGGGAGGATATCCCTTGTTGAACTTGATGAGATGTTCCTGTCATAGGTTCTGGGAGGTTATCCCGTGTTGAACTTGATGAGATGTTCCTGTTAAACGGGTTGGGAGATTATCCCGTGTTGAACTTGATGAGATGTTCCTGCTATACGTCTGGGAGCATATCCCTTATTTAACTTGATGAGGTGTTCCTGTTATAGGATCTGGGAGGATATCCCTTGTTGAACTTGATGAGATGTTCCTGTTATAGGTTCTGGGAGGATATCCCTTGTTGAACTTGATGAGATGTTCCTGTTATAAGCCTGGGAGCATATCCCTTATTTAACTTGATGAGGTGTTCCTGTTATAGGATCTGGGAGGATATCCCTTGTTGAACTTGATGAGATGTTCCTGTTATAGGTTCTGGGAGGATATCCCTTGTTGAACTTAATGAGATGTTCCTGTTATAGGATCTGGGAGGATATCCCTTGTTGAACTTGATGAGATGTTCCTGCTATAAGCCTGGGAGCATATCCCTTATTTAACTTGATGAGGTGTTCCTGTTATAGGGTATAGGAGATAATCCCTTGTTTAACTTGATGGAATGTTCCTGTGTATTGTTGAACTTTCCGTTTGGAAATACATTATTTTATTGTAAAAAGGATGTTAAGGCGAAAAGTAAGTGGATATCCCGTGTTGAACTTGAAGAGGTGTTCCTATTATAGGTTCTGGGAGGTTATCCCTTGTTGAACTTGATGAGATGTTCCTGTTATATGATCTGGGAGGTTATCCCTTGTTGAACTTGATGAGATGTGCCTGTTGAAATCTGGGAGGTTATCCCTTGTTGAACTTGATGAGATGTTCCTGTTCTAGGGTCTGGGAGGTTATCTCTTGTTGAACTTGATGAGATGTTCCTGCTATAAGTCTAGGAGGTTATCCCTTGTTGAGCTTGATGAGATGTTCCTGTCATAGGGTCTGGGAGGCAGTCCCGTGTTGAACTTGATGAGATGTTCCTATTATATGTTCTCGGAGGTTATCCCTTGTTGAACTTGATGTGATGTTCCTATTATAGGGTCTGGGAGGTTATCCCTGTTGAACTTGATGAGATGTTCCTGTTATAGGATCTGGGAGGCTATCCGTTGTTGAACTTGATGAGATGTTCCTGCTATAAGTCTTGGAGGCTATCCATTGTTGAACTTGATGAGGTGTTCCTATTATAGGGTCTGGGAGGTTATCCCTTGTTTAACTTGATGGGATGTTCATGTTATAGGGTCTGGGAGGCAATCCCTTGTTGAACTTGATGAGATGTTCCTGTTGAAATTTGGGAGGATTTCCCTTGTTGAACTTGATGAGATGTTCCTGTCATTGGTTCTGGGAGGCTATCCCTTGTTGAACTTGATGAGATGTTCCTGCTATAAGTGTGGGAGGTTATCCCTTATTTAACTTGATGAGGTGTTCCTGCTATACGTCTGGGAGGTTATCCCTAGTTGAACTTGATGAGATGTTCCTGTTATACGGTTCTGGGAGGTTATCTCTTGTTGAACTTGATGAGATGTTCCTGCTATAAGTCTAGGAGGTTATCCCTTGTTGAGCTTGATGAGATGTTCCTGTCATAGGGTCTGGGAGGCAGTCCCGTGTTGAACTTGATGAGATGTTCCTATTATAGGTTCTGGGAGGTTATCCCTTGTTGAACTTGATGTGATGTTCCTATTATAGGTTCTGGGAGGTTATCCATTGTTGAACTTGATGAGGTGTTCCTACAATAGGGTCTGGGAGGTTATCCATTGTTGAACTTGCTGAGATGTTCCTGTTATAGGATCTGGGAGGCTATCCATTGTTGAACTTGATGAGGTGTTCCTATTATAGGGTCTGGGAGGTTATCCCTTGTTTAACTTGATGGGATGTTTTCCTTCTTTGAGAGGCATTTTAGAAGCTGGTATGATGAATAAGAACAAGTTCTATGGATAGTCAACTTCTATATTGATATCTGACATCTGTTGATGGGATGTTCCTGTTATAGGGTCTGGGAGGCAATCCCTTGTTGAACTTGATGAGATGTTCCTGTTGAAATTTGGGAGGATTTCCCTTGTTGAACTTGATGAGATGTTCCTGTCATTGGTTCTGGGATGTTATCCCTTATTTATCTTGATGAGGTGTTCCTGCTATACGTCTGGGAGGTTATCCCTTGTTGAACTTGATGAGATGTTCCTGTTATAGGGTTCTGGGAGGATATCCCTTGTTGAACTTGATGAGATGTTCCTGTTATAGGGTTCTGGGAGGTTATCCCTTGTTGAACTTGATGAGATGTTCCTGCTATACGTCTGGGAGGATATCCCTTGTTGAACTTGAAGAGGTGTTCCTATTATAGGTTCTGGGAGGTTATCCCTTGTTGAACTTGATGAGATGTTCCTGTTATATGGTCTGGGAGGATATCCCTTGTTGAACTTAGTGAGATGTTCCTGTTATATGATCTGGGAGGCTATCCATGGTTGAACTTAATGAGATGTCCTGTTATATGATCTGGGAGGTTATCCCTTGTTGAACTTAATGAGATGTCCTGTTATAGGATCTGGGAGGCTATCCATGGTTGAACTTAATGAGATGTCCTGTTATATGATCTGGGAGGTTATCCCTTGTTGAACTTAGTGAGATGTTCCTGTTATATGATCTGGGAGGCTATCCATGGTTGAACTTGATGAGGTGTTCCTGCTATAAGCCTGGGAGCATATCCCTTATTTAACTTGATGAGGTGTTCCTGTTATAGGGTATAGGAGATAATCCCTTGTTTAACTTGATGGAATGTTCCTGTGTATTGTTTAACTTTCCGTTTGGAAATACATTATTTTATTGTAAAAAGGATGTTAAGGCGAAAAGTAAGTGTAAGATATATCTTATTATAGGGGTTATCGTTTGGCACGCATGTACATGGAATGCATCTCTAAATAATAATGGATACAATCGTGGTCATTGGACAAAACAACATTTACACTACGATTAACATCAGTACAATAGTTTAACACTAGCACTAAAGCTACCTTAGTGGCTAAAGCTCATCTTAGAGTTTCGTGCAACATGACCCATTTTACAAATAGAGTCTACAAATATGTATTTTACAAGGGTATTTAGTTTCTTGTTAAACAGAATCAATATGGTTACAATGTCATATAAGTGTGGTTTTAGCGAAACTATTCGATAAATACGATTAACAATCGATATTGTGAAGTAGTCATCTAACAATAGAATGAATTTCGTATGTGGCCCTGTGGATGGTGAGGGAATCAGTATTAACTAGTTCTATCAGTTCACAGACTGGAACCCGCGGTAATTGCAACCATCTCAGACGGAAGGTTAAGAATGAGTGATATTGAACTGTCAGCGACAGTCGGTGCTCATTATTTCATCCGCTTTCGACGCCCACCTCCAAGGGATATATAACTTGAAGAAGGAAAGGCCTAGCTTCATAGTGATCCCTTCATGCAGAAGCGGAGTACATTGCATTTTGAATTTTCACAAGGGGCGGGGTTGACGGGTTGAGTGGCACTCGGGTTAATCTGATCCATACCGTGGCTGTGTTTGAGTGACAGGACTGAGCACCCGCGTGGGTGTGTTAGTCGGGCCGGTAGAGTATGTTACGAGACAAGAACGAGGTGTAGAACATCGCTACTGACGCAGTGTCGGGGGTACTGATCACCATCGACCACCACGCATACACACACTTCTGTATTAGACCGTCATATAAATGGATTACGTTTCGTAATCTGTTTACTGACCCTCGAGCCGAGCGTAGCATAATTATGTTACTTTAAGCAACTTCATTTTAGGGGTTGACATAAAGCTTAATTAAGCGTATTTTATTTACTTTTCAGTGTGCAGCAGGTGTCGGTATTAAGAGGAGGGGACTGTACGGAGCGGACGACACTGGCTGCAGGAGGAGCCGTCTCTCTAGCTGCGCTCGCGGGAATGCAAGAGGACTGACTACTTAGTCATGGAGAGTCGGCGCTTCTGCGGATCCTGACAAACAATGCATTGTGGAAGCTTCTCATTACCTGAAGTGGTGACTCGCTCTACGTGACTGGAGTTACAATCGCTTTACGTACTCTACAGTGTTTGACCGTTGCTCCAGAATTGAAGACCGAGAGAGATGGTTTATATATAAGATACGCTGCGCATTGTGCAATAGTTGGTCTACCATCTAGTGAGGATTGTACGAGGTGTTTCCATTCTTCTCTGCTACCTACAGACACATTTGTCTATCATCAGGGTGGGTTGGTATTGGAGCAGAGAGTGTTGTGAGGAGTGCACGGTGTACAAGCGTGTACCAGATACCCGTAGGTGGGAGCTCTCATGGGAAGAGCCACGTCGAGAAGCTACCTCTGCTAATTGATCCTTGGTCAGTCGCCAGATGAAGATGTCACCCAAAACGTGGATATGCGTTTGTTTATGCTTGGTGTGGCCGGTGACAGCACAGGACTACATCAACTACAACAGTGATGATTCATTTAGCCTCAATGAACACATGTCCGACTGGACGGGGTGGACGGGTGGCCCCAAACCAAAGTGTATTGACATCCCGGCCAACCTCACCCTCTGCCAGAACATCGGCTACACCAGTATGAGACTTCCAAACCTCCTGGACCATGACCTCCTGTCCGAAGTAACCCAACAGGCCCGGTCTTGGGTCCCTCTCCTGGGCATCCACTGCCACCCGGATGCTAAGCTGTTCTTGTGTTCCTTGTTTACTCCCGTGTGTCTAGAACGGACAATCTGGCCGTGCAGGTCCTTGTGTGAAAGTGTCAAGAACGCCTGTCTCGTCAGAATGAAATTCTATAAGTACGATTGGCCGGAAATGGTACGGTGTGACAAGTTTCCCGTTGATAATGACCTGTGTATCAAACAGCAGACTTACAACAAACGTAAGTATTCACATTTTCAATCAAATATTTCAACATAATGATACGAACTAAACATGTATTTTTTTAAATAATCCTTTTCGTTTTTACTCTTTTAATTATTTTATTTGCCGTATCCTGAGTACGTTGCTCTCTAAAGTATTTTCAACCCCGATCTTCGACCTTTGACTTCCGTTCTATTGCTTAGGTTTCTTTTCCACTTTATGTGAACCATCTGAAGAAGTGCCCACCTGCTGCATGCCGGCCCCGCTGCTATGCTTCTTGTTTTCAGTTTGCTGCTCTTCCATTGCCTTTCCATCAACTCCATCTCTGTCCTGCTTCACTTCCGAATGCAGTTCTTACCCCCATAGGTGGAATATGTTAAATTCACATTAAAGTGATCTTAAAGAATATATCTTTTAAAAGGCAAATTATCTCTTTGAAAGTAAGCCACGTTGATATGAAATGCTGAGAGCAACTCGCTCGAAATTCCATACGTTTAGAATTACGTTTCTCTGATGAACCATCAGTATGTACAATTAGGTAACATGATTGAACCGCTAAAACTTGTACAAATGTATAACTGCTTCATTTAGACAATCTCACTTGATATATTTTAGTCAAAATTACATTAGAAAACTACATACACGATGTGACACTCAAAGCATATCCGTTGGCTGTTGAGTTGACCTAGATTATTGTAACTATTGTGCCAAATGTCGAGGTGCCCCAGATTAATGTTATGATTGTGTCAAATTTGATATTTCTGAACTTGATTTATGAAAATGTTGAAATATCCATGTCATCGGAACTGAAGCACGCTCTTCCTCCTTGCCACTCCACTTTCGTTTCATTTCATCTCTTTTATGAAGTGTATCAATTCACTAGCATAATGCATTCATTGCCATTATCTATCAACTTCATTAAAATGTATAAATTGACATTTTCTTGCAGACGTCTATCATGTGATCTTACATTGATAAATGAGTGTTTTCTTTAAAACTATTGTTATTAACTTAAATTGTATGGCTCATTCACATTCAAAATAACCAACATCAATATACAACAACAGTCACACTAACTAAGACAGACTAAGGGAAATGTAACATCGTTTTTTTTTCTAAACAATAAATGCCTTTCGACGATATGGCATATTAATAACTCTCAATCCCATATCGTATGTATCAAATATAAGTAACTCTCAATCCAATATCGTATGTATCAAATATAAGTAACTCTCAATCCAAAAATCGTATGTATCAAATATAAGTAACTCTCAATCCAAATAACCTTTGAATCAAATAAATAGCTGAACGGCAGTTTTAGCTTATCTCAATCACTACTAAAACGTTCACATTTAAAGGGGCGGCTAAGATTATCTCACCCACAAAACTTGCGTAATACTCTATATCCCAACGCTGTTGTTCTATCTTACATAATGTTTACCAGAACGCGTTTATCAGTAAAGTAATAAGTGGGGGCACTGATAAAACAAACGTTCAACAAAGACATTGCAGATTAAATTTAATGAGTGTAATCTGATAATTAATTTAATAATCCACATACCATATCACCATGATATGTAACGTAGATCGACTTCAGCTATATGTATACTAAGAGTTTAAAGACTTATTTACTTTATTGATATATGTCTTGTACCTCATTGCACCGACCAGAAGTCCGAATCATTCGTCTTGATAACGTAGCTCCTATTGATGCAAAATACCTTAATTCATCTATCAATCAAACTTCATTTTTTCAGTTTTGAATCAACAACAAACATTTGTACGCTACGTTTTGTGTAAGGGTGCTTCTCATGTTAGTACGTAGCGATGGTATCATCGTATATAATTAATACAGGGCCGTGTTCAATAGAGGTTTCAAAGTAATCGCTCAATTAGCAAACTTCGAGGAATTGCATTGTGTCGTTCAAGAGAGAAGAAGCGCTCATTGAGCGCTACATTGAGCGATCAATGAGCGCTACGAAGCGCTTCATTTTGTTGAACCGCCGGCTGGTGTTTCCAGGGACAAGATTGCTGAACACGACCATGCAGTCTGCTAAAGGCTGGTCACATCATTGTTTGGATTCATCACGTAGAGCCGCTGTGTCATTACAGCTTGGGTTCATCACGTAGAGCCGCTGTGTCATGACAGCTTGGGTTCATCACGTAGAGCCGCTGTGTCATTACAGCTTGGGTTCATCACGTAGAGCCGCTGTGTCATTACAGCTTGGGTTCATCACGTAGAGCCGCTGTATCATTACAGCTTGGGTTCATCACGTAGAGCCGCTGTATCATTACAGCTTGGGTTCATCACGTAGAGCCGCTGTGTCATTACAGCTTGGGTTCATCACGTAGAGCCGCTGTGTCATTACAGCTTGGGTTCATCACGTAGAGCCGCTGTATCATTACAGCTTGGGTTCATCACGTAGAGCCGCTGTGTCATTACAGCTTGGGTTCATCACGTAGAGCCGCTGTGTCATTACAGCTTGGGTTCATCACGTAGAGCCGCTGTGTCATTACAGCTTGGGTTCATCACGTAGAGCCGCTGTATCATTACAGCTTGGGTTCATCACGTAGAGCCGCTGTGTCATGACAGCTTGGGTTCATCACGTAGAGCCGCTGTGTCATTACAGCTTGGGTTAATCACGTAGAGCCGCTGTATCATTACAGCTTGGGTTCATCACGTATAGCCGCTGTATCATTACAGCTTGGGTTCAAGTTGGTTTACTGTGACTGCAGCACTGTCATCATCATGTCACTACTACAATGTGTTGCAAGTTAAAAATTCGTATCATACAGACATACTAGTTTAATCCTGCGGAAATACATCCCGTAGACATGGTAACAGAAATGAATACACAAATCGTGAATTCATCGTTCATAATATATGAACATTTAATTCATAGAATAATTACAGTAATAATACATGTAGTAGGGCGAGTTCCGATACATTATTAAAAAAAATGATATAGCGAGCGTACAAATACTCCTTTAAAATAAATGTGAACAAAGCATATTGATTTTTGAAAGACTATGAACATTTTGGACAGAAAACGGTAAGTGATAATTTGAGTAAGATTGAGGTATAATCTTTTATCATTATTACAGAAATAGGGAGAATTTTTATTTTCAAACGGTGTGTATGTTTTGTTTTCAAAATTGATATTATGGGTGTATTACATCCGAACGCATTCGCTTGAATAAAAAATACATAAATACATATACAACTGGACGTTTGAGTAGTAGCGAGTACATGTCCAGTAAAATATTGAGGCGTCCAATAACGGTATTTATCACCCAAAACTGTGTTCCGGAGGAGATATCGCTTATGTGAGATCAAGAGATATCACCTAGGAGGTATTGTTTTGGCAGTAGATTTTGCACAATGCCCTGTTACCGTCAACTTCATGACATCACAATGCTTTGACATCATTGAGTAATGACATCATAATGTTATGACGTCATAAACATGATGACGTTACAATGCTATGACATCACCGCATTGCAAGGCAAATGGCAGATCTGTGCTCAGAAATGTACACTATTTTCATTGAAACGTGATAAGAATGATTTTGGATGATAAATAGAATCTCAACCTCGTGTCTTCTGATATCAAATATATCAACACTCGCTGATTAAAGTAAAAATATCCTCGGCAAGCCTCGGATATGTGTAACTTTTATCAACTCGTGTTGATATATTTGATAACAGAAGAAACGAGGATGAGATTCTCTATAAATCAAAGGTTGGCAGATGCTTTTTTCATATTAGCTGTTACATTTGAATGTACACTTCGATGCTAAATTAATACCAAACTTATAAAATTACACGATCAAATGTCAATTTTAAGCTCATCAGGCCTGAAAGGCCCGATGGGCTTATGGCATGGGATGGCGTCCGTCCGTCCGTCCGTCAACTTTTCACTTTTTCGACTTCTTCTCCAGAACCAATGACTCTAGAGAGCTGAAATTTTATGTACAGACTCCTTGGCCAGTGGGGATTCTAAATTGTAGATTTGGTGACCCTGTAAGGGCCACAGGGGTCATTACCTAAAAAGCTATTTTCATCTTCTTCTCCAGTCCCAATGAACATAGAGAGCTGAAATTTTATGAACAGACTCCTTGACTGACGGGGATTCTAAATTGTAGATTTGGTAACCCTGTGACCCCAAATAAGGGCCACAGGGGTCACAACCTAAAAATCATTTTTCATCTTTTTCTCCAGTTCCAAAAGCTCTAGAAAGCTGAAATGTTATGTACAAACTCTTTGGCCAATGGGGATTCTAAATTTCAGATTTGGTAATCCTGTGACCCCAAATATGGATCACAGGGGTAACCACTTAAAACATGTGTTTTAATGGGCTGTGAAGATAATGAAATTTTATATGCACTTCGTATGTCAGCTTAAGAGTAATACTACATTATTGACATGTTTGATGTAATCAATGTGAAATTAGAACTATTGAATAGCCTGTGAACTGAATATTGTGACAGGATGCATAGGGAAACAAATTAAAAAGGGTTAAGAAATGTTTTATTTTACATTAGATATGTGAACTAAATATGACTGGTGATGAAGTAAGATAAGACTATTAAAACTAGCTACATGAGTTTGTGATACCATATCTTCTTTTCCAATAAAGAAAAATAAATAAAGATGGGGAAAACAAAATTTAAAATATATGATTTACTGGCTGTGAGTCCAGGGTCTGCATGTTGTGTACTTGCGGGTGTTGACCTGGGGAGTGACCACTCCCTGTTAGAGATGCAAACAGCAGCTAATACACGGAGGTTTCAGGTTACTTCTCTGATGTGTTACTGATTTAGTGTTACACTCAGATGCTCAATAGAATTTATTAATTAAATATTGAAAAGGAGCCTATGAAACTATGAGCCTATGAGAAACAGGATTTTTAGAAACAAATAGGGGCTCTTTTTCATTATGTAATAAATGTTGATAATTCCAGAATAAAAATAAGAAGTAAAACAATAAACTGCAAAGGTCTACATTATTTATAATGAATATGGATTAATGTGTAACCAATTTTGATAATAACTTTTAAATTTGATGACTGGGCAATGACTTATTATGTGCTATCTTAATCTTTTCCTTAGAGATAATTAATAACATGATTCCTGATGAGCTTCAGAGCCAGTGGCTCTATTTTTAGAATTTCATTCTTGAACGTCTTCAAGTTCTTTCCAACACAAATTACTAATTCTGGAATACCCATGTAGTTAATTTTTATTTGTGTCGGTTATTACGGAACTCTATTTTAAGAGAGTTTGCGACAAGAGATAGATAGTAAGAGCTGCTGCTAGTGAGGACACAGTCAGCTCACTCAGTACAACTCAGCTTCACCCTCCTTATCTAGCTCAACTGCAGACACATTACAAAACAAAACGAAATAAGACACCATCCGATAATGTGATGCCAAGCATCTTACGAGGCCGGACCAATATGAAGACAAACAATACTTACACTGGGTTTGTAGACCAATATGACGACAAACATTACTTACAATGGGTTTGTAGACCAACATGAAGACAAACA
Source organism: Gibbula magus (assembly GCA_936450465.1). Lineage (NCBI taxonomy): Eukaryota > Metazoa > Mollusca > Gastropoda > Trochida > Trochidae > Gibbula > Gibbula magus. The sequence continues at coordinate 45,056,721 of OW388304.1, read as the reverse complement.
TTACTTACAATGGGTTTGTAGACCAACATGAAGACAAACATTACTTACACTGGGTTTGTAGACCAATATGACGACAAACATTACTTACAATGGGTTTGTAGACCAACATGAAGACAAACATTACTTACAATGGGTTTGTAGACCAACATGAAGACAAACATTACTTACACTGGGTTTGTAGACCAATATGACGACAAACGTTACTTACACTGGGTTTGTAGACGAACATGAAGACAAACATTACTTACACTGGGTTTGTAGACCAACATGAAGATAAACATTACTTACACTGGATTTGTAGACCAATATGAAATCAAACATTACTTACACTAGATTTGTAGACCAATGTAAAGACAAACATTACTGACACTGGGTCTGTAGACCAATATGAAGACAAACATTACTTACACTGGGTTTGTAGACCAACATGAAGACAAACAATACTTGCACTGGGTTTGTAGACCAACATGAAGACAAACATTACTTACACTGGGTTTGTAGACCAACATGATGCACAAACATTACTTACACTGGGTTTGTAGACCAACATGATGCACAAACATTACTTACACTGGATTTGTAGACCAATATGAAGACAAACATTACTTACACTGGGTTTGTAGACCAATATGATGCACAAACAATACTTACACTGGGTTTGTAGACCAATGTGAAGACAAACATTACTTACACTGGGTTTGTAGACCAATATGAAGACAAACAATACTTACACTGGGTTTGTAGACCAATATGAAGACAAACATTACTTACACTGGGTTTGTAGACCAACATGAAGACAAACAATACTTACACTGGGTTTGTAGACCAATATGAAGACAAACAATACTTGCACTGGGTTTGTAGACCAATATGAAGACAAACATTACTTACACTGGGTTTGTAGACCAACATGAAGACAAACAATACTTACACTGGGTTTGTAGACCAACATGAAGACAAACATTACTTACACTGGGTTTGTAGACCAACATGAAGACAAACAATACTTGCACTGGGTTTGTAGACCAACATGAAGACACACATTACTTACACTGGGTTTGTAGACCAACATGAAGACAAACAATACTTACACTGGGTTTGTAGACCAATATGAAGACAAACAATACTTACACTGGGTTTGAAGACCAATATGAAGACAAACATTACTTACACTGGGTTTGTAGACCAACATGAAGACACACATTACTTACACTGGATTTGTAGACCAACATGAAGACAAACAATACTAACACTGGGCTTGTAGACCAAAATGAAGACAAACATTACTTACACTGGGTTTGTAGACCAACATGAAGACAAACAATACTTACACTGGGCTTGTAGACCAATATGAAGACAAACAATACTTGCACTGGGTTTGTAGACCAACATGAAGACACACATTACTTACACTGGATATGTAGACCAATATGAAGACAAACATTACTTACACTGGGTTTGTAGACCAATATGAAGACAAACATTACTTACACTGGGTTTGTAGACCAATATGAAGACAAACAATACTTACACTGGGTTTGTAGACCAATATGAAGACAAACAATACTTGCACTGGGTTTGTAGACCAACATGAAGACAAACAATACTTACACTGGGTTTGTAGACCAACATGAAGACAAACAATACTTGCACTGGGTTTGTAGACCAACATGAAGACAAACATTACTTACACTGGATATGTAGACCAATATGAAGACAAACATTACTTACACTGGGTTTGTAGACCAATATGAAGACAAACATTACTTACACTGGGTTTGTAGACCAATATGAAGACAAACAATACTTACACTGGGTTTGTAGACCAATATGAAGACAAACAATACTTACACTGGACTTGTAGACTAATATGAAGACAAACATTACTTACACTGGGTTTGTAGACCAATATGAAGACAAACATTACTTACACTGGATTTGTAGAACAATATGAAGACAAACATTACTTACACTGGGTTTGTAGACCAATATGAAGACAAACATTACTTACACTGGGTTTGTAGACTAATATGAAGACAAACATTACTTACACTGGGTTTGTAGACCAATATGAAGACAAACATTACTTACACTGGATATGTAGACCAATATGAAGACAAACATTACTTACACTGGGTTTGTAGACCAATATGAAGACAAACAATACTTACACTGGGTTTGTAGACCAATATGAAGACAAACATTACTTACACTGGATTTGTAGACCAACATGAAGACAAACAATACTTACACTGGGTTTGTAGACCAATATGAAGACAAACAATACTTACACTGGGCTTGTAGACTAATATGAAGACAAACATTACTTACACTGGGTTTGTAGACCAATATGAAGACAAACATTACTTACACTGGGCTTGTAGACCAATATGAAGACAAACAATACTTACACTGGGTTTGTAGACCAATATGAAGACAAACAATACTTACACTGGGCTTGTAGACTAATATGAAGACAAACATTACTTACACTGGGTTTGTAGACCAATATGAAGACAAACATTACTTACACTGGGTTTGTAGACCAATATGAAGACAAACATTACTTACACTGGGTTTGTAGACCGATATGAAGACAAACAATACTTACACTGGGTTTGTAGACTAATATGAAGACACACATTACTTACACTGGGTTTGTAGACCAACATGAAGACACACATTACTTACACTGGGTTTGTAGACCAATATGAAGACAAACATCACTTACACTGGGTTTGTAGACCAACATGAAGACAAACAATACTTACACTGGGTTTGTAGACCAACATGAAGACAAACAATACTTGCACTGGGTTTGTAGACCAACATGAAGAGAAACATTACTTACACTGGATATGTAGACCAATATGAAGACAAACATTACTTACACTGGGTTTGTAGACCAACATGAAGACAAACAATACTTACACTGGATTTGTAGACCAACATGATGACAAACATTACTTACACTGGGTTTGTAGACCAACATGAAGACAAACAATACTTGCACTGGGTTTGTAGACCAACATGAAGACAAACAATACTTACACTGGGTTTGTAGACCAACATGAAGACAAACAATACTTGCACTGGGTTTGTAGACCAACATGAAGACAAACATTACTTACACTGGATATGTAGACCAATATGAAGACAAACATTACTTACACTGGGTTTGTAGACCAATATGAAGACAAACAATACTTACACTGGGTTTGTAGACCAATATGAAGACAAACAATACTTACACTGGGTTTGTAGACCAACATGAAGACAAACAATACTTGCACTGGGTTTGTAGACCAACATGAAGACAAACATTACTTACACTGGATATGTAGACCAATATGAAGACAAACATTACTTACACTGGGTTTGTAGACCAATATGAAGACAAACATTACTTACACTGTGTTTGTAGACCAATATGAAGACAAACAATACTTACACTGGGTTTGTAGACCAATATGAAGACAAACAATACTTACACTGGGCTTGTAGACTAATATGAAGACAAACATTACTTACACTGGGTTTGTAGACCAATATGAAGACAAACATTACTTACACTGGATTTGTAGACCAATATGAAGACAAACATTACTTACACTGGGTTTGTAGACCAATAAGAAGACAAACAATACTTACACTGGGCTTGTAGACTAATATGAAGACAAACATTACTTACACTGGGTTTGTAGACCAATATGAAGACAAACATTACTTACACTGGGCTTGTAGACTAATATGAAGACACACATTACTTACACTGGGTTTGTAGACCAACATGAAGACACACATTACTTACACTGGGTTTGTAGACCAATATGAAGACAAACATCACTTACACTGGGTTTGTAGACCAATATGAAGACAAACATTACTTACACTGGATTTGTAGACCAACATGAAGACACACATTACTTACACTGGGTTTGTAGACCAACATGAAGACACACATTACTTACACTGGGTTTGTAGACCAACATGAAGACACACATTACTTACACTGGATTTGTAGACCAATATGAAGACAAACATTACTTACACTGGGTTTGTAGACCAATAAGAAGACAAACATTACTTACACTGGGTTTGTAGACTAATATGAAGACAAACATTACTTACACTGGGTTTGTAGACCAATATGAAGACAAACATTACTTACACTGGATATGTAGACCAATATGAAGACAAACATTACTTACACTGGGTTTGTAGACCAATATGAAGACAAACAATACTTACACTGGGTTTATAGACCAATATGAAGACAAACATTACTTACACTGGATTTGTAGACCAACATGAAGACAAACAATACTTACACTGGGTTTGTAGACCAATATGAAGAAAAACAATACTTACACTGGGCTTGTAGACTAATATGAAGACAAACATTACTTACACTGGGTTTGTAGACCAATATGAAGACAAACATTACTTACACTGGGCTTGTAGACTAATATGAAGACACACATTACTTACACTGGGTTTGTAGACCAACATGAAGACACACATTACTTACACTGGGTTTGTAGACCAATATGAAGACAAACATCACTTACACTGGGTTTGTAGACCAATGTGAAGACAAACATTACTTACACTGGATTTGTAGACCAACATGAAGACACACATTACTTACACTGGGTTTGTAGACCAACATGAAGACACACATTACTTACACTGGGTTTGTAGACCAACATGAAGACACACATTACTTACACTGGGTTTGTAGACCAACATGAAGACAAACATTACTTACACTGGGTTTGTAGACCAATATGAAGACAAACAATACTTACACTGGGTTTGTAGACCGATATGAAGACAAACATTACTTACACTGGGTTTGTAGACCGATATGAAGACAAACAATACTTACACTGGGTTTGTAGACCAATATGAAGACAAACATCACTTACACTGGGTTTGTAGACCAATATGAAGACAAACAATACTTACACTGGGTTTGTAGACCGATATGAAGACAAACATTACTTACACTGGGTTTGTAGACCGATATGAAGACAACCAATACTAACACTGGGTTTGTAGACCAATGTGAAGACAAACATTACTTACACTGGGTTTGTAGACCGATATGAAGACAAACATTACTTACACTTGGTTTGTAGACCGATATGAAGACAAACATTACTTACACTGGATTTGTAGACCAATATGAAGACACACATTACTTACACTGGATTTGTAGACCAATATGAAGACAAACATTACTTACACTGGATTTTTAGACCGATATGAAGACAAACATTACTTACACTGGGTTTGTAGACCAACATGAAGACAAACATTACTTACACTTGGTTTGTAGACCAATATGAAGACAAACATTACTTACACTGGGTTTGTAGACCAATATGAAGACAAACATTACTTACACTGGGTTTGTAGACCGATATGAAGACACACATTACTTACACTGGGCTTGTAGACCAACATGAAGACAAACATTACTTACACTGGGTTTGTAGACCGATATGAAGACAAACATTACTTACACTGGGTTTGTAGACCAACATGATGACAAACATTACTTACACTGGGTTTGTAGACCAATATGAAGACAAACATTACTTACACTGGGTTTGTAGACCAATATGAAGACAAGCATTACTTACACTGGGTTTGTAGACCAATATGAAGACAAGCATTACTTACACTGGGTTTGTAGACCAACATGAAGACAAACAATACTTACACTGGGTTTGTAGACCAATATGAAGACAAACATTACTTACACTGGGTTTGTAGACCAATATGATGCACAAACATTACTTACACTGGGTTTGTAGACCAACATGATGCACAAACATTACTTACACTGGGTTTGTAGACCAATATGAAGACAAACATTACTTACACTGGGTTTGTAGACCAATATGAAGACAAACATTACTTACACTGGATTTGTAGACCAATATGACGACAAACAATACATACACTGGATTTGTCGACCAATATGAAGACAAACATTACTTACACTGGGTTTGTAGACCAATGTGAAAACAAACAATACTTACACTGGGTTTGTAGACCAATCAACTTCCCAATGCAAGGCATAACTCTTACCAGTCTCTATTACTGGCTGATTTAGGCCTTGCAGTATTTCCTTAAGAAATCTGTGTTTAGAAATCCAGGCCCGCTATGCATTTCCAGTGCAGTGATTCACTGCCTCGACACAAGAAAGTGAGGGAAATACCGCAAGGGTTAAATCAGCCAGTAATGCAGACCGGCAAGAGTTATGCCTTGCGTTTGGAAGTTGTAGACCAATATGAAGACAAACATTACTTACACTGGGTTTGTAGACCAACATGAAGACAAACATTACTTACACATGGTTTGTAGACCAATATGAAGACAAACATTACTTACACTGGGTTTGTAGAGCAATATGAAGACAAACAATACTTACACTGGGTTTGTAGACCAATATGAAGACAAACATTACTTACACATGGTTTGTAGACCAATATGAAGACAAACATTACTTACACTGGGTTTGTAGACCAATATGAAGACAAACATTACTTACACTGGGTTTGTAGACCAATATCAAGACAAACAATACTTACACTGGATTTGTAGACCAATATGAAGACAAACAATACTTACACTGGGTTTGTAGACCAATATGAAGACAAACATTACTTACACTGGATTTGTAGACCAATGTGAAGACACACATTACTTACACTGGATTTGTAGACCAATATGAAGACAAACATTACTTACACTGGGTTTTTAGACCGATATGAAGACAAACATTACTTACACTGGGTTTGTAGACCAACATGAAGACAAACATTACTTACACTTGGTTTGTAGACCAATATGAAGACAAACATTACTTACACTGGGTTTGTAGACCAATATGAAGACAAACATTACTTACACTGGGTTTGTAGACCGATATGAAGACACACATTACTTACACTGGGCTTGTAGACCAACATGAAGACAAACATTACTTACACTGGGTTTGTAGACCGATATGAAGACAAACATTACTTACACTGGGTTTGTAGACCAATATGGAGACAAACATTACTTACACTGGGTTTGTAGACCAACATGAAGACAAACAATACTTACACTGGGTTTGTAAACCAATTTGAAGACAAACATTACTTACACTGGGTTTGTAGACCAAAATGAAGACAAATATTACTTACACTGGGTTTGTAGACCGATATGAAGACAAACATTACTTACACTGGGCTTGTAGACCAATGTGAAGACAAACATTACTTACACTGGGTTTGTAGACCAACATGAACACAAACATTACTTACACTGGGTTTGTAGACCAATATCAAGACAAACAATACTTACACTTGATTTGTAGACCAATATGACGACAAACATTACTTACACTAGATTTGTAGACCAACATGAAGACAAACAATACTTACACTGGGTTTGTAAACCAAAATGAAGACAAATATTACTTACACTGGGTTTGTAGACCGATATGAAGACAAACATTACTTACACTGGGCTTGTAGACCAATATGAAGACAAACAATACTTACACTGGGTTTGTAGACCAATATGAAGACAAACAATACTTACACTGGGTTTGTAGACCGATATGGAGACAAGCATTACTTACACTGGGTTTGTAGACCAATATGAAGACAAACATTACTTACACTGGATTTGTAGACCAACATGAAGACAAACATTACTTACACTGGGTTTGTAGACCAATATGAAGACAAACAATACTTACACTGGGTTTGTAGACCAATATGAAGACAAACATTACTTACACTGGGTTTGTAGACCAACATGAAGACAAACATTACTTACACTGGGTTTGTAGACCAATATGAAGACAAACATTACTTACACTGGGTTTGTAGACCAAAATGAAGACAAATATTACTTACACTGGGTTTGTAGACCGATATGAAGACAAGCATTACTTACACTGGGTTTGTAGACCAATATGAAGACAAACATTACTTACACTGGATTTGTAGACCAACATGAAGACAAACATTACTTACACTGGGTTTGTAGACCAATATGAAGACAAACAATACTTACACTGGGTTTGTAGACCAATATGAAGACAAACATTACTTACACTGGATTTGTAGACCAACATGAAGACAAACATTACTTACACTGGGTTTGTAGACCAATATGAAGACAAACATTACTTACACTGGGTTTGTAGACCAAAATGAAGACAAATATTACTTACACTGGGTTTGTAGACCGATATGAAGACAAACATTACTTACACTGGGCTTGTAGACCAATATGAAGACAAACAATACTTACACTGGGTTTGTAGACCAATATGAAGACAAACATTACTTACACTGGATTTGTAGACCAACATGAAGACAAACATTACTTACACTGGGTTTGTAGACCAATATGAAGACAAACATTACTTACACTGGGTTTGTAGACCAAAATGAAGACAAATATTACTTACACTGGGTTTGTAGACCGATATGAAGACAAACATTACTTACACTGGGTTTGTAGACCAAAATGAAGACAAATATTACTTACACTGGGTTTGTAGACCGATATGAAGACAAACATTACTTACACTGGGCTTGTAGACCAATATGAAGACAAACAATACTTACACTGGGTTTGTAGACCAATATGAAGACAAACATTACTTACACTGGATTTGTAGACCAACATGAAGACAAACATTACTTACACTGGGTTTGTAGACCAATATGAAGACAAACATTACTTACACTTGGTTTGTAGACCAATATGAAGACAAACAATACTTACACTGGGTTTGTAGACCGATATGAAGACAAGCATTACTTACACTGGGTTTGTAGACCAATATGAAGACAAACATTACTTACACTGGATTTGTAGACCAACATGAAGACAAACATTACTTACACTGGGTTTGTAGACCAATATGAAGACAAACAATACTTACACTGGGTTTGTAGACCAATATGAAGACAAACATTACTTACACTGGATTTGTAGACCAACATGAAGACAAACATTACTTACACTGGGTTTGTAGACCAATATGAAGACAAACATTACTTACACTGGATTTGTAGACCAACATGATGACAAACATTACTTACACTGGGTTTGTAGACCAATATGAAGACAAACATTACTTACACTGGGTTTGTAGACCAACATGAAGACACACATTACTTACACTGGGTTTGTAGACCAACATGAAGACAAACAATACTTACACTGGGTTTGTAGACCAATATGAAGACAAACATTACTTACACTGGATTTGTAGACCAACATGAAGACAAACATTACTTACACTGGGTTTGTAGACCAATATGAAGACAAACAATACTTACACTGGGTTTGTAGACCAATATGAAGACAAACATTACTTACACTGGATTTGTAGACCAATATGAAGACAAACATTACTTACACTGGGTTTGTAGACCAATAAGAAGACAAACATTACTTACACTGGGTTTGTAGACTAATATGAAGACAAACATTACTTACACTGGGTTTGTAGACCAATATGAAGACAAACATTACTTACACTGGATATGTAGACCAATATGAAGACAAACATTACTTACACTGGGTTTGTAGACCAACATGATGCACAAACATTACTTACACTGGGTTTGTAGACCAATATGAAGACAAACATTACTTACACTGGGTTTGTAGACCAATATGAAGACAAACATTACTTACACTGGGTTTGTAGACCAACATGAAGACAAACATCACTTACACTGGGTTTGTAGACCAATATGAAGACAAACATTACTTACACTGGGTTTGTAGACCAATGTGAAGACACACATTACTTACACTTGGTTTGTAGACCAATATGAAGACAAACAATACTTACACTTGATTTGTAGACCAATATGACGACAAACATTACTTACATGAGTGTGTTTGCCTAACGTAATTGGTCGTCTTGATATATCCAAACATGATTTTCATCCAATGACCATGCCCCTTTCCTTCTGTACATTCTTAGGCTTTTTTTTTATAAAGCTCTTCCCATTAGTAATCTAAAATGAGCAAGTCTTTGTTTATCACAAACATGTATATGGATGTAAAGCAAGTATTTATTTGTTTATTGTATACATGGATGTAGAGCAAGTCTTTATTTTTTAAAAAAATGACAACATTAAATTAAGCACTTGTCAGTGTACAGATAACCCTGAACTCCAACACAAGTATAATGCATATATTTTCATATCTTATTCACAGCAATACAATGTTTTCGCAAATGTTAGCCCAAGTGAGTTCGATTTCTGGTGACCATTTCTCCTTAGCGGTGGGTCAATTTGTGTAGACACCGCATGGAGCTCTTGAAGTGATATATGGAGTGGAGCGCTCTTCAGAGATACCACTCGGGTACCTGGTTTGGCAGATATATGCACAGCATACTGCCTGGTGTGATAAATGTGTCATGTCATTATGTAGTAGGTGAGTAGTAAAATAGGCGAATACAAACACGTATGTTTTATAAATAAAAAGCCTGCAATATGAAAACGACGACCGTTAGCCTGCTAAACGTATAAATGTGTATTGCTAATTGATTACTTATCGGTAGGGTTGCGCGTATTATTCTCGTTCATAACTAATTGTGACATACCTAATAGTGATACACCTTAAATTGACATTGCTAATAGTGATAGGGCTAAAACTGACATTGCTAAAAGTGATAGGACTAAACCTGACATTGCTAATAGTGAAAGGGCTAAAACTGACATTGCTAATAGTGATAGGGCTAAAACTGACATTGCTAATAGTGATAGGACTAAACCTGACATTGCTAATAGTGAAAGGGCTAAAACTGACATTGCTAATAGTGATAGGGCTAAAACTGACATTGCTAATAGTGATAGAGCTAAAACTGACATTGCCAATCATTATATACCTAAAGTTAACTATGTTAATAGTGATCTACCTAATAATGTTTCCTGAAATACTTATTTATAGAAGTGATAGAGAATCGTTCGGTGTTCAATATTTTGTTTTCGTTCAGAATAAAATGAGAAACATGAAACCAATAAATAAGAAGTCTTCCGAAATACTCATTTTCTTGTTATTTCTAATCACAATTTCAATTGCATATATGACATTATATGAATGGGAATACTAACATCTGACGGTTTCACAAATAATTCAATGTTTCCAGTAGTGTTCATGCAAGCATGCAGTTGTACTCCAGATATACTCCACATATATTCCACATATATTCCAAAAAAAATTCACATATATTCCAACGACAACGTTTCTGTTGATTATGTAGATGGAAAACTGTATATCATGATAACGTTACCATATATATGCAATTTGATTAATCAAAGATAAATTAACCGCTACGCAACCATTGAAAGTAGCGAGTGGTGGAAAGCGTACGTGAAGACGTTTTTCATTTCTCGTTGTGGCGAGTTCCGTTAGAGGAATGGAGCTGTTGATATATGTGTCTGTAATTGTCATTGAGAGTGGAGGTAATGACCCTCCCAAACACGGTCACTCGATCCCTCTCCCATTTCGTAATGGATATGCTGTGAAAACTTGCGAAGTTTTAAACTTGCAATTCCCCCACAGTAACTGAACAAAATCCCGTTTGGGTGACATAAAACACAATGTTGGCTTGATGTATGGTCGTACTCCCTCGACAAGGCATGGCTGATTTTAATGAACTATAAGACAGTGTGCACCAGGGTCGTAAATCTTAACAGAAAAAGTAGCAAATGTGGGGGACATTTACGTCAGAACGATTTCCTCTCGTGTGAAATAATGTCTTTTTAAGTTTTGTCATTTCGGGTAACACTTGAGTATGGATGTCATGGAAAAAACTCACTTGGATATATTCATCGATTCGTCCACGATTTCTTATAGGAGAGCTACGAAGGCACGATGTTAAACATGATGTTAAAGTTGGGTGTTTGTTTTATGAGGCAATTAGAATAACATGGACATAGTTGCTGTTATGTTTCTCTGAAATGAACGTTTATCATTCATCTTGAACATAATACTAACATACATAATTCAAGTTTTCTGGTTTAAGGTAACTTTGCAGATCTCTCTGTAAGTGCAGTATTGGTGAAGATACAATTGTTCAACAATAATGATTTCAGATAAAAATTAAAGTTTAAGATAACTGTTAGCTAATTGTCAAAGTTGTACTCTATAATTGCTCCATGGTGACAAGATACATCTTGTTATATACCAGACAATAATTTCGTCATAGCAAACTTTCCTCTAACGTTTATAATATTAAAAAAATTATGTTCAATAAACCGAATATTTAATTTCAAACAACAGTATCCCTATCCGCTTTCATTTGACATGCTTCCACGCCTCATTTTGCAAAATGTGTGACGTAAAGCACAATGGAAGTTCACCTGCAAATACGCAATGAGAATAGAGAACGTCAGCTTGTTAGGACTTCATAAGGAATAGAAAGCAGATAATCAGACGGTAGAGTAAATGATCGTAGTTATCGGCTCTGCATGTTTGAAATAAACGGTCTGTTCAACTTTTCTTTTAAAATGAGAAACCCCATTAAGGATGATGTAAAATCAGCCATTTATCGCTCTCGAAATTATAAAGATATTGACACGACTTATGTAACCCATATGTTGATGTTTGAATAATTACAAATTAAACAAACTTCAAAACTAGGACTGCCGCGGCAGTAGATGTATTCAGACTTCCGTATATTGATCAATGGCGCAATGTTTAATCGAATAATATCAAAGTTACTTCCGTGTGAAAATGTCACATGAATTGTTCATTTATTTTTTATTACACTTCTTTGACGGTGACTAACTATCCTTATGTCCAGATCGATGGAGGTTGACCTCCTTGCAGGTTGACTGTTTTATGTGATTTTGCATTTTGGTTATTTTATCTTATTATGTTTGAAAATCAAAATAAGGCAAATGTCCCAATCTAAATTAGTCAACAATCTTTATCCATGAAAGTTTGATAAAAATCAGCTGAGTGAAAGTAATATCCTTAAAATAAAGATGCTAGTTGACCTTTACTGAAAACACTCAAAAATATATACATATATACTCAGTAAACATGGTTGACATCCCAGAAAACAGAAAATGGATTTTAGCAAATTAAATGCATGGATAATTAATATTGTTCGATATTATGGTATTTTCGAAATTAAATGGCACAGACACATGATGTAAACTATATAATACTTGCCGTGTATGTAGGGTATGCGAATGAGTATCCTTGAAGGAGTTGAATTGGAAATATTTGTCACATGCAACTTTTCATTATTTATAAGAACCAAAATGAGAACACTCAAACACTGTAACAATGTACAATTGCCAGGATCTCAAGACACAAGGAATGAAATCTTTTGAATAAATTTAATTTGTCTTATATTCCTCTTTCTGTGGTATTTTAAAGGACAAAAAGACATCCAGTAGTAACATGTTTTACCAAAAAAATAATCGAAACTGACACGTTACGTTATTTATATAACATTTCATTCCTATAACTAGTAGGGGGTGTCAACCATTATTACCATGAGTATATTACTACTAAATGTTTAGACTTTTAACTTGTTAACTACTTCCTGTGTGTATTATAAGCAATACCATAGAAGACGATGTGATTGAATTGGGGATACGTGAATGCAAACAACATGCTAGTCAAACATTTAGACTCTAAAATGTTTTGGGTAAAATTTCAGAATTTGATAAAAACTAAACTAAAATGAAAAAGAGCCTCTCAGATGTGTACGAGTTCAGCCTTAAACTAAACTCTTTACATAGTTCATGGAGACTTGCCTAGGCTCTTAAAATCTAAGAGGCCTTGATACTAATCACATGTGAATTGCTTGTGTAGTTAAGTTAAGAAGTTGCCGTTCGTTGAACTCTCCTGAAAATAACGTTTTTGAAAAACAAAGGCAATATTTGATTACCTCACTTTTAATACTTCATAGTTCTAAGCCTAAAGGTCTGTTGTCTGTTTATAAACTACCTGGCAAAAGAAAGTTTTCACCTAAGTTTATTTCGATTAATTCAATATTTAAAAGAAATCAGATGTATTTGACTATGACACGATACAATAATACTTATCTGCAGTAGTTTGAATGACTTTGTTGGTGACTGAGGTTAAATTTTAGTTCAAATATCTTTTTCTAATGAAGACAGGGTTAAGAATGAAATTTTCACCAACATGACCCCTAGCCCTGTTTAAAATGTTTTAAATGTGTGCAGAATCAGGCACATTTATTTATTTTCACATAGGATATGTCTTATATGTCGATGAACAGTTGTGTATCATCAACAGTAATTTAAAAACAAAATTAAACTTAAAATTTCATTTTTTTTTTAAATAATTTTTAAAAATGTAGAAGTATTCTTTGACTGCTAACTAAACACCTGTACTTATCAGTTTTGGATTATGACATCGAAAACTTGAGATATTTGCAATTGAAAATCATACATATGATAAAATCAACTGAGGTGAGTACTTTCTTTTGCCCGGTAGTTTATCAACATTTCTGCTTGACAATGAACTGTGAATGATTTTTATATGAGGATGATCTAAAATAGAATGGTTAACCTCGTTGAAATAAAGAGATTGCAATAAATAACTTTGCCACTAGTTAATGTTTGATACGTTTTGTCCATTTGAACATTAAGTAAAATGACCGTAAAAAACCGTAAGTCCCCAAGATTCGCTGTAAACAATCGATGAGGAATGTTGTTTCCTACATTCCTACATGTTTCCTCCAGTCCATCCAACATTTGTTGGCAATGCAATACACACAATATGCACACGAGACGAGACTAGTTCACGCTTATCCACAACATATACATATGTTAATCATGTCTTCAACACTGGTACACTCTTATCCACAATATATACATATGTCGGGAATTTTAAAATATCCCATTTCTAGCCATATAAATATATCAAAGTAAGCTCTTTATAGGATTTGATCCAAACTATTCAAATTGGTAGATCTGTGTGCTCAGCGAACAATACTTATATTACCTTATTCTACATCATATTTAAATCTGTATCATTTTCTTTTCAGATTATTTTTAGGTTAATTTATAAATATTTATTTTTCAGTTTTATCTTATTACTGCCCATTTTCAATAGTGTGTGTTGTTTGGTTCATACTGTTATGACAACATAAGTGAGAGAGCATGAACTTCACCTTACTAAATCAACAATACTTTAACTGATTAGTGGAAGTAAAAGGCTGCGTTGATGTTCACATCATTGGTACATCTCTATTTTCATAATGAACCAATCTGGCATGTCTGGCATTTGAAACAGATCAGTGTTCATAATGTGAATGAATCGAAACGTATTTTTAAACTTGTATGAAACAATAATTGGATATCGATTTTAAAAGCTCATTCATTTAAATAATAGATGAATGTTCCGGCATAAGGTAAAGTAAAGTAAACTTGTCAGAACTGTTTGAAATGCAGACAACTTGAAATCATAGTATATATCTGTATGTATAGCCTCATATATCAATCTATGAATGTGTGAATGTGTGCGGCTCCACAGCTTTCAATGTTTATCATTTCAGCGTGCAATGGCACTCATTGTAAAAACCATGGGGATTCTTCAGGTGGTTATATAGGTAAATTTCTTGTGATTGTGGACCTTAACAAGCATCGTTGGTTGTAGAGTAGTAACACGATTCCCCTTCATCTAATGTGTAAAGGTAGAAATATTCAACCATGGCATTAAACACATACCGGTAAACCATTCAAATGTATTGTAAGATAAGATGGTAAGATGTGAATATAAATAATTCATTCGTGAGAGAGTGTCATTTTTACAAAAATGTTATCTCAAACTGAATGATTCTTGAAAAATACCGTTTTAACCTTTTTTATAGTAACAAATAACAGTAAAGGTTGAATTCGCCACGGATACCATTCATTTTATTTGCCGTGATATGTACATTCCAACATCGGAAGTAGGACACGACATGGTTGAATAATTCTCCCCCTGGATGGAAGTGCAGAGGATGGTCAGGATATAACCTTGTTTTGGATGATGCAACGACTTAACCACGTTTTTGTTGTTCCTTCTCTCTTCATTTCACAAAAGTCATCACTGATCACTTCTGGTAGATCCTCATTTGACAAAAGTCATCACTGATCACTTCTCTTAGATCCTCATTTGACAACATCATCACTCATCACTTCTGGTAGATCCTCTGCTAACATTGTCGCATGCCGTGTATACTCACTGTCGGAAGCATGCGTGTATGTTCATTTTGTGTTCTCTAGATGATTGCTTAGTCGATCATTTGTAATGAAATTTGTTTTACTAAACAGTTAAGTTTTTAGATTTAGAATATGATGTTTTGTATTACCAAGCTGAGGTTCTTGTGAAATGAGTTCTAATATTAAGCTAACATCTGATTGTGTTTGGCATATCTTTCAATGACTATTATCAATGTTAATCACATCATTTTATTTTAAGACAACCTCATCTCGAAAATGTGTAACTTACACTCGTACATGTGTATCCTTCAACTGTTACTTTGCACTATGGTTGCATGTCCTCCTCCATGACGTCATGTTGTGTGCACGTGTATAACATGTCCTCCTCCATGACGTCATGTTGTGTGCACGTGTATAACATGTCCTCCTCCATACGTCATGTTGTGTGCACGTGTATAACATGTCCTCCTCTATAAAAGTCATTTTGTGTGCACGTGTATAACACGTTCCCCTCCATAAAGTCATGCTGTGTGCACGTGAATAACATGTCCTCTTCAATACATCATGCTGTTTGCACGTGTACAACATGTCCTCCTCTATAAAGTCATGATATGTGCGCATGTACAACATGTCCTCCTCCATAAAGTCATGTTGTGTGCGCGTGTACAACATGTGCTCCATAAATCTTGTTGTGTGCACGTGTACAGCACGTCCTCCTCCATAAAGTCATGGTGTGTGAGCGTGTACAACAGGTTTTCCTCCATAAAGTCATCGTGCGTGCACGTGTACAACATGTCCTCCTTCATTACGTCATGGTGTGTGCGCGTGTACAACACGTCCTCCTCTATAAAGTAATGGTGTGTGCGCGTGTACAACACGTCCACCTCTATAAAGTAATGGTGTGTGCGCATGTACAACATGTCCTCCTCCAAAAAGTCATGTTGTGTGCACGTGTATAACACGTCCCCCTCCATAAAGTCATGCTGTGTGCACGTGTATAACATGTCCTCTTCCATACATCATGCTGTGTGCACGTGTACAACATGTCCTCTATAAAGTCATGGTATGTGCGCGTGCACAACATGTCCTCCTTCATAAAGTCATGTTGTGTGCACGTGTACAACACGTCCTCCTCCATAAAGTCATGGTGTGTGCACGTGTACAACATGTCCTCCTTCATAACGTCATGGTATGTGCGCGTGTACAACACGTCCTCCTCTATAAAGTAATGGTGTGTGCGCATGTACAACATGTCCTCATCCATATGTCATGTTGTGTGCACGTGTACAACACGTCCTCCTTCATAACGTCATGGTGTGTGCGCATGTACAACATGTTCTCCTTCATAACGTCATGGTGTGTGCACGTGTATAACATGTCCTCCTTCATAACGTCATGGTGTGTGCGCGTGTACATCATGTCCTCCTCCATAACGTCATGGTGTGTGCGCGTGTACAACATGCCCTCCTTCATAACGTCATGGTGTGTGCACGTGTACATCATGTCCCCGTCCATAAAGTCATGGTGTATGCGCGTGTACATCATGTCCTCCTCCATAACGACATGGTATGTGCACGTGTACAACATGCCCTCCTTCATAACGTCATGGTGTGTGCGCGTGTACATCATGACCCCGTCCATAAAGTCATGGTGTATGCGCGTGTACATCATGTCCTCCTTCATAACGTCATGGTGTGTGCACGTGTACATCACGTCCTCCTCCAGTAAGTCATTTTGTGTACACGTGTACAACATCTCCCCGTTCATAAAGGTCATGTTGTGTGCACGTGAACAACATGTCCTCCTCTATAACGTCATGTTGTGTGCGCGTGTACAACACGTCCTCCTCCATAAAATTATTTGTGCGCGTGTTCAACACGTCCTCCTCCATAAAGTCATGTTGTGTGCGCGTGTACAACACGTCCTCCTCCATAAAGTCATCTTATGTGCACCTGTACAACACGTCCTCCTCCATTAAGTCATGTTGTGTGCGCGTGTACAACACGTCCTCCTCCATAAAGTTATTTGTGCACGTGTACAACACGTCCTCCTCCATAAAGTCATGTTGTGTGCGCGTGTACAACACGTCCTCTTCCATAAAGTCATCTTATGTGCACGTGTACAACACGTCCTCCTCCATTAAGTCATGTTGTGTGCGCGTGTACAACACGTCCTTCTCCATAAAGTCATGTTGTGTGAACGTGTACAACACGTCCTCCTCCATAAAGGGTCACGTTGTGTGCGTATACAACACGTTCTCCTCCATAACGTCATGTTGTGTGCGCGTGTACAACACGTTCTCCTCCATAAAGTCATGTTGTGTGGGCGTGAAAGCATGTCCTCCTCTATTAAGTCATGCTGTGTGCGCGTGTACAACACGTCTTCCTCCATACTGTCATGGTGTGTGCGCGTGTACAACATGTCCTCCTCCATACCGTCATGCTGTGTGCGCGTGTACAACACGTCTTCCTCCATATCGTCATGTTGTGTGCGTGTACAACACGTCCTCCTCTATAAAGTCATGTTGTGTGGGCGTGAAAGCATGACCCCCTCTATAAAGTCATGTTGTGTGGGCGTGAAAGCATGACCTCCTCGATAACGTCATGTTGTGTGCGCGTGTACAACACGTTCTCCTCCATAAAGTCATGTTGTGTGCACGTGTACAGGATGTCCTCCTCCATACCGTCATGTTGTGTGCGCGTGTACAACACGTCCTCCTCCATACCGTCATGTTGTGTGCGCGTGTACAACACGTCCTCCTCCATAACGTCATGTTGTGTCCACATGTACAACATGTCCTCCTCCATAACGTCATGGTGTGTGCGAGTGTACAACACGTCCTCCTCCATAACGTCATGGTGTGTGCGAGTGTACAACACGTCCTCCTCCATAACGTCATGGTGTGTGCGAGTGTACAACACGTCCTCCTCCATAACGTCATGGTGTGTGCGAGTGTACAACACGTCCTCCTCCATAACGTCATGGTGTGTGCGAGTGTACAACACGTCCTCTTCCATAAAGTCATGGTGTGTGCGAGTGTACAACACGTCCTCCTCTATAAAGTCATGTTGTGTCCACATGTACAACATGTCCTCCTCCATAACGTCATGGTGTGTGCGAGTGTACAACACGTCCTCCTCCATACCGTCATGGTGTGTGCGAGTGTACAACACGTCCTCCTCCATAACGTCATGGTGTGTGCGAGTGTACAACACGTCCTCCTCCATAACGTCATGGTGTGTGCGAGTGTACAACACGTCCTCCTCCATAACGTCATGGTGTGTGCGAGTGTACAACACGTCCTCCTCCATAACGTCATGGTGTGTGCGAGTGTACAACACGTCCTCCTCCATAACGTCATTGTGTGTGCGAGTGTACAACACGTCCTCCTCCATAACGTCATGTTGTGTGCACGTGTACAGCACGTCCTCCTTCATAAATTCATGTTGTGTGCACATGTACAGCATGTCCTCCTCCATAACGTCATTGTGTGTGCGAGTGTACAACACGTCCTCCTCCATAACGTCATGTTTTGTGCACATGTACAGCACGCCCTCCTTCATAAAGTCATGTTGTGTGCACAAATACAGCATGCCCTCCTTCATAAAGTCATGTTGTGTGCACATATACAGCATGCCCTCCTTCATAAAGTCATGTTGTGTGCACATGTACAGCATGTCCTCCTCCATAACGTCATGTTGCGTGAGCGTGTACAGCACGCCCTCCTTCATAAAGTCATGTTGTGTGCACAAATACAGCACGCCCTCCTTCATAAAGTCATGTTGTGTGCACATATACAGCATGCCCTCCTTCATAAAGTCATGTTGTGTGCACATGTACAGCATGTCCTCCTCCATAACGTCATGTTGTGTGCGCGTGTACAACACGTTCTCCTCCATAAAGTCATGTTGTGTGCACGTGTACAGGATGTCCTCCTCCATACCGTCATGTTGTGTGCGCGTGTACAACACGTCCTCCTCCATACCGTCATGTTGTGTGCGCGTGTACAACACGTCCTCCTCCATAACGTCATGTTGTGTCCACATGTACAACATGTCCTCCTCCATAACGTCATGGTGTGTGCGAGTGTACAACACGTCCTCCTCCATAACGTCATGGTGTGTGCGAGTGTACAACACGTCCTCCTCCATAACGTCATGGTGTGTGCGAGTGTACAACACGTCCTCCTCCATAACGTCATGGTGTGTGCGAGTGTACAACACGTCCTCCTCCATAACGTCATGGTGTGTGCGAGTGTACAACACGTCCTCTTCCATAAAGTCATGGTGTGTGCGAGTGTACAACACGTCCTCCTCTATAAAGTCATGTTGTGTCCACATGTACAACATGTCCTCCTCCATAACGTCATGGTGTGTGCGAGTGTACAACACGTCCTCCTCCATACCGTCATGTTGTGTGCGAGTGTACAACACGTCCTCCTCCATAACGTCATGTTGTGTGCGAGTGTACAACACGTCCTCCTCCATAACGTCATGGTGTGTGCGAGTGTACAACACGTCCTCCTCCATAACGTCATGGTGTGTGCGAGTGTACAACACGTCCTCCTCCATAACGTCATGGTGTGTGCGAGTGTACAACACGTCCTCCTCCATAACGTCATTGTGTGTGCGAGTGTACAACACGTCCTCCTCCATAACGTCATGTTGTGTGCACGTGTACAGCACGTCCTCCTTCATAAATTCATGTTGTGTGCACATGTACAGCATGTCCTCCTCCATAACGTCATTGTGTGTGCGAGTGTACAACACGTCCTCCTCCATAACGTCATGTTTTGTGCACATGTACAGCACGCCCTCCTTCATAAAGTCATGTTGTGTGCACAAATACAGCACGCCCTCCTTCATAAAGTCATGTTGTGTGCACATATACAGCATGCCCTCCTTCATAAAGTCATGTTGTGTGCACATGTACAGCATGTCCTCCTCCATAACGTCATGTTGCGTGAGCGTGTACAGCACGCCCTCCTTCATAAAGTCATGTTGTGTGCACAAATACAGCACGCCCTCCTTCATAAAGTCATGTTGTGTGCACATGTACAGCACGCCCTCCTTCATAAAGTCATGTTGTGTGCACATGTACAGCATGTCCTCCTCCATAACGTCATGTTGCGTGAGCGTGTACAGCACGCCCTCCTTCATAAAGTCATGTTGTGTGCACATGTACAGCATGCCCTCCTTCATAAAGTCATGTTGTGTGCATATGTACAGCATGCCCTCCTTCATAAAGTCATGTTTTGTGCACATGTACAGCATGCCCTCCTTCATAAAGTCATGTTGTGTGCACATGTACAACACGTCCTCCTTCATAAAGTCATGTTGTGTGCACAAATACAGCACGCCCTCCTTCATAAAGTCATGTTTTGTGCATATGTACAGCATGCCCTCCTTCATAAAGTCATGTTTTGTGCACATGTACAGCATGCCCTCCTTCATAAAGTCATGTTGTGTGCACAAATACAGCACGCCCTCCTTCATAAAGTCATGTTTTGTGCATATGTACAGCACGCCCTCCTTCATAAAGTCATGTTTTGTGCACATGTACAGCATGCCCTCCTTCATAAAGTCATGTTGTGTGCACAAATACAGCACGCCCTCCTTCATAAAGTCATGTTTTGTGCACATGTACAGCACGCCCTCCTTCATAAAGTCATGTTGTGTGCATATGTACAGCATGTCCTCCTCCATAACGTCATGTTGCGTGAGCGTGTACAGCACGCCCTCCTTCATAAAGTCATGTTGTGTGCACATGTACAGCATGTCCTCCTCCATAACGTCATGTTGCGTGAGCGTGTACAGCACGCCCTCCTTCATAAAGTCATGTTGTGTGCACAAATACAGCACGCCCTCCTTCATAAAGTCATGTTGTGTGCACATATACAGCACGCCCTCCTTCATAAAGTCATGTTGTGTGCACAAATACAGCACGCCCTCCTTCATAAAGTCATGTTTTGTGCACATGTACAGCACGCCCTCCTTCATAACGTCATGTTGTGTGCATATGTACAGCACGCCCTCCTTCATAAAGTCATGTTGTGTGCACAAATACAGCACGCCCTCCTTCATAAAGTCATGTTGTGTGCACATATACAGCATGCCCTCCTCCATAACGTCATGTTGTGTGCACATGTACAGCATGTCCTCCTCCATAACGTCATGTTGTGTGCGCGTGTACAACACGTTCTCCTCCATAAAGTCATGTTGTGTGCACGTGTACAGGATGTCCTCCTCCATACCGTCATGTTGTGTGCGCGTGTACAACACGTCCTCCTCCATACCGTCATGTTGTGTGCGCGTGTACAACACGTCCTCCTCCATAACGTCATGTTGTGTCCACATGTACAACATGTCCTCCTCCATAACGTCATGGTGTGTGCGAGTGTACAACACGTCCTCCTCCATAACGTCATGGTGTGTGCGAGTGTACAACACGTCCTCCTCCATAACGTCATGGTGTGTGCGAGTGTACAACACGTCCTCCTCCATAACGTCATGGTGTGTGCGAGTGTACAACACGTCCTCCTCCATAACGTCATGGTGTGTGCGAGTGTACAACACGTCCTCTTCCATAAAGTCATGGTGTGTGCGAGTGTACAACACGTCCTCCTCTATAAAGTCATGTTGTGTCCACATGTACAACATGTCCTCCTCCATAACGTCATGGTGTGTGCGAGTGTACAACACGTCCTCCTCCATACCGTCATGGTGTGTGCGAGTG
Organism: Gibbula magus; assembly: GCA_936450465.1. NCBI lineage: Eukaryota > Metazoa > Mollusca > Gastropoda > Trochida > Trochidae > Gibbula > Gibbula magus. Next base: position 45,033,751 of record OW388304.1, on the reverse strand, counting down.
TACAACACGTCCTCCTCCATAACGTCATGGTGTGTGCGAGTGTACAACACGTCCTCCTCCATAACGTCATGGTGTGTGCGAGTGTACAACACGTCCTCCTCCATAACGTCATGGTGTGTGCGAGTGTACAACACGTCCTCCTCCATAACGTCATGGTGTGTGCGAGTGTACAACACGTCCTCCTCCATAACGTCATTGTGTGTGCGAGTGTACAACACGTCCTCCTCCATAACGTCATGTTGTGTGCACGTGTACAGCACGTCCTCCTTCATAAATTCATGTTGTGTGCACATGTACAGCATGTCCTCCTCCATAACGTCATTGTGTGTGCGAGTGTACAACACGTCCTCCTCCATAACGTCATGTTTTGTGCACATGTACAGCACGCCCTCCTTCATAAAGTCATGTTGTGTGCACAAATACAGCACGCCCTCCTTCATAAAGTCATGTTGTGTGCACATATACAGCATGCCCTCCTTCATAAAGTCATGTTGTGTGCACATGTACAGCATGTCCTCCTCCATAACGTCATGTTGCGTGAGCGTGTACAGCACGCCCTCCTTCATAAAGTCATGTTGTGTGCACAAATACAGCACGCCCTCCTTCATAAAGTCATGTTGTGTGCACATATACAGCATGCCCTCCTTCATAAAGTCATGTTGTGTGCACATGTACAGCATGTCCTCCTCCATAACGTCATGTTGCGTGAGCGTGTACAGCACGCCCTCCTTCATAAAGTCATGTTGTGTGCACATGTACAGCATGCCCTCCTTCATAAAGTCATGTTGTGTGCATATGTACAGCATGCCCTCCTTCATAAAGTCAAAAGCCTGACAAGATTAAGAGAAATACTATTATTCAATCGTATAAAGAAGGGGGGCTAAAAGTACCCCTAATTCTGGAAACAATACAAGCTCAAAAACTCTCATGGCTACGCAGAACATTCGTACAACAATCTAATATAGCCAATCTTATAAGTTTTGCTGTTCCAAAAAAAAGCCTTCATCCAACAGAGATGGGAGCAAATTATCTAAGGCGCTTCATAATTCCAAATATCAATAATGCTTTTTGGCGAGATGTCTATGAAGCATGGGCAAACATACAATCTCTTCAAACAAATGATATTGATACCGCAACTTCACAACAATACATATGGGCAAACGACAATATAACTGTTGGAAAAAAACCTATTATCTATAAACATTACTTGAATGCAAATGTTAAATTCATAAATGATTTTCTTAAAGAAGATGGTATTTTTCTTACATATGATGAATTTATTTCCATATACAATGTCAAGACAAATTTTCTAGAATATATGGGTATCATACAATCCATCAGAAGTTACCTTCTTTTGCAAAACCAAACTCCTTATAAAATACAACAGCCATTTATGCCAAATAACCTACATATTCTTTTCAAAGAACGCAAAGGGTGCAAACTATTCTATTCTGCCTTGCTAAGGAAATATCATTTTCAAGGAAAGCTCAATTATCAACTTAAATGGGAACGGGATATCAAGGTGGATATATCGGAATCACTCTGGCAAATTTACAATTATATACCCTTCAGAACAACAGGTATTACACATCTAAGATGGCTACAATATAAAATTGTACACAGAATTATAACAACTAACAGGGACCTATTTAACTATAACTTGATACCATCTGCTTCTTGTTCGTTTTGTGATGTTGAAGCTGAATCAATTGTCCATCTATTCTGTGAGTGTGTACATGTAAAAAGGTTGTGGCAACAATTAGTCAACTGGATCGAATATGATACAGGCACAAGATTAATTCTAGATGAAAAACATATACTCTTTGGTTTTAAAGAAAAAAGAAATGATGTCCTAAATTTAATCCTCATTGCAACGAAATACTTTATATATGTGAAAAAATGTTCAAACTCGCTTCCAAACTTTGTTGGATTGAAAAACTACCTTCGTATCGTATATGAAATTGAGAGATTTACTGCCTTTTCAAACTGTAACTTCGGAAAATTCTTCACCTTTTGGTCATCGTGCCACAACCTCTTCACATAACTAGTTGTATAATAAACAGTTTCTACCATCTGTCCAACGTGTGTATATTGTATGTATAAATGACTCATGTAACAAACAAAAAAATCGATGTACCCATGAAAAAGAAATAAAGTGATAAAATAAAAAAAAAAAAAAAAAAGTCATGTTTTGTGCACATGTACAGCATGCCCTCCTTCATAAAGTCATGTTGTGTGCACATGTACAACACGTCCTCCTTCATAAAGTCATGTTGTGTGCACAAATACAGCACGCCCTCCTTCATAAAGTCATGTTTTGTGCATATGTACAGCATGCCCTCCTTCATAAAGTCATGTTTTGTGCACATGTACAGCATGCCCTCCTTCATAAAGTCATGTTGTGTGCACAAATACAGCACGCCCTCCTTCATAAAGTCATGTTTTGTGCATATGTACAGCACGCCCTCCTTCATAAAGTCATGTTTTGTGCACATGTACAGCATGCCCTCCTTCATAAAGTCATGTTGTGTGCACAAATACAGCACGCCCTCCTTCATAAAGTCATGTTTTGTGCACATGTACAGCACGCCCTCCTTCATAAAGTCATGTTGTGTGCATATGTACAGCATGTCCTCCTCCATAACGTCATGTTGCGTGAGCGTGTACAGCACGCCCTCCTTCATAAAGTCATGTTGTGTGCACATGTACAGCATGTCCTCCTCCATAACGTCATGTTGCGTGAGCGTGTACAGCACGCCCTCCTTCATAAAGTCATGTTGTGTGCACAAATACAGCACGCCCTCCTTCATAAAGTCATGTTGTGTGCACATATACAGCACGCCCTCCTTCATAAAGTCATGTTGTGTGCACAAATACAGCACGCCCTCCTTCATAAAGTCATGTTTTGTGCACATGTACAGCACGCCCTCCTTCATAACGTCATGTTGTGTGCATATGTACAGCACGCCCTCCTTCATAAAGTCATGTTGTGTGCACATGTACAGCATGTCCTCCTCCATAACGTCATGTTGCGTGAGCGTGTACAGCACGCCCTCCTTCATAAAGTCATGTTGTGTGCACATGAACAACACGCCCTCCTTCATTAAGTCATGTTGTATGCACATGTACAGCATGCCCTCCTTCATAAAGTCATGTTGTGTGCACATTTACAACACGTTCTCCTCCATAACGTCATGTTGTGTGCGCGTGTACAACACGTTCCCCTCCTTAATGATATGTGATGGACATGTGTTCATCATGTCCTCCTCCATTAAGTCATGTAATGTGCACGTGTACAGCATATCCTCCTCCATAACGTCATGTTGTATGCACCTGCACAGTATTTTCTCCATAACGTCATGATGTGTGCACTTGTACTGCATGACCTTCAAAACGTCATATTGATTACACGTGTACAACCTGTCCTCTATAACATCATGTTAAGAGCACGTGTATAACATATCCTCCTTCATAACGTCATGGTGTGTGCACGTGTACAACATGTCCTCCTCAATAACGTAATGTTATGTGCGCGTGTACATCATGCCCTCCTTCATAACGTCATGGTATGTGCACGAGTACAACATGCCCTCATTCATAACGCCATGGTGTGTGCACGTGTACAACATGTCCTCCTCAATAACGTCATGTTATGTGCGCGTGTACAGTATGCGAACAGGTACACCAAATGCAAGATGCTTTTCTTTTATCATCGTTTTAAGGAGCGACTTCCTCCATTTCATGACGGCACTTACTCCAAGTATATATAATGGTCTGAAACGTTTGACGAAATATTTTATAGTAGTTATTCACGTGAGGTTACCATGGAAATCTGGTTTTCGTTCATTAGAACTAAGTAAAAAAGTAAGAGTCTTCGTGTATATCCTTTGTTCGTTAACATGTACCATATCAAATCAAAGACGATGGTAAAATCTTTTCGAAATTAAATTATAGGCAATGTTTCATGTTTTGAATAGTTAAAAACTATTTCTGAAGTATAACGTATTATCTTACAATAATACAAAAGCCGGAAAGAAATAGTTACAGCATTCATTTCTGATTCATTTGGTTTCTTCAAAATCAGTAATTACAACATTCGAGAGACTTTAAAGAGCCATTGAGTATGTTAGTGTTTCTAGTTCATTTTTTGTCAACATATATAAATTATATCCGTAGTTAGTCTATTTATTCATATCATGGTGTTTGTGTTTCGAAGACATCTACATCTTGAATGGCTCGCCACTAATTTGATGTCATTAGACACATTTTTATTTCCATCTTGCGAACCGCGACTCGAGGCTACGAGACGTAGACGGTGCAATCGATCGGTGTCGCTAAACGTCTTCGTTCTGATTTAGTGCGAGTCGACCACAATGCTTTGTACGGAGAAATAGTAGACTTAGTCTAAATTCAGAATGGGAAACACAGTTTCTATTAAGTACGAATTTTCCTCTCATTAGTCGAATTCAATGGTTATAATCAGATCAATATCTAACTTTCAATGGTTTTCGGCAATTGTTCTATTTTATAACAACTTACTCTATGGCTCTTTAACAAATTAATGTTTTCTCATTTCCATTGATATAATGCGCCATGTGCAGACAATCGTATAAAGGATTAGTTGTTTAATGTTATTTTATTAAATAAATATTTAAATGAACGTGAATTTTGAATTACTGTGTAAATGAGAATAAACACTACATCACGTTCAGTGACCACATGGTTTAGACCACATTAAACCAAGCTTTATTCTTTTCTTTTTCACTTTACAAGTCGTCTTGACATTTTGTTTTTTCTGTTACATTTAGTTTAATTCAATGATTCAAGATATACATGATTTTCTTGGGCAAAACTGGATATTTCTGGTGGTGTATTCCCCAAATATAGATATGCTAATGACGTAATCACTTGATTGTAATAATGAACTAAAAGTTTGGTACTGGGGTACTGTACAAGTGGTCTTATAGGAAACCATTCAATGAATGCCTGTCATTGAACACATTCAGCTCAAGGAATGCATGTAAATGCACCTTTGTAGTTTAGTTTATTGCTCATCGAGGACATTGTTACCTTTCCAGCTGATAACAACTGCACAGCCTGCAAGAACCCCATGACGTACGAGGCCATCGTCGACAGCTACTGCCGCTCTGAATTCGGTAAGAATGGTCAGGCTGTGTACTGACGATGTATTACCTGTTAGTGAGAGAAGAGAACAAAGGTAGAGGAGAGTGAGAAAGAGGGAATAGGAGAGTGAAATAAATGACATAGGAGAGTGGAATAGAGGATATAGAATAGTGAGATAGATGATTTGGGAGAGTAAAATATAGGAGACTGAGATAGAGGAGAGTGGAATAGAGGTGATAGGAGAGTGAGAGGATAGGTTAACATAGTGAGATAGACAGAGAAAGAAAAAGGTGAGTGAAAGAGTAGTATTACGTCCTGCATGTGGCGCAGCTCTGCCCTAAGGAGAAACTAATTCCTCTTCCTAGGGTTGCTGCCTCGAACTGAAGCAGTCGGATTAGTACAAAGTGGGTGATTTATGTTCCTGTAGCGCAAAAAGCCTAGGAACTTGTCACTGATAGCCTTCCCATACCAGCATTCAACGCCTGCCTCTATAAATTTACCTTAAAAGCTACTTCATCTCACTAAGCCGGTGAAAAAAACATTTATTTTCCTTGAGCTAGCTTTGACATCCGCTGTTTGTTTAATCTGCCATTTGTTATTGCAATAAGTCTCTGCATTAATAAACGGATTTGGCATGTAAAGACAAATCCATCTTAAACCGGCACCCAAGATCCCCTTATTCATCGCAAGAACAGTTGCTTTACGAAGATCAACTGTCATGTCATGCGGCCAGGCTTATTCCAATGTTCTGCTTCATTCTGACACACATATACTTGGCAATAATTCTACTTCATTCGGACACATACATACTTGACTTGATACTAATTTTACTTCATTCGGAAACACACATACTTGACTTGATAATAATTTTACTTCATTCCGACACACACATACTTGACTTGATAATAATTATACTTCATTCGGAAACACACATATTTGACTTGATAATAATTCTACTTCATTCAGACACACACATACTTGCCTTGATAATAATTTTACTTCATTCCGACACAAACATACTTGACTTGATAGTAATTATACTTCATTCGGAAACACACATATTTGACTTGATACTAATTCTATTTCATTCCGACACACACATACTTGACTTGATAATAATTCTTCTTCATTCCGACACAAACATACTTGACTTGATACTAATTCTATTTCATTCTGACACACACATACTTGACTTGATAATAATTCTACTTCATTCCGACACACACATACTTGACTTGATAATATTTCTACTTCATTCAGACACACACATACTTGACTTGATAATAATTCTACTTCATTCAGACACACACATACTTGACTTGATACTAATTCTACTTCATTCCGACACACACATACTTGACTTGATAATAATTCTACTTCATTCAGACACACACATACTTGACTTGATAATAATTCTACTTCATTCCGACACACACATATTTGACTTGATAATAATTCTACTTCATTCCGACACACACATACTTGACTTGATAATAATTCTACTTCATTCCGACACACACATACTTGACTTGATACTAATTCTATTTCATTCCGACACACACATATTTGACTTGATAATAATTCTACTTCATTCCGACACACACATACTTGACTTGATAATAATTCTACTTCATTCCGACACACACATACTTGACTTGATACTAATTCTATTTCATTCCGACACACACATACTTGACTTGATAATAATTCTACTTCATTCCGACACACACATACTTCACTTGATAATAATTCTACTTCATTCAGACACACACATACTTGACTTGATACTAATTCTATTTCATTCCGACACACACATACTTGACTTGATAATAATTCTACTTCATTCAGACACACACATACTTGACTTGATAATAATTCTACTTCATTCCGACACACACATACTTGACTTGATAATAATTCTACTTCATTCCGACACACAGTGAAACCCTGTGCGACATCCAAATGGCATTCTATAACCTAGTTTACTGTTTTAGACCCTTGCTTGTATACTAAAAAACGTTACTCTTCACAGATCGCTATCAGACGACAACCGTGTTGCAGATGTATACGGGCCACGTGCTTTGAGTCAGTGTCCCTGAATGTTGTATAAAGCGTAGCGGTGTGCTTTACATGTTATTAAAATTATGCAGATATTACCTAAGGTTGGGCCTAGAAAGCCATGACTGTGTAATGTTGACATACACTATGTACCCGGACGATTTTATCTCTTTCCTTTGTTCATGCGGCGTTGCATAACTTATATCAAAGGGAATCTTAGGTTTCCGACGATAAGCTTTAACAATGGCAGAGAGGCCATCTACATTCCGAAATCGCGGCACAATAATAAATGAAACCTGAGACACAATATTGGAGAGAGTAAGAAGATAGACGAGAATGTGTATACCGCGCTATGTCATGTTTTAAAACACCTCTCCCTTGTAATCCCCTTGTCTGATGTGTGAGTAATGCTCCCATTCCACCGAGCCGCGTCCAGTCTGCGACAGAGCGCGTTCGCCGCAATCAAATCGGCCGCAAATACGTTGGCGACCAATTTTGAGTAATTTGAATTTGACTTCAGTACGACCATGACAACTTTTTGCACGACCACCTCTAAAGAAATCGGTCGCAGATGTAAAACGACGTTTGATTGGGAAACAATTGAGGACGTTGCCAGTGTTGCCAACTTTCACGGCCAGGGAATTATGCAGGAATAGTGACACATGGCCTATATGCAACGATGGTTATTGAAGAACTGAGAGGAGAAACCTCTGAGGGAACAGAATTGCAGCCGGTCGCGGCCATTTTTACACTTTTATGCTGACCGGTCCTTCAAGAAGTTGTGATGAGGTCGCATATGTCACATGCGGTTCTTCAAAAAGTTACCATTGTCGTACTGGAGCTTGCAGCTGTCGTCATTTGATCTCACTCGATTGCACGAACCGTTGCGCTAGTTGCAAGTCGACATCGAAATTGTATGTCGGTCGCAGGTCGATCGCAGAAACTGTTGCGGTGATCTCAGCAGGTGATCTCAGCCTGGTCGGTCATCATACCGGAGTACGACCATGTTGAGACCGACTTGCGATCTATTGTATTGGTCTCAAAGCACTCGCCGAAAAAAGGGCCCGTGAACAGTTGTCGGTCGTAGTGGGATCGGAGAGTCGGCTTGGTGGATCCACAAATTCAAAAATGTTCAAATATGGTCGCCAAAATCCGATTTGATCGCGACTATCCCGCTCTGTCGCAGACCGGGCACGGCTCGGCGGTGGTATAGGTACGATAGGTCAGCGTTCTTATATCATGCTCACAGTTAATTTTTCCATTCCATGATTCGAAAATAGAATTAGCCTTCTGAAAAGTACTTAATTTTACAAAAACAATGTCGGATAAGAAAATAAACAATATTTAAGACAATATTTACTAACATGGTTGTATTTATGGTCTTGAAACAAATTTAATGCTTATTTGTTATATAGACTTTGGAATCATTTATACCTATGTGATGCTTCTGTTTAGTGCGTCTGCATGTTAGTGTTTGATTCTATGTTGATATATTGCCGTCGATGTAATCCGATGCTCTGATCTTCTGTGTTGCAGTGATGCGGACAGGCGTTACTGAAGTCCAGCAGATAATGGCTGACTCCCTCCTCATCCTTAAGAAGAAGAAAAAGTTTTACAAAAAAAACGTCATTATCTCCAAAAAGGATAAGAAAAACATGGCGATGGTTATCAAAGGAGGCGCAAGCTGTCAATGCAATATTGTGAATGACACGAAAAGTAAGTTTCTTATGATGGGAAACCGTACAGGAAATGACTTCGTGCTCACATTTGTTGTTCCGTGGGAAAAGAAAAATAAGGCTTTCAAGAAAGCGCTGAAGAAGATAAAGAAAGGACCAAAATGTGATGAACTTCTTCCATATGAGCCTATTGACATACCGACGCAGATTCCAACTCACGCAGGCTCGGGTACTCCCAAACCGACAAGAACTAAAGGCAAGGGGAAAGGACGCAAGGGCAAAAAGAAGGGACGCAAGGGCAAGAAAGGAAAAGGTAAAAAGGGCAAAAAGGGGAAGAAAGGGAAGAACGGAAAGAACGGGAAGAAGAAAGGCAAAAAGGGGAAGAAGGGAAGGAGGAAGAAGGACCGGAAGAAGAAGCAGAACGAGCTTGTTACTTCTGCTCCCTAGTGATGTTTAACAATACTCCATAGTGATGTACCCAACCATCTGATGTCAACATCGTGACGTCTTCTCGCTGGTGACACCCCAAAAGAAGAATTCGAGATTCGTTAACTTTAGAATGTCATCGATCATTAATCAGCATATGCGTAAACTATCAACGTGTTTACAGGCTATGCTCTTAATAGACATCTTATCGTACTACATCATCGGATATAATCCGTCTTCTGTTTAATACGATATTTGTCAAATACATTATTACGAATGCGCCAAGCGCAGTTTTCATCTAGTACAAAACTCCATCCTGCATGATATGTTAACATGATGACTTGCTTTCACGAATGGACATATCAAGTAGGTTAGTTGTCGCTCCTCAAACGGATGGACGAAAATCATGTTTGTTATTAATCCCATATTTATATGTATATTTGTTCATTAACAGTTAGAAAATCTTCAAGATTTTTTAAAATGTTCGTATAATTTCAGAATGGCGACAGACATGTTGGCTAATCTGATAAACAGACCAAAGATATAGTTATAGGATGCTTGTTAGTAACTGTCGTTCATGCATAGCATTTCGTCCTTTTCTGGTAGACAACTAAACGTTTGTATGTTACCAATGTTGAAAACTATTCCATCCTTGTTGCATTGTACAAATACCATACTACATTATGTATGACGAAGGACTGTTGTTTACCGTTCAGTTGTTAAGCAAGTTGTGCAAGTATGTTTTACATTCTGAAGTTATGTTGCGTAAATGGAAACAGTGCTAAAGACAGTCCGCGAATATTCATGTACAGACAAAGTTCGCACTGCATGATGTAAAGTGATAACCAGAAGGAATTGGTGTAAGGCTCAACATTAAAAGACACACGGAAATGTGATAAAGACCGATCGCCATTGGTTAGAGTGATGATTGAAATGATATAGATCACGCGAGACGTGTGTTAGTGATCTTTCTATATCCTCGATCCTTGTGCCTCGTGCCCCAGATGTTGAACGCTCCTACAAAATCTGCTTGAGTTAACCCCTCGGGGGTAAGAAGTACACCAATCCCGGCTCCAGGCAGGTCCTTCGTAAATCCACAGCGTCCCCCGTGTACGTCCATGGACCGAGAAGGGAACGCCTATTGTGTGTGCAGCATGAAGGTCATTAAACAATGGAAATAACGTGAAAGATATACAGTTTCCTTATTCTGTGATTCAACGATGAAGTACTGAATGTGACTCAACCTTAGAATAACCAATAGAGTTGTGTAGACCTCACTAGATACTCAACTGTTCTCTCGATGTTGTGTCATCATCGTAAATTTGAATCCATTAACCAATTTTCAGTACTTGGTCAAAGATATAAAAAAAACATTCTCAACCATTAGCAGTTCTGTGCTTTGTTTTATCGAGCTTGTCTTACACATAAACATCTCTATAGACGCACGTTATTTCGGAGGGGAAATGGAAATGACAAGTTAGCATTCTTGCTATTTTTAGGGCCTGAGAGGCAAGATGGGCTTATGATATTTTGTGGAGAGGTACCTTGCACCTAGCGGATCATGGTTTATTCATTTATTTCTCACCCCCTGTTGGATTGAGGCTATGACTTGTAAATGCCACTGCCCTAAGAAAGGGCATATTGGGAGGCTCGTTATTTGTGTGTTTTAAAGGGGCAGTAGCACGTTTTTTCGCTCAAATAAGTCGATGAAATGGAATTGAAAAATAATGTCACCAATAGTAAAACACCCCTATCTCTTCGGAAAAATCAAGTCTGAAAATGGGTGTACATGGTGTGTAAAGCCATGGGAATCGTGTTTGTCCTTCGAAATAATAATATGTGTTCACAATAAATGGCCGCCATGTAATTTTTGCTTTAAACACAACACCTTTATTACCACTACGGATAATTGATTTGTGTAATAAGATGTTGTACTCTCTAAAGTAAATAAACATGACATAAAGTATCATTATAAATGGAAAATTTGCAAAAATAAAATTTGCCAAAAAACGTGCTACTGCCCCATTAAAGGGTGGTGTACATATATTTATTATATATTTATATCACTGCTCTTTGGCTGTGAAATCTTGAGGAGGGAATGGCAACAGTGATTTTATTCCTATATTAGGCATGTTTTCATGTCTTTTTTCCGTAAAATACTCATAAAAAGCATTTTTAGAGAGGTTAGCATGGTTAGAGAGCAAAGTAATGTGTACTGAGTGTGATTAATGGAGATCTCTCCCTCAAAGTTATTTCTACTACTTCTAATGAGCGCGTGAAGCACTGGCATTTAATGCCATTTATTGCATTTATGTTACAAACAATATATTTCACATGAACGTCCAACTTCAAAACGCAAGGCATAACTCTTACCAGTTTGCATTACTGGTTGATTTAACCCTTGTGGTATTTCCCTCGCTTTGTTGTGTCAAAATAGTGAATCGCTGCACCAGAAATGCATAGCGGGCCTGGGTTTCTAAACACAGATTTTTAAGGAAATACTGCAAGGCCTAAATCAGCCAGTAATGGAGACTGGCAAGAGTTATGCCTTGCATTGGAAAGTTGATGTAAGTCTGGATACTAATCGTTCACAAACTGGTGAACTACAGAATCAAATGCTCTATCTTTTATCATGTGACATTCACATTGGCACATGAAGCAATTTTGAAACATTCACATTGCTCATAACCTTTTACTCGTCAGTGATCGGCCTTGTGATGATGTGTTATAGGTGAGGTCATACCTTTTGACCATTTGACCTCAAGGAGCCCATAACACGGTGATAGCTAACCTTTAATTCTCATTCAACCACTAGGGAAAGTTATGTCCTTTGTTCGGACGAGTCTTTTTTCTGGATAACCGACTCTAACCTCGGTTATCTGCATGTGTTGAGGTAGGTTTTCTTGGTTATGTACGCGTCCGAGGTAGTTATTTTGAAGGCGGTTATATATTTGCCAAAACATTTATTTAAAACTCTCGGGCAGATACCGTACGTTCTCGGCTTCGCCTCGAACTTAGTATATTCGCTCGAAAATTCCCAATGTCAGTTGGTTTTCTGAATTGGAAAACTATCTAGAAAAAACTACCTTCAGGTTGTGCATAACCAAAATAATCTACCTCAACAAATACAGTTGAAAGGTATATCCATTGCTCTTGGACATTGCCTCTCAACATACCTTGGATAACATTGTGCCGCCTTGGCATAAATGAAAGAGTTAAAAGATGGCAATACGGACTTTGTAAAGACAAAACACAACACACATTTGAAGCATTTAATTGAAGTGAACCACCGTTTTCAAATTACATGTTTGATTTTTAGCTCATCAGGCCTGAAAGGCCCGATGGGCTTATGGCATGGCATGGCGTCCGGCGTCCGTCCATCCGTCCGTCCGTCCATCCGTCCGTAAACTTTTCGCTTTTTCGACTTCCAATGACTCCACAGAGCTGAAATTTTATGTGCAGACTCCTTGGCCAATGGGGATTCTAAATTGTAGATTTCGTGACCCCGTTACCCCAAATGGGGTCACAGGGGTCACATCGTTAAAAACCTATTTTCATCTTCTTCTCCAGTTCCAAAAGGTCTAGAGAGTTGAAAAGTTGTGTGCAGACTCCTTAGCTCATGGGTATTCTAAATTGTAGATTTCGTGACCCCATGACCCCAAATGGGGTCACAGGGGTCACATCGTTAAAAACCTATTTTCATTTTCTTCTCCAGTTCCAAAAGGTCTAGAGAGCTGAAGAGTTGTGTGCAGACTCCTTGGCCCTTGGGGATTCTAAATTGTAGATCTCGTGACCCCATGACCCCAAATGGGGTCACAGGGGTCACATCGTTAAAAACCTATTTTCATCTTCTTCTCCAGTTCCAAAAGGTCTAGAGAGCTGAAAAGTTGTGCGCAGACTCCTTGGCCAATGGGTATTCTAAATTGTAGATTTCGTGACCCCGTGATCCCAAATAGGGTCACGGGGTTCACATTCTTAAAAACCTATTTTCATCTACTCCAGAACAAATGTACCTACAAGGCTGTAATATTGTGTGCAGACTCTTTAGCCAATGGGGATTCTTAATTTGTGGTGCCTCAAATAAGGGCCTCAAGCCTAAAAATCTATTTAAGTCTTCATCATTATAAACAATATAAATCCTGATGAGTTACAGAGCCCATGGCTCTATTTTTGACATTTTTATGTGACTTTGCCGCGATCTTGTTCCACTCTGTAGATTTACTGTCAAAGATAGCACTGACGGGTCTTCGTTCCTCATAATGATTTCAAATAGGTTCACAGAACTGAAAAAGAGCAGGAAAAGGTAAAATTGAGTCAATAAATATTGAAATATTAACACATTCAAATCCAAATAAAAATGAAAATGTGCCCTTAGAAATTTAAATATGTTTATGTATCATGAACATCTAATTTTTAGCTCATCTGGCCTGCAAGGCCCAATGCATGGGCTAATGTCATGGCATGATGTCCGGCGTCCGTCCGTCCATCCGTCTGTAAACTTTTCGCATTTTCGTCTTCTTCTCCAGAACCGCTTGGTCTAGGGAGCTGGAAAGTTTTCTGCAGGCCCATTGGCTACTGGGGATTCTAAATTGTAGATTGCATGACCCCATGACCTCAAAAGGGGTCAAAGGGGTCACAACCTTAAAAACCTATTTTCATCTTTTCCAGTGCCAAAAGGTCTAGAGAGCTGAAAAATTGTCTGCAGGCCCCTTGGCTAATGGGCATTCTAAATTGTAGATTTGGTGACCCCGTGACCTCAATTGGGGTCACAGGGGTCACAACCTTAAAAACCTATTTTCATCCCATTCTCCAGTTCAAAAAGGTCTAGATAGCTGACAAGTTGATTGCAGTCTCCTTGGCTAAAAGGGATTCTCAATTGTAGATTTCATGACCCCCCTGACCCCAAATATGGATCACTGGGTCACAACCTTTAAAAAATACCAATGTAGTAAGCTTTTAACAGTTCTCTTGAGTTTTTATGTGCTCTTCACTTCAGACTAAGGGAGGTAATCCCAAATGTGTGAGTTCTAACTTTGAGAAATGGTTGTTGAGAAAGAAGATGAGACTTGAAAATTAAGAAAAGAGGATCTGACAAATATTGTTTGTAATATTTATTTTGTAAGTCCATAACTTTTATCATATTTCATATGTAAATATTAAAATGTTATCATTATTGAATGCCTGATGAGCTACAGAGTCAAACGGCTCTATTTTTATTTTCCCCAAACGTTTAAACTGTTAAAAATGCGCCAAAACTAGATTGAAATGTACGCTAATGTTTACAGTACAAATAATTTTCACTCAACTTGCATATTCATCTATAATCACCGAATATATCATATTTACTAGTTTCTTATTGAAATTGAGCAACATCATTTTGCATGTACAGAAATCGAAACTACACGTTCCATTTACATGCACACTAGTTATGCCCTTTTTAACGTTATCAAACCAAATTTGTCGTCGGTTCACCATAACATTCCAAAGCAATTCCTCGCAGAGTTGATTTCAATAACTACCTTGTGAGGGTGATTAACCTTATATATAACCTATTACCATTCATATGAGTAGTAGTATTTTAGCTCATCAGGCCTGAAAGGCCAGATTGGCTTATGGCCAACAATTTGTACTATTGAAGTTAGTGTTATCTCAAATGTAACAATGTTATATCTTAATGGAATGCATTAATCCTTGGGAGCTGTGCCAATTTACGTCTATCAGAGGGGTACTGAAAGTAAAATTAGCTTGACTATCGATTGTTGGACCTCGATTTTTGTCGAGGCGAAATGGTCGTGTGGTAAACTGTTAGTACGGTCAGTGCTGGCGAAAGTTGCCTTACGCTGAGGGTGCGAGTTCGAATCCCGCAAGGGGTCTCATGGATATGTACTATTGAAGGTAGTGTAATCCCAAATGTAACAATGCTATACTAACAAAGTGTCGACGCAATAACATGATACCAAGTGTATCAACATGAGACCCCTATAGCGATATGTGACCGAGTTTATAAAATATGAGACCATGTGCATGACCATTGCATGATACAAAGGACATTAACATGAGAAGTTTATTATTTTGAGAACAGGTATATTAACATGAGATCAGATGTACAGTGATATTGGTACGACTACATTTAGTACAGTGCTATTGGTACGACTATCTTTAGTACAGTGCTATCGGTACGACTACATTTAGTACAGTGATATTGGTACGACTACATTTAGTACAGTACCATTGGTACGACTACATTTAGTACAACGATATTGGTACGACTACATTTAGTACAGTGCTATTGGTACGACTATATTTAGTACAGCGATATTGGTACGACTACATTTAGTACAGTGCTATTGGTACGACTACAATTAGTACAGCGATATTGGTATGACTACATTTAGTACAACGATATTGGTACGACTACATTTAGTACAGCGATATTGGTATGACTACATTTAGTACAGTGCTATTGGTACGACTACATTTAGTACAGCGATATTCGTACGACTACATTTAGTACAACGATATTGGTACGACTACATTTAGTACAGTGCTATTGGTACGACTACATTTAGTACAGTGATATTGGTACGACTACATTTAGTACAGTGATATTGGTACGACTACATTTAGTACAGTGATATTGGTACGACTACATTAAGTACAGCGATATTGGTACGACTACATTTAGTACAGTGATATTGGTACGACTACATTTAGAACAGTGCTATTGGTACGTCTACATTTAGTACAGTGCTATTGGTACGACTACATTTAGTAAAACGATATTGGTACGACTACATTTAGTACAGTGATATTGGTACGACTACATTTAGTACAGTGCTATTGGTACGACTACATTTAGTACAGTGCTATTGGTACGACTACATTTAGTACAACGATATTGGTACGACTACATTTAGTACAACGATATTGGTACGACTACATTTAGTACAACGATATTGGTACGACTACATTTAGTACAGTGCTATTGGTACGACTACATTTAGTACAGTGCTATTGGCACGACTACATATAGTACAGCGATATTGGTACGACTACATTTAGTACAGTGCTATTAGTACGACTACATTTAGTACAGTGCTATCGGTACGACTACATTTAGTACAACGATATTGGTACGACTACATTTAGTACAACGATATTGGTACGACTACATTTAGTACAGCGATATTAGTACGACTACATTTAGTACAACGATATTGGTACGACTACATTTAGTACAGTGAAATTGGTACGACTACATTTAGAACAGTGCTATTGGTACGACTACATTTAGTACAGTGCTATTGGTACGACTACATTTAGTAAAACGATATTGGTACGACTACATTTAGTACAGTGATATTGGTACGACTACATTTAGTACAGTGCTATTGGTACGACTACATTTAGTACAGTGCTATTGGTACGACTACATTTAGTAAAACGATATTGGTACGACTACATTTAGTACAACGATATTGGTACGACTACATTTAGTACTACGATATTGGTACGACTACATTTAGTACAGTGCTATTGGTACGACTACATTTAGTACAGTGCTATTGGTACGACTACATTTAGTACAGCGATATTGGTACGACTACATTTAGTACAGTGCTATTAGTACGACTACATTTAGTACAGTGCTATTGGTACGACTACATTTAGTACAGCGATATTGGTATGACTACATTTAGTACAGTGTTATTGGTACGACTACATTTAGTACAGCGATATTGGTACGACTTCATTTAGTACAGCGATATTGGTACGACTACATTTGGTAACTATTGGTACGACTACATTTAGTACAGCGATATTGGTACGACTACATTTAGTACAGTGCTATTGGTACGACTACATTTAGTACAGCGATATTGGTACGACTACGTTTAGTACAACGATATTGACAAGACTACATTTAGTACAGCGATATTCGTACGACTCCATTTAGTACAGTGCTATTGGTACGACTACATTTGGTACAGTGCTATTGGTACGACTACATTTAGTACAACGATATTGGTACGACTACATTTAGTACAACGATATTGGTACGACTACATTTAGTACAACGATATTGGTACGACTACATTTAGTACAGTGCTATTGGTACGGCTACATTTAGTACAGTGATATTGGTACGACTACATTTGGTACAGTGCTATTGGTACGACTACATTTAGTACAACGATATTGATACGACTACATTTAGTAAAGTGATATTGGTACGACTACATTTAGTAAAGTGATATTGGTACGACTACATTTGGTACAGTGCTATTGGTACGACTTTATTTAGAAAAGTGATATTGGTAAGACTACATTTAGTACAACGATATTAGTACGACTACATTTAGTACAGTGATATTGGTACGACTACATTTAGTACAACGATATTGGTACGACTACATTTAGTACAACGATATTGGTACGACTACAGTTTGTACAACGATATTGACAAGACTACATTTAGTAAAGTTATATTGGTACAGCTGCCACCTAGTTATTTTAATGTTATACGGAGGACAACTACCAACCAGTTGATTTAGTATAATACGGAGGACAACTCCCATCTAGTTATTTTAATGTAATACGGAGGACAACTACCACCCAGTTAGTTTAGTGTAACACGGAGGACAACTGTCATCCAGTTATTTTAATTTAATACGGAGGACAGCTGCCACCTAGTTATTTTAATGTAATACAGAGGAAAACTGCCACTCAGTTATTTTAATGTAATACGGAGGACAACTGCCACCTAGTTATTTTAGTGTAATACGGAGGTTAACTGCTACCTAGTTATTTTAGTGAAATAAGGAGGACAGCTGTCACCCAGTTGTTTTAGTGTAATAAGGCGGTCAACTGCTAGTTATTTTAGTGAAATAAGGAGGACAACTGCCACCTAGTTATTTTAGTGTAATACGGAGGTCAACAGTCACCCATTTATTTTAATGTAAAATGGAGGACAACTGCCACCTAGTTATTTTAATGCAAAACGGAGGACAACTGCCACCTAGTTATTTTAGTGTTATACGGAGGACAGCTGCCACCGAGTTATTTTAATGTAAAATGGAGGACAGCTGCCACCTAGTTATTTTAGTGTAATACGGAGGACAACTGCCACCGAGTAATTTTAGTGTAATACGGAGGACAGCTGCCACCTAGTTATTTTAGTGTTATATGGAGGACAACTGCCACCCAGTTATTTTAATGTAAAATGGTGGACAACTGCCACCGAGTAATTTTAGTGTAATACGGAGGACAGCTGCCACCTAGTTATTTTAGTGTTATATGGAGGACAGCTGCCACCGAGTTATTTTAATGTAAAATGGAGGACAACTGCCACCGAGTAATTTTAGTGTAATACGGAGGACAGCTGCCACCTAGTTATTTTAGTGTTATATGGAGGACAACTGCCACCCAGTTATTTTAATGTAAAATGGAGGACAACTGCCACCGAGTAATTTTAGTGTAATACGGAGGACAGCTGCCACCTAGTTATTTTAGTGTTATACGGAGGACAATTGCCACCTAGTTATTAAGTGTAATATGGAGGTCAACTGCTACCTAGTTATTTTAGTGAAATAAGGAGGACAGCTGTCACCCAGTTGTTTTAATGGGATAAGGCGGTCAACTGCTAGTTATTTTAGTGAAATAAGGAGGACAACTGCCACCTAGTTATTTTAGTGTAATACGGAGGACAACAGTCACCCATTTATTTTAATGTAAAATGGAGGACAACTGCCACCTAGTTATTTTAGTGTAATACGGAGGACAACTGCCACCTAGTTATTTTAATGTAATACGGAGGACAACTGTCACCCATTTATTTTGATGTAATAAGTAGGACAACTTCCCTGCGTTAATTTTAGTGTAATACGGAGGACAACTGTCATCCAGTTATTTTAGTGTAATACGGAGGACAACTGCCACTCGGTTATTTTAATGTAATACGGAGGACAACTGCCACTCAGTTATTTTTATGTAATACGGAGGACAACTGCCACTCAGTTATTTTAATGTAATACGGAGGACAACTGCCACCCTGTTATTTTAATGTAATACGGAGGACAACTGTCATCCAGTTATTTTAATGTAATACGGAGGACAACAGTCACCCATTTATTTTAATGTAAAAAGGAGGACAACTGCCACCTAGTTATTTTAATGCAATACGGAGGACAACTGCCACCGAGTAATTTTAGTGTAATACGGTGGACAACTGCCACCTAGTTATTTAGTGTAATATGGAGGACAACTGCCATCTAGTTATTTTAGTGTAATACGAAGGACAACTGCCACCTAGTTATTTTAGTGTAATACGGAGGACAACTGCCACTTAGTTATTTTAGTGTAATATGGAGGACAATTGCCATCTAGTTATTTTAGTGTAATACGGAGGACAACTGCCACCTAGTTATTTTAGTGTAATACGGAAGACAACTGCCACCCAGTTATTTTAATGTAATAAGGAGGACAACTTCCCTGCGTTAATTTTAGTTTAATACGGAGGACAACTGTCATCCAGTTATTTTAGTGTAATACGGAGGACAACTGCCACCCATTTATTTTAGTGTAATAAGGAGGACAACTGCCACTCAGTTATTTTTATGTAATACGGAGGACAACTGCCACTCAGTTATTTTAATGTAATACGGAGGACAACTGCCACCCTGTTATTTTAATGTAATACGGAGGACAACTGTCATCCAGTTATTTTAATGTAATACGGAGGACAACAGTCACCCATTTATTTTAATGTAATACGGAGGACAGCTGCCACCTAGTTATTTTAGTGTAATATGGAGGACAACTGCCACCGAGTAATTTTAGTGTAATACGGTGGACAACTGCCACCTAGTTATTTAGTGTAATATGGAGGACAACTGCCATCTAGTTATTTTAGTGTAATACGAAGGACAACTGCCACCTAGTTATTTTAGTGTAATACGGAGGACAACTGCCACTTAGTTATTTTAGTGTAATATGGAGGACAATTGCCATCTAGTTATTTTAGTGTAATACGGAGGACAACTGCCACCTAGTTATTTTAGTGTAATACGGAAGACAACTGCCACCCAGTTATTTTAATGTAATAAGGAGGACAACTTCCCTGCGTTAATTTTAGTTTAATACGGAGGACAACTGTCATCCAGTTATTTTAGTGTAATACGGAGGACAACTGCCACCCATTTATTTTAGTGTAATAAGGAGGACAACTTCCCTGCGTTAATTTTAGTGTAATACGGAGGACAACTGTCATCCAGTTATTTTAGTGTAATACGGAGGACAACTGCCACTCGGTTATTTTAATGTAATACGGAGGACAACTGCCACTCAGTTATTTTTATGTAATACGGAGGACAACTGCCACTCAGTTATTTTAATGTAATACGGAGGACAACTGCCACCCTGTTATTTTAGTGTAATACGGAGGTTAACTGCCACTCGGTTATTTTAATTTAATACGGAGGACAACTGCCACCCTGTTATTTTAGTGTAATAAGGAGGACAACTGCCACTCGGTTATTTTAATTTAATACGGAGGACAACTGCCACCCTGTTATTTTAATGTAATACGGAGGACAACTGCCACTCATTTATTTTAATGTAATACGGAGGACAACTGCCACCTAGTTATTTTAATGTAATACGGAGGACAACAGTCACCCATTTATTTTAATGTAAAATGGAGGACAACTGCCACCTAGTTATTTTAATGCAATACGGAGGACAACTGCCACCCAGTTATTTTAATGTAATAAGGAGGACAACTTCCCTGCGTTAATTTTAGTTTAATACGGAGGACAACTGTCATCCAGTTATTTTAGTGTAATACGGAGGACAACTGCCACCCATTTATTTTAGTGTAATACGGAGGACAACTGCCACCTAGTTATTTTAGTGTAATACGGAGGACAACTGCCACCCAGTTATTTTAATGTAATACAGAGGACAACTGCCACCCTGTTATTTTAATGTAATACGGAGGACAACTGCCACTCATTTATTTTAATGTAATACGGAGGACAACTGCCACCTAGTTATTTTAATGTAATACGGAGGACAACAGTCACCCATTTATTTTAATGTAAAATGGAGGACAACTGCCACCTAGTTATTTTCATGCAATACGGAGGACAACTGCCACCCAGTTATTTTAATGTAATAAGGAGGACAACTTCCC
Source organism: Gibbula magus (assembly GCA_936450465.1). Lineage (NCBI taxonomy): Eukaryota > Metazoa > Mollusca > Gastropoda > Trochida > Trochidae > Gibbula > Gibbula magus. The sequence goes on along the minus strand of OW388304.1, from coordinate 45,012,274 downwards.
TGCGTTAAGTTTAGTGTAATACGGAGGACAACTGTCATCCAGTTATTTTAGTGTAATACGGAGGACAACTGCCACTCGGTAATTTTAATGTAATACGGAGGACAATTGCCACCTAGTTATTTTAATGTCATACGGAGGACAACTGCCACCCAGTTATTTTAATGTAATAAGGAGGACAACTTCCCCTCGTTAATTTTAGTGTAATACGGAGGACAACTGTCATCCAGTTATTTTAGTGTAATACGGAGGACAACTGCCACCTTTTTTTTTAATGTAATACGGAGGACAGCTGCCACCTAGTTATTTTAGTGTAATATGGAGGACAACTGCCACCGAGTAATTTTAGTGTAATACGGTGGACAACTGCCACCTAGTTATTTAGTGTAATATGGAGGACAACTGCCATCTAGTTATTTTAGTGTAATACGAAGGACAACTGCCACCTAGTTATTTTAGTGTAATACGGAGGACAACTGCCACTTAGTTATTTTAGTGTAATATGGAGGACAATTGCCATCTAGTTATTTTAGTGTAATACGGAGGACAACTGCCACCTAGTTATTTTAGTGTAATACGGAAGACAACTGTCACCTAGTTATTTTAGTGTAATAAGGAGGACAACTTCCCCTCGTTAATTTTAATGTAATACGGAGGACAACTGTCATCCAGTTATGTTAGTGTAATACGGAGGATAACTGCCACCGAGTTATTTTAATGTAATACGGAGGACAGCTGCCACCTAGTTATTTTAGTGTAATATGGAGGACAACTGCCACCGAGTAATTTTAGTGTAATACTAAGGACAACTGTCACCTAGTTATTTTAGTGTTATACGGAGGACAGCTGCCACCTAGTTATTTTAGAAAAAGCTACTTCTGTTTTCTTGTTGATTTTACTATTTTATATTTCCACTGGTGATATTTTGGAAAAAGTTAAAATTGTCTTTCCTTCCAGCCATAAACTGCTGTATATCCCTCACTGTGCCTACATGGGTGGGCTGCCATGTACCTGTCACTCGAATGAATCATTACGATGAATTAATTACCAAAATAATGTTGAAATCGGTGGTAATGGCAGTAGTGTTTATGTTATCCCTACCTTTTCAAGCTATTCTTACTCCTACTTTTCCAAAACCACCTATTTTAAATGAAGAGGTTTGTCCGGTACTTTTCAGGAACACTTAGCAATTACATTTCATAGGTTAAACAGACATCTCTCTCTATAAGTAAAATAAAAATTATTAGTGAGCCACGCTCACTTTTTTGCTTTGTTCAGTTCAGCAGGACTTGAAGTACAAGATTTATCTAAATTTATGAACAATATTCATATCAATTTATTTTCTTATACAGAACATAGACAAACTATATTTATATTAAAAAATCTGCTTATTTGAAGTTTCCAAAATGTCCGTCATCACATCATTAAACTATTTGAAATGTTGTCAAAAACTGTTACTGCTTATTTCATTTTTGGGTGACAATTGTCCGGATGGCAAATGTCCTAGGTGGCAGTTGTCCGGGTGGTAAATGTCCTAGGTGGCAGTTGTCCGGGTGGTAAATGTCCTAGGTGGCAGTTGTCCGGGTGGTAAATGTCCTAGTTATTTTAATGTAATAAGGAGGACAACTTCCCCTCGTTAATTTTAGTGTAATACGGAGGACAACTGTCATCCAGTTATTTTAGTGTAATACGGAGGACAACTGCCACCTTTTTTTTTAATGTAATACGGAGGACAGCTGCCACCTAGTTATTTTAGTGTAATATGGAGGACAACTGCCACCGAGTAATTTTAGTGTAATACGGAGGACAACTGCCACCTAGTTATTTTAGTGTAATACGGAGGACAGCTGCCACCTAGTTATTTTAGTGTAATATGGAGGACAACTGCCACCTAGTTATTTTAATGTAATACGGAGGACAGCTGCCACCTAGTTATTTTAGTGTAATATGGAGGACAGCTGCCACCGAGTAATTTTAGTGTAATACGAAGGACAACTGCCACCTAGTTATTTTAGTGTAATACGGAGGACAACTGCCACTTAGTTATTTTAGTGTAATATGGAGGACAATTGCCACCTAGTTATTTTAGTGTAATACGGAGGACAACTGCCACCTAGTTATTTTAGTGTAATACGGAGGACAACTGTCACCTAGTTATTTTAGTGTAATAAGGAGGACAACTTCCCCTCGTTAATTTTAATGTAATACGGAGGACAACTGTCATCCAGTTATTTTAGTGTAATACGGAGGATAACTGCCACGCGGTAATTTTAATGTAATACGGAGGACAGCTGCCACCTATTTATTTTAGTGTAATATGGAGGACAACTGCCACCGAGTAATTTTAGTGTAATACGGAGGACAACTGCCACCTAGTTATTTTAGTGTAATACGGAGGACAGCTGCCACCTAGTTATTTTAGTGTAATACGGAGGACAATTGCCACCTAGTTATTTTAGTGTAATACGGAGGACAACTGCCACCTAGTTATTTTAGTGTAATACGGAGGACAACTGTCACCCAGTTGTTTTAATGCAATACGGAGGACAACTGGCAACTTTCAAATTTGGCACATGTCTTCTTCACCACTATAGGAGAGGTGCAGTGCGAAATTTACACCGAATTGGTGAATTTTTTAATGTTTGACGAATTTTTGTAGTTTTTTAACTTAGTCATTTTTTAAGCATTGTTTGTCCAATCGATTACAGAAAAACTATTCATCTCATCCTTTAAAAATTTGCACACGTCTTCTTCACTCATGGGAGAGGTGCAGTGCGAAATGTATCACGATTTGGTGAATTTTTTATTTTTGGCGAATTTTAATTTTGTTTAAATTAGTCATATTCGGAGCTAGATTGAATGAAGCTACTTCTGTGTTCTCATTTTTATCATTCTCTTTTTCATGTAACTTTCATCAAAAGCTACTTCTGTTTTCTTGTTGATTTTACTATTTTATATTTCCACTGGTGATATTTTGGAAAATGTTAAATTGTCTTTCCTTCCAGCCATAAACTGCTGTATATCCCTCACTGTGCCTACATTGGTGGGCTGCCATGTACCTGTCACTCGAATGAATCATTACGATGAATTAATTACCAAAATAATGTTGAAATCGGTGGTAATGGCAGTAGTGTTTATGTTATCCCTACCTTTTCAAGCTATTCTTACTCCTACTTTTCCAAAACCACCTATTTTAAATGAAGAGGTTTGTCCGGTACTTTTCAGGAACACTTAGCAATTACATTTCATAGGTTAAACAGACATCTCTCTCTATAAGTAAAATAAAAATTATTAGTGAGCCACGCTCACTTTTTACTTTGTTCAGTTCAGCAGGACTTGAAGTACAAGATTTATCTAAATTTATGAACAATATTCATATCAATTTATTTTCTTATACAGAACATAGACAAACTATATTTATATTAAAAAATCTGCTTATTTGAAGTTTCCAAAATGTCCGTCATCACATCATTAAACTATTTGAAATGTTGTCAAAAACTGTTACTGCTTATTTCATTTTTGGGTGACAATTGTCCGGATGGCAAATGTCCTAGGTGGCAGTTGTCCGGGTGGAAAATGTCCTAGGTGGCAGTTGTCCGGGTGGTAAATGTCCTAGGTGGCAGTTGTCCGGGTGGTAAATGTCCTAGTTTTTTTAATGTAATAAGGAGGACAACTTCCCCTCGTTAATTTTAGTGTAATACGGAGGACAACTGTCATCCAGTTATTTTAGTGTAATACGGAGGACAACTGCCACCTTTTTTTTTAATGTAATACGGAGGACAGCTGCCACCTAGTTATTTTAGTGTAATATGGAGGACAACTGCCACCGAGTAATTTTAGTGTAATACGGAGGACAACTGCCACCTAGTTATTTTAGTGTAATACGGAGGACAGCTGCCACCTAGTTATTTTAGTGTAATATGGAGGACAACTGCCACCTAGTTATTTTAATGTAATACGGAGGACAGCTGCCACCTAGTTATTTTAGTGTAATATGGAGGACAGCTGCCACCGAGTAATTTTAGTGTAATACGAAGGACAACTGCCACCTAGTTATTTTAGTGTAATACGGAGGACAACTGCCACTTAGTTATTTTAGTGTAATATGGAGGACAATTGCCACCTAGTTATTTTAGTGTAATACGGAGGACAACTGCCACCTAGTTATTTTAGTGTAATACGGAGGACAACTGTCACCTAGTTATTTTAGTGTAATAAGGAGGACAATTGCCATCTAGTTATTTTAGTGTAATACGGAGGACAACTGCCACCTAGTTATTTTAGTGTAATACGGAAGACAACTGTCACCTAGTTATTTTAGTGTAATAAGGAGGACAACTTCCCCTCGTTAATTTTAATGTAATACGGAGGACAACTGTCATCCAGTTATGTTAGTGTAATACGGAGGATAACTGCCACCGAGTTATTTTAATGTAATACGGAGGACAGCTGCCACCTAGTTATTTTAGTGTAATATGGAGGACAACTGCCACCGAGTAATTTTAGTGTAATACTAAGGACAACTGTCACCTAGTTATTTTAGTGTTATACGGAGGACAGCTGCCACCTAGTTATTTTAGAAAAAGCTACTTCTGTTTTCTTGTTGATTTTACTATTTTATATTTCCACTGGTGATATTTTGGAAAAAGTTAAAATTGTCTTTCCTTCCAGCCATAAACTGCTGTATATCCCTCACTGTGCCTACATGGGTGGGCTGCCATGTACCTGTCACTCGAATGAATCATTACGATGAATTAATTACCAAAATAATGTTGAAATCGGTGGTAATGGCAGTAGTGTTTATGTTATCCCTACCTTTTCAAGCTATTCTTACTCCTACTTTTCCAAAACCACCTATTTTAAATGAAGAGGTTTGTCCGGTACTTTTCAGGAACACTTAGCAATTACATTTCATAGGTTAAACAGACATCTCTCTCTATAAGTAAAATAAAAATTATTAGTGAGCCACGCTCACTTTTTTGCTTTGTTCAGTTCAGCAGGACTTGAAGTACAAGATTTATCTAAATTTATGAACAATATATATCAATTTATTTTCTTATACAGAACATAGACAAACTATATTTATATTAAAAAATCTGCTTATTTGAAGTTTCCAAAATGTCCGTCATCACATCATTAAACTATTTGAAATGTTGTCAAAAACTGTTACTGCTTATTTCATTTTTGGGTGACAATTGTCCGGATGGCAAATGTCCTAGGTGGCAGTTGTCCGGGTGGTAAATGTCCTAGGTGGCAGTTGTCCGGGTGGTAAATGTCCTAGGTGGCAGTTGTCCGGGTGGTAAATGTCCTAGTTATTTTAATGTAATAAGGAGGACAACTTCCCCTCGTTAATTTTAGTGTAATACGGAGGACAACTGTCATCCAGTTATTTTAGTGTAATACGGAGGACAACTGCCACCTTTTTTTTTAATGTAATACGGAGGACAGCTGCCACCTAGTTATTTTAGTGTAATATGGAGGACAACTGCCACCGAGTAATTTTAGTGTAATACGGAGGACAACTGCCACCTAGTTATTTTAGTGTAATACGGAGGACAGCTGCCACCTAGTTATTTTAGTGTAATATGGAGGACAACTGCCACCTAGTTATTTTAATGTAATACGGAGGACAGCTGCCACCTAGTTATTTTAGTGTAATATGGAGGACAGCTGCCACCGAGTAATTTTAGTGTAATACGAAGGACAACTGCCACCTAGTTATTTTAGTGTAATACGGAGGACAACTGCCACTTAGTTATTTTAGTGTAATATGGAGGACAATTGCCACCTAGTTATTTTAGTGTAATACGGAGGACAACTGCCACCTAGTTATTTTAGTGTAATACGGAGGACAACTGTCACCTAGTTATTTTAGTGTAATAAGGAGGACAACTTCCCCTCGTTAATTTTAATGTAATACGGAGGACAACTGTCATCCAGTTATTTTAGTGTAATACGGAGGATAACTGCCACGCGGTAATTTTAATGTAATACGGAGGACAGCTGCCACCTATTTATTTTAGTGTAATATGGAGGACAACTGCCACCGAGTAATTTTAGTGTAATACGGAGGACAACTGCCACCTAGTTATTTTAGTGTAATACGGAGGACAGCTGCCACCTAGTTATTTTAGTGTAATACGGAGGACAATTGCCACCTAGTTATTTTAGTGTAATACGGAGGACAACTGCCACCTAGTTATTTTAGTGTAATACGGAGGACAACTGTCACCCAGTTGTTTTAATGCAATACGGAGGACAACTGGCAACTTTCAAATTTGGCACATGTCTTCTTCACCACTATAGGAGAGGTGCAGTGCGAAATTTACACCGAATTGGTGAATTTTTTAATGTTTGACGAATTTTTGTAGTTTTTTAACTTAGTCATTTTTTAAGCATTGTTTGTCCAATCGATTACAGAAAAACTATTCATCTCATCCTTTAAAAATTTGCACACGTCTTCTTCACTCATGGGAGAGGTGCAGTGCGAAATGTATCACGATTTGGTGAATTTTTTATTTTTGGCGAATTTTAATTTTGTTTAAATTAGTCATATTCGGAGCTAGATTGAATGAAGCTACTTCTGTGTTCTCATTTTTATCATTCTCTTTTTCATGTAACTTTCATCAAAAGCTACTTCTGTTTTCTTGTTGATTTTACTATTTTATATTTCCACTGGTGATATTTTGGAAAATGTTAAATTGTCTTTCCTTCCAGCCATAAACTGCTGTATATCCCTCACTGTGCCTACATTGGTGGGCTGCCATGTACCTGTCACTCGAATGAATCATTACGATGAATTAATTACCAAAATAATGTTGAAATCGGTGGTAATGGCAGTAGTGTTTATGTTATCCCTACCTTTTCAAGCTATTCTTACTCCTACTTTTCCAAAACCACCTATTTTAAATGAAGAGGTTTGTCCGGTACTTTTCAGGAACACTTAGCAATTACATTTCATAGGTTAAACAGACATCTCTCTCTATAAGTAAAATAAAAATTATTAGTGAGCCACGCTCACTTTTTACTTTGTTCAGTTCAGCAGGACTTGAAGTACAAGATTTATCTAAATTTATGAACAATATTCATATCAATTTATTTTCTTATACAGAACATAGACAAACTATATTTATATTAAAAAATCTGCTTATTTGAAGTTTCCAAAATGTCCGTCATCACATCATTAAACTATTTGAAATGTTGTCAAAAACTGTTACTGCTTATTTCATTTTTGGGTGACAATTGTCCGGATGGCAAATGTCCTAGGTGGCAGTTGTCCGGGTGGTAAATGTCCTAGGTGGCAGTTGTCCGGGTGGTAAATGTCCTAGGTGGCAGTTGTCCGGGTGGTAAATGTCCTAGGTGGCAGTTGTCCGGGTGGTAAATGTCTTAGGTGGCATGCGCAATTGTCCGGGTGGTAAATGTCCAAGGTGGCAGTCGTCCGGGTGGTAAATGTCCTAGGTGGCAGTTGTCCGGGTAGTAAATGTCCTAGGTGGCAGTTGTCCGGGTGGTAAATGTCCTAGGTGGCAGTTGTCCGGGTAGTATGTGTCATAGGTGGCAGTTGCCCGGGTGGTAAATGTCATAGGTGGCATGCACAATTGATCGGGTGGTTAATGTCCTAGGTTGCAGTTGTCCTGGTGGTAAATGTCTTAGGTGGCATGCGCAATTGTCCGGGTGGTAAATGTCCTAGGTGGCAGTTGTCCGGGTGGTAAATGTCCAAGGTGGCAGTTGTCCGGGTAGTAAATGTCCTAGGTGGCAGTTGTCCGGGTGGTAAATGTCGTAGGTGGCAGTTGTCCGGGTGGTAAATGTCCTAGGTGGCAGTTTTCCGGGTGGTAAATGTCCTAGGTGGCATGCGCAATTCTCCGGGTGGCAAATGTCCTAGATGGCAGTTGTTCGGGTGGTAAATGTCCTAGGTGGCAGTTGTCCGGGTAGTATATGTCCTAGGTGGCAGTTGTCCGGGTGGTAAATGTCCTAGGTGGCAGTTGTCCGGGTAGTATATGTCCTAGGTGGCAGTTGCTCGAGTGGTAAATGTCCTAGGTGGCAGTTGTCCGGGTGGTAAATATCCTAGGTGGCAGTTGTCCGGGTGGTAAATGTCCTAGGTGGCAGTTGTCCGGGTAGTAAATGTCCTAGGTGGCAGTTTTCCGGGTGGTAAATGTCCTAGGTGGCATGCGCAATTCTCCGGGTGGCAAATGTCCTAGGTGGCAGTTGTCCGGGTGGTAAATGTCCTAGGTGGCAGTTGTCCGGGTGGTAAATATCCTAGGTGGCAGTTGTCCGGGTGGTAAATGTCCTAGGTGGCAGTTGTCCGGGTAGTAAATGTCCTAGGTGGCAGTTTTCCGGGTGGTAAATGTCCTAGGTGGCATGCGCAATTCACCGGATGGCAAATGTCCTAGGTGGCAGTTGTCCGGGTGGTAAATGTCCTAGGTGGCAGTTGTCCGGGTAGTATATGTCCTAGGTGGCAGTTGTCCGGGTGGTAAATGTCCTAGGTGGCAGTTGTCTGGGTAGTATATGTCCTAGGTGGCAGTTGCTCGAGTGGTAAATGCCCTAGGTGGCAGTTGTCCGGGTGGTAAATATCCTAGGTGGCAGTTGTCCGGGTGGTAAATGTCCTAGGTGGCAGTTGTCCGGGTAGTAAATGTCCTAGATGGCAGTTTTCCGGGTGGTAAATGTCCTAGGTGGCATGCGCAATTCTCCGGGTGGCAAATGTCCTAGGTGGCAGTTGTCCGGGTAGTATATGTCCTAGGTGGCAGTTGCTCGGGTGGTAAATGTCCTAGGTGGCATGCGCAATTGTCGGGGTGGTAAATATCCTAGGTGGCAGTTGTCCTTGTGGTAAATGTCCTAGGTGGCATGCGCAATTGTCCGGGTGGTAAATGTCCTAGACTCTATATATCTACAGGTTGGACAGCAGGCACGTGTATAGGTATGATCCCTCCTAGCTAACACTCTAGCTAACATCCCACGTGGCAAGAATGTAGTTTAATTGTTCCTAAAATTGTTACTGATGGGCCGTGTTTCTAGAAACGAGCTGTTGCAGAAGCAAGCCTCCCTCATCCATAACAGTCAGAGAAGACAGAATGCGCTTTGTATTGCTGTTACAGCAAACAGGTGTGAGTTACCACCAGCCTAGCTCACACTGACGTGTCAGATGCCTTCCTTAATCAGAGCCAACACGACCCGACTGGCAGCGAGGTGCCTGGCTTACATTCAGCTCATTTACTGTGGTCTGTACACAGAGGTCAGTGTGGGAGGACGTAATGATGATATGTTCAATTCTTATAGTTCTATGAATAGTTACATGTACCAATGTTTATGTTTCTAATTGTAAACAGTGGAATATCGTTAAGAACGAGGACGACTACCCAGGACATATGTATTTATATCTTCAATACTAATATAAACGTTACAGTATTTTCACATTTTCTGACAAAATGGTTTATTATTAGTATACCAAGTACGAGAAGAGTGAGACATTATCTCACATTCAATCAATACAAGCATATGTACATATGAAAAAACACTATTCAAGCAATCATTTGTCTTCTTCGTCAGAAATATTGCTTTCGTATTTCCTCTAATATGGGCCCGGGCCCTTATTAACATGTAAGGGCTCTCACATGGCGCTTAAAGGTACATCCATTGTGTTGTTGGGGGTCACATATGCCAAACGTTATAAATTGTGTTAATTTGTCGAGAAGTACCGACTGTTGCCGAAAACTACCATATCGATGATAGTGGACTGAGTATATTGACGATATGAAAGTAAAACTAGTGATATATGATCGAAAACCGGACATTGTGTCACGATTGACGCGCGCCAATGAGTCAAACGTAATTTTGGAATCTTATTTATAATAGACAGACTGCCAAATTTGAGATGATAATGTTTAATAGGTCATATAACTACTGTGCATGTAAGTTTCTACAGATGCATAATGATGTTACTCGATTTCAATTGAAAAATAGTAATTATGATATATTTGCCGATTGGGGATGAATATGCAAGCTGAGTGAATCTATTTGTACTGTAAACAGCACATATGGTATGTTGGCAGGCATTAAAGCCAAATAAAATTTGATGAAAGACAATGGATGCACCTTTAAGTGCCTTGGAACATATTGTGGGAAATAACACTGGTAGGGAGTGATCATTGATGCTTTTTTAACCGGGCCCCTATTTGAGGCCCGACTCTTATCATGTCCCCCGCAAAGCTTTGCTTTCATTTCCGGGCCATATCTCAAAAACCGTTTAATATTTTTTTTTACGAAACTTGGTATGTGGTTAGACCTAGTGTTGGAGTGGTGCCTTTTGTTACTTAGGTTATTCTGATTTTTATATTCTTTCTGGTTTCCATGGAAACAGTTTGGACTTGGTGCATGTGGGGGTAGCGACTTTTTGCGGCCTCTTTCTCAAAATCTATGCAGTATTTATTCATGAAACTTGGTGTGTGGTTAGACCTTGTGTTGGAGTTGTGCCTTCTGCTACTTATGTTATTCTGATTTTTATATTCTTTCTGGTTTCCATGAAACGGTTTGAACTTAGTGCATATATAAGGAACCTTTTCGGATCTCTATCTCAAAATCATAAGTGAAAGATAATGTCAAGAGGACAAGGTTGGAGCTGGGGACATCACAGTGCATAACATGCACATATTTCTAGTTCACTTTCAGGTAGCTTTACCCCCGGTTGCTATTAGAGACCCGGCTCCTATTTGAGTCCCGGCCTCTATTAGAGGAAATTTGTATGTTTAATTATTAGCCATTTCGGAACACATCACCAAATTTCCACAACACAACATCTATTGGGACACTGTCAAAACACTCACAAACAACAAACATGACTACACTCACCGGCGTTTAGCTGAAGCCGTGCATATTGTTAGACATAAGCCCTCTATGAATAGGGATCAAGGCTATTTCATGCATTTATGTCATTGTTACCTCATCTTGTTGTATTTGTTATCTCTTTATCATACCAACATGTATCCTGTATATAACCTGCTGTTTCACCATCTATTCCATATGCTTGATAACGGTATAAGGTTATATACCGAAACGTCGCTATTGTTAATGAAGAAGTTGATCATCCATAAAAATATTTGTCTTCTTCGTCACACCAACTTCTAGAATGCCTCTCAAACAGTTTATGTTAAATTAGATATTTGGTCGTCGTGATAAAGTGTGGAATGCAGAAACGCATTTCTAGTTATTTAATAATAGCAATTAAAACACCTAATTATGCTGTCCTCAGAGAATGTGGCCGCTTACAATTATTTGTGAACACATCTGTGAGAGTTGTCAAATATTGGCTTAAGATAACCAGAATGTCTGAACACAGATAAGTCAAGAAGTCTTTACTATATGATTCAAATTGTAAGGTAAACTGGGTTACTAAAGTTAGGCGTATGTTATGTTCAAACGGATTTATGTACGTAAGAGCAAACCAGGGAGAAGAGAACATAAACTTATTTATCAGTGAATTCAAACAAAGAATGAAAGATGTGTCGGTATCAGATTGGTTTGCTGCAATAGATAATATATCTAAACTCCAAAACTACAAAAGCTTTAAGAATAGATTCGAAACCAAAGTCTATATAAATTCACTACAAATAAATAAATTCAGAAGTACGTATGTTAATTTCAGATGTGGTACACATCCACTTGAAATATAAATTTGCAGGACGAATGGCATAGAACGTAAGGACCAATTATGCAGAGTATGTAAATCAGGGGAGATAGGGGATGAATATAATTTTGTACTTATTTGTAAACCACTTGCAGACATCAGAAAACAATACATAAATGTCACAGCAATCTCCAAACAACAGTTCGTTGATTTGATGTCAAACCATAATGATGAAGTTATTAGGAAGTTGTCTATGTATATATACCATGCAATGTTATTTCGAAATACTCTAATTCCATAAGCACCATTCTTGTATAGTTTACGCATGTGCAGAATGTTGAAATAATATTGTATTCAATGTTGTTATAGGCCGTAGGCCTAAATATCAACCGCAATTAAGAACTTGATATAAATAATCGTAGATTCTTGTAATTGAACATTTTCTTTCCACAGAGTTTACACCCTTCATATTTCCGGTCCTAACCTCTACATGGCCTGAATTTCAAGGCTCCGGCAAAATCCCCTAGTGGGGAACAAGGGAACCTCATACTTTTACTTCTTAATCAATGGAAACTCATCTTTCAGCGGGCATGTTGACCGTTGTTCCCTGCCCACTGTTCCCTGCTGACTGCTCCCTACACTCTGTTCCCTGCTCACTGCTCCCTGCTCTCTGTTCCCTGCTCCTTGCTCCCTGCTCTCTGCTCCCTGCTATCTGCTCCCTGCTCTCTGTTCCCTGTTCCCTGCTCACTGCTATCTGCTCCCTGCTCTCTGTTCCCTGTTCCCTGCTCACTGTTCTCTGTTCTCTGTTCCCTGCTTACTGCTCTCTGTTTCCTGCTCTCTGTTCCCTGCTCACTGCTCACTGCTCCCTGCTCCCTGCTAACTGCTCCCTGCTCTCTGTTCCCTGCTCACTGTTCTCTGTTCTCTGTTCTCTCCTCCCTGCTCACTGCTCCCAGCTCCCTGTTCCCTGTTCCCTGCTCACTGTTCTCTGTTCTCTGACCTCTGAACTCTGTTCTCTGTTCTCTGTTCCCTGCTCACAGCTCACTGCTCCCTGCTCCCTGCTACCTGCTATCTGTTTCCTGCTCCCTGCTCACTGTTCTCTGTTCTCTGTTCTCTCCTCCCACCTCCCTGTTCCCTGTTCCCTGCTCACTGTTCTCTGTTCTCTGACCTCTGTTCTCTGACCCCAGTACTCTGTTCTCTGTTCTCTGTTCCCTGTTCTCTGCTCCTTGCTCCCTGCTCACTGTTCTCTGTTCTCTGTTTCCTGCTCCCTGCTCCCTGCTCCCTGCTACCTGCTCTCTGTTCCCTGTTCCCTGCCCACTGTTCTCTGTTCTCTGTTCCCTGTTCTCTGCTCCTTGCTCCCTGCTCACTGTTCTCTGTTCTCTGTTCTCTGTTCTCTGTTCTCTGTTCTCTGTTCCCTGCTCCCTGCTCTCTGGTCCCTGCTCACTGCTCTCTGCTCTCTCTTCCCTGCTCACTGATCCCTGTTCACTGCTCCCTGCTCACTGCTCCCTGCTATCTGCTCCCTGCTCTCTGTTCCCTGTTCCCTGTTCTCTGTTCTCTGTTCCCTGCTCACTGCTCACTGCTCCCTGCTCTCTGTTCCCTGCTCTCTGTTCCCTGCTCACTGCTACTTGCTCCCTGTTCTCTGTTCTCTGTTCTCTGTTCTCTGTCCTCTGTTCTCTGTTCACTGTTCTCTATTCTCTGTTCTCTGCTCTCTGATCACTGTTCCCTGCTCAGTGCTCCCTCCTCCCTGCTATCTGCTCCCTGCTCTCTGTTCTCTGTTCTCTGTTCTCTGTTCACTGCTCACTGCTCACTGCTGCCTGCTCTCTGTTCCCTGCTCCATGTTCAATGCTCCCTGCTCTCTGTTCCCAGTTCCCTGTTACCTGCTCACTGCTCACTGCTCACTGCTCCCTGCTCCCTGCTCCCTGCTCCCTGCTCCCTGCTCCCTGCTCCCTGCTTCATGTTCCCTGCTCCCTGCTCTCTGTTCCCTCTTACCTCCTCACTGCTCACTGTTGTCTGTTCTTTGTTCTCTGTTCTCTGTTCCCGGTTACCTGCTCACTGCTACCTGTTCCCTGCTCTCTGCTCCATGTTCCCTGCTCCCTGCTCTCTGTTCCATGTTCCCTGCTCACTGTTCTCTGTTCTCTGTTCTCTGTTCCCTGTTCTCTGTTCTCCGTTCCCTGTTCACTGTTCTCTGTTCTCCGTTCTCTTTTCTGTGTTCTCTGTTCTCTGTTCTCTGTTCCCTGTTCTCTGCTCACTGCTACCTGCTCTCTGTTCCCTGTTCCCTGTTCCCTGCTCGCTGTTCCCTGTTCTCTGTTCTCTGTTCTCTGTTCCCTGCTCACTGATCACTGCTGCCTGCTCTCTGTTCCCTGCTCTCTGTTCCCTGCTCACTGCTACCTGCTCCCTGTTCTCTGTTCTCTGTTCTCTGTTCTCTGTTCACTGTTCTCTGTTCTCTGTTCTCTGCTCCCTGATCACTGTTCCCTGCTCAGTGCTCCCTCCTCCCTGCTATCTGCTCCCGGCTCTCTGTTCTCTGTTCTCTGTTCTCTGTTCTCTGTTCTCTGTTCCATGTTCCCTGCTCCCTGCTCTCTGTTCCCTGTTACCTGCTCACTGCTCACTGCTCCCTGCTCACTGCTCCCTGCTCCCTGCTCCCTGCTCCCTGCTCCCTGCTCCCTGCTCCCTGCTCCCTGCTCCCTGCTCCCTGCTCTCTGCTTCATGTTCCCTGCTCCCTGCTCTCTGTTCCCTCTCACCTGCTCACTGCTCAGTGTTCTCTGTTCTCAGTTCTCTGTTCTCTGTTCTCTGTTCTCTGTTCTCTGTTACCTGCTCACTGCTACCTGCTCCCTGCTCTCTGCTCCATTTCCCTGCTCCCTGCTCTCTGTTCCATGTTCCCTGCTCACTGTTCTCTGTTCTCTGTTCTCTGTTCTTTGTTCCCTGTTCCCTGCTCGCAGTTCCCTGTTCTCAGTTCTCTGTTCCCTGCTCACTGATCACTGCTGCCTGCTCTCTGTTCCCTGCTCTCTGTTCCCTGCTCACTGCTACCTGCTCCCTGTTCTCTGTTCTCTGTTCTCTGTTCTCTGTTCACTGTTCTCTGTTCTCTGTTCTCTGTTCTCTGTTCCCTGCTCACTGCTCACTGCTCCCTGTTCCCTATTCCCTGCTCACTGTTCTCTGTTCTCTGTTCACTGTTCTCTGTTCCCTGCTCACAGCTCACTGCTCCCTGCTCCCTGCTCCCTGCTACCTGCTATCTGTTTCCTGCTCCCTGCTCCCTGCTCACTGTTCTCTGTTCTCTGTTCTCTCCTCCCTGCTCACTGCTCCCAGCTCCCTGTTCCCTGTTCCCTGCTCACTGTTCTCTGTTCTCTGACCTCTGTTCTCTGACCTCAGTACTCTGTTCTCTGTTCTCTGTTCCCTGTTCTCTGCTCCTTGCTCCCTCCTCACTGTTCTCTGTTCTCTGTTCCCTGTTCCCTGTTCTCTGTTCTCTGTTCCCTGCTCACTGCTCACTGCTCCCTGCTCTCTGTTCCCTGCTCTCTGTTCCCTGCTCACTGCTACTTGATCCCTGTTCTCTGTTCTCTGTTCTCTGTTCTCTGTTCTCTGTTCTCTGTTCACTGTTCTCTATTCTCTGTTCTCTGCTCTCTGATCACTGTTCCCTGCTCAGTGCTCCCTCCTCCCTGCTATCTGCTCCCTGCTCTCTGTTCTCTGTTCTCTGTTCTCTGTTCTCTGTTCACTGCTCACTGCTCACTGCTGCCTGCTCTCTGTTCCCTGCTCCATGTTCCCTGCTCCCTGCTCTCTGTTCCCAGTTCCCTGTTACCTGCTCACTGCTCACTGCTCCCTGCTCCCTGCTCCCTGCTCCCTGCTTCATGTTCCCTGCTCCCTGCTCTCTGTTCCCTCTTACCTCCTCACTGCTCACTGTTGTCTGTTCTTTGTTCTCTGTTCTCTGTTCTCTGTTCCCGGTTACCTGCTCACTGCTACCTGCTCCCTGCTCTCTGCTCCATGTTCCCTGCTCCCTGCTCTCTGTTCCATGTTCCCTGCTCACTGTTCTCTGTTCTCTGTTCTCTGTTCTTTGTTCCCTGTTCTCTGTTCTCCGTTCCCTGTTCACTGTTCTCTGTTCTCCGTTCTCTTTTCTGTGTTCTCTGTTCTCTGTTCTCTGTTCCCTGTTCTCTGCTCACTGCTACCTGCTCTCTGTTCCCTGTTCCCTGCTCACTGTTCTCTGTTCTCTGTTCTCTGTTCTCTGTTCTCTGTTCTATGTTCTCTGTTCCCGGTTACCTGCTCACTGCTACCTGCTCCTTGCTCTCTGCTCCATGTTCCCTGCTCCCTGCTCTCTGTTCCATGTTCCCTGCTCACTGTTCTCTATTCTCTGTTCTCTGTTCTCTGTTCCCTGTTCTCTGTTCTCCGTTCCCTGCTCACTGTTCTCTGTTCTCCGTTCTCTTTTCTGTGTTCTCTGTTCTCCGTTCTCTTTTCTGTGTTCTCTGTTCTCTGTTCCCTGTTCTCTGCTCACTGCTACCTGCTCTCTGTTCCCAGTTCCCTGTTCCCTGCTCTCAGTTCCCTGTTCTCTGTTCTCTGTTCCCTGTTCACTGATCACTGCTGCCTGCTCTCTGTTCCCTGCTCTCTGTTCCCTGCTCACTGCTACCTGTTCTCTGTTCTCTGTTCTCTGTTCTCTGTTCTCTGTTCTCTGCTCCCTGCTCTCTGTTCTCTGTTCTCTGTTCTCTGTTCACTGCTCACTGCTCACTGCTGCCTGCTCTCTGTTCCCTGCTCCATGTTCCCTGCTCCCTGCTCTCTGTTCCCTGTTACCTGCTCACTGCTCACTGCTCCCTGCTCACTGCTCCCTGCTCCCTGCTCCCTGCTCCCTGCTCCCTGCTCCCTGCTCTCTGCTTCATGTTCCTTGCTCCCTGCTCTCTGTTCCCTCTCACCTGCTCACTGCTCACTGTTCTCTGTTCTCTGTTCTCTGTTCTCTGTTTCCGGTTACCTGCTCACTGCTACCTGCTCCCTGCTCTCTGCTCCATGTTCCTTGCTCCCTGCTCTCTGTTCCATGTTCCCTTCTCACTGTTCTCTGTTCTCTGTTCTCTGTTCTTTGTTCCCTGTTCTCTGTTCTCCGTTCCCTGTTCACTGTTCTCTGTTCTCCGTTCTCTTTTCTGTGTTCTCTGTTCTCTGTTCTCTGTTCCCTGTTCTCTGCTCACTGCTACCTGCTCTCTGTTCCATGTTCCCTGTTCCCTGCTCACTGTTCCCTGTTCTCTGTTCTCTGTTCCCTGCTCACTGATCACTGCTCCCTGCTCTCTGTTCCCTGCTCACTGCTCCCTGCTCCCTGCTAACTGCTCCCTTATTTCTGGACCCTGTTCCCTGCTCATTGTTCTCTGTTCTCTGTTCTCTGTTCTCTGTTCTCTGTTCACTGCTCCCTGCTCTCTGTTCCCTGCTTACTGCCCCCTGCTCCCTGCTCCCTGCTCCCTGTTCCCTGCTCCCTACTCCCTGCATCTGCTCAATGTTCTATGTTCTCTGTTCCCTGCTCAGTGTTCTCTGTTCTCTGTTCTCTTTTCTCTTTTCTCTTTTCTCTGTTCTCTGTTCTCTGTTCTCTGTTCTCTGCTCCCTGCTCACTGCTCACTGCTCCCTGCTCTCTGTTCCCTGCCCACTGCTCCCTGCTCACTGCTCCCTGCTCACTGCTCCCTGCTCTCTGTTCCCTGCCCACTACTCCCTGCTCACTGCTCACTGCTCACTGCTCACTGCTCCCTGCTCCCTGCTCTCTGCTCCCTGCTCCCTGCTCCCTGCTCCCTGCTCACTGCTCCCTGCTCCCTGCTACCTGCTCACTGCTCCCTGCTCTCTGTTCCCTGTTCCCTGCTCACTGTTCTCTGTTCTCTGTTCTCTGTTCCCTGCTCACTGCTCCCTGCTCTCTGCTCCCTGCTTCCGGCTACCTGCTCCCTGTTCCCTGTTCCGTGCTCACTGTTCTTTGTTCTATGTTCCCTGTTCTCTGCACTCTCTGATTTAACCTTCATCAGATAGATGTCAGGAGAGGGTATAAGCACTGACCATATCTAAACGTTTCTTGTTTTACCTCCACCAGATAGATGTCAGGAAAAGGTATAAGCACTGACCATATCTACACGTTTTTAGTTTTACCATCACCACATATATTTCAGGAGAAGATATAAGCACTGACCATATCTAAACGTTTCGTGTTGTATCTTCACAAGATATATTTCAGGAGAAGGTATAAGCACTGACCATATCTAAACGTTTCTTGTTTTACCTCCACCAGATAGATGTCAGGAGAGGGTATAAGCACTGACCATATCTAAACGTTTCTTGTTTTACCTCCACCAGATATATGTCAGGAGAAGGTATAAGCACTGACCATATCTAAACGTTTCGTGTTTTACCTTCACCAGATATATGTCAGGAGAAGGTATAAGCACTGACGATATCTAAACGTTTCGTGTTTTACCTTCACCAGATATATGTCAGGAGAAGGTATAAGCACTGACCATATCTAAACGTTTCTTGTTTTACCTCCACCAGATATATTTCAGGAGAGGGTATAAGCACTGACCATATCTAAACGTTTCGTGTTTTATCTTCACCAGATAGATGTCCGGAGAAGGTATAAGCACTGACCATATCTAAACGTTTCTTTTTTTTACCTACCCCAGATAGATGTCAGGAGAAGGTACAAGCACTGACCATAGCTAAACGTTTCTTGTTTTACCTAGATGTCAGGAAAAGGTATAAGCACTGACCATATCTACACGTTTCTTGTTTAACCTTCACCAGATATATGTCAAGAGAAGGCATAAGCACTGACCATAGCTACACGTTTTTTGTTTTACCTTCACCAGATAGATGTCAGGAGAGGGTATAAGAACTGACCATATCTAAACGTTTCTTGTTTTACTTTCACCAGATATATGTCAGGAGAGGGTATAAGCACTGACCATATCTAAACGTTTCTTGTTTTACCTCCACCAGATATATGTCAGGAGAAGGTATAAGCACTGACCATAGCTAAACGTTTCTTGTTTTACCTTCACCAGATATATGTCAGGAGAGGGTATAAGCACTGACCATATCTAAACGTTTCTTGTTTTACCTTCTCCAGATATATGTCAGGAGAGGGTATAAGCACTGACCATATCTAAACGTTTCTTGTTTTACCTTCACCAGATATATGTCAGGAGAGGGTATAAGCACTGGCCATATCTAAACGTTTCTTGTTTTACCTTCACCAGATATATGTCAGGAGAGGGTATAAGCACTGACCATATCTAAACGTTTCGTGTTTTATTTTCACCAGATATATGTCAGGAGAGGGTATAAGCACTGACCATATCTAAACGTTTCTTGTTTTACCTCCACCAGATAGATGTCAAGAGAAGGTATAAGCACTGACCATATCTAAACGTTTCTTGTTTTACCTTCACCAGATATATGTCAGGAGAGGATATAAGCACTGACCATATCTAAACGTTTCTTGTTTTACCTCCACCAGATATATGTCAGGAGAAGGTATAAGCACTGACCATATCTAAACGTTTCGTGTTTTACCTTCACCAGATATATGTCAGGAGAGGGTATAAGCACTGACCATATCTAAACGTTTCTTGTTTTACCTCCACCAGATAGATGTCAGGAGAAGGTATAAGCACTGACCATAGCTAAACGTTTCGTGTTTTACCTTCACCAGATATATGTCAGGAGAGGGTATAAGCACTGACCATATCTAAACGTTTCTTGTTTTACCTCCACCAGATATATGTCAGGAGAAGGTATAAGCACTGACCATATCTAAACGTTTCGTGTTTTACCTTCACCAGATATATGTCAGGAGAGGGTATAAGCACTGACCATATCTAAACGTTTCTTGTTTTACCTCCACCAGATATATGTCAGGAGAAGGTATAAGCACTGACCATTTCTAAACGTTTCGTGTTTTACCTTCACCAGATATATGTCAGGAGAGGGTATAAGCACTGACCATATCTAAACGTTTCTTGTTTTACCTCCACCAGATATATGTCAGGAGAAGGTATAAGCACTGACCATATCTAAACGTTTCGTGTTTTACCTTCACCAGATATATGTCAGGAGAGGGTATAAGCACTGACCATATCTAAACGTTTCTTGTTTTACCTCCACCAGATATATGTCAGGAGAAGGTATAAGCACTGACCATTTCTAAACGTTTCGTGTTTTACCTTCACCAGATATATGTCAGGAGAGGGTATAAGCACTGACCATATCTAAACGTTTCTTGTTTTACCTCCACCAGATATATGTCAGGAGAAGGTATAAGCACTGACCATATCTAAACGTTTCTTGTTTTACCTTCACCAGATATATGTCAGGAGAGGGTATAAGCACTGACCATATCTAAACGTTTCGTGTTTTATTTTCACCAGATAGATGTCAGGAGAAGGTATAAGCACTGACCATATCTAAACGTTTCTTTTTTTACCTTCACCAGATATATGTCAGGAGAGGGTATAAGCACTGACCATATCTAAACGTTTCGTGTTTTATTTTCACCAGATAGATGTCAGGAGAAGGTATAAGCACTGACCATATCTAAACGTTTCTTTTTTTTACCTCCCCCAGATAGATGTCAGGAGAAGGTATAAGCACTGACCATAGCTAAACGTTTCTTGTTTTACCTTCACCAGATATATGTCAGGAGAGGGTATAAGCACTGACCATATCTACACGTTTCTTGTTTTATCTTCACCAGATATATGTCAGGAGAGGGTATAAGCACTGACCATATCTAAACGTTTCTTTTTTTATCTTCACCAGATATATGTAAAGAGAAGGTTTAAGCACTGACCATATCTAAACGTTTCTTGTTTTACCATCACCAGATAGATGTCAGGAGAAGTTAAAACTACTGACCATAGCTACACGTTTCTGATTTTATCTTCACAAGAGAGATGTCATTGGAATACACTCGCCTTGTCTACACGTTTCTGGTTTTATCTGATAGATGTAATCAGCATATGAAAGAACCGTCTTTGATTGTTCCTACTTTCTTTCCAGTTGAGATTGAGATAACTTCGGTAGAATATTGACAGATGTTATTAGTACGGGCACTTCAATCTCTACAACACCGTGTCTTTGAATTATAATCGGATTAGGGATCTTCACTTGATTAACAGTCTGCCGTTTCAGCCATTCGAGTATTCATATCAGACGAAGAACAGGAAATTAAACGTTAGAATTAAATTAACATCGCGTTCGTACAGCATGTAGTTATTCTGATCCAGGGAGCGGTTTTTCTATTCCAATTTACGTTCACTTTCCTTTTATTACGTCATAGGCAATTCTCTTTGGTCTATTTTCTTTCCCAGACCCGTGTTCAGTGTTTCCGTAGGTTAACCATTACGTACGTACTAACTTTAAGTTATTATGTAAAGAGGACTCGACAGGTTTTGTTTGGTAAGAACATTTTTCAGCAACTCGTTGTTAACTTCCGGTACATTCATCAAAAAGCTTATAATTGTTTACGTACAAACAATTATAATATACTTCACCTCCCTTGTTTGTGATGATGTGCTTCGTTGGTGTCGTCATGGGTCATATTCCAGAGGATAAAGCGTCATGGATTACATTTAAAGATATAATCGATACTTTTCGATTGAAATATACAGAAGAAGACTTTAAAAACCAAACTTGGATTAGATGTTAAAATAATAATAATTGACAATCTCTTCTTTTTATATAACTGGGATCACAATAGTTCACGTAAAATTAAAAGTTTCCATTGATTTCATTCTCTAAAAGTAGAAATATGTTGTTTTTATCTAAATATGTAAAAACAAAATATCGGGAGAAAGTTATAACATGTTTGAAATCGTTACCACAAGGAACATCCATTTCTTGGTACGAACCTTTCTACTAGACACATCTTCTATTTTAGGCTTCTAACTCCAACCACCCTGCTAGACACATCTTCTACTTTAGGCTACCAACTCCAACCTCCCTGCTAGACACATCTCCTACTTTTGGCTTCTAACTCCAACCACGCTGCTAGACACATCTTCTACTTTAGGCTACCAACTCCAACCTCCCTGCTAGACACATCTTGTACTTTAGGCTACCAACTCCAACCACCCTGGTAGACACATCTTCTACTTTAGGCTGCTAACTCCAACCTCCCTGCTAGACACATCTTCTACTTTAGGCTACCAACTCCATCCTCCCTGCTAGACACATCTCCTACTTTAGGCTTCTAACTCCAACCTCCCTACTAGACACATCTTCTACTCTAGGCTGCCAACTCCAACCTCCCTGCTAGACACATCTTCTACTTTAGGCTACCAACTCCAAACTCCCTGCTAGACACATCTTCTATTATAGGCTGCCAACTCCAACCTCCCTACTAGACACATCTTCTATTTTAGGCTTCTAACTCCAAACTCCCTGCTAGACACATCTTCTATTATAGGCTGCCAACTCCAACCTCCCTACTAGACACATCTTCTATTTTAGGCTTCTAACTCCAACCTCCCTGCTAGACACATCTTCTACTTTAGGCTGCCAACTCCAAACTCCCTGCTAGACACATCTTCTATTATAGGCTGCCAACTCCAACCTCCCTACTAGACACATCTTCTATTTTAGGCTGCCAACTCCAACCTCCCTGCTAGACACATCTTCTACTCTAGGCTGCCAACTCCAACCTCCCTGCTAGACACATCTTCTATTTTAGGCTTCTAACTCCAACCTCCCTGCTAGACACATCTTCTACTTTAGGCTACCAACTCCAACCTCCCTGCTAGACACATCTCCTACTTTAGGCTTCTAACTCCAACCTCCCTACTAGACACATCTTCTACTCTAGGCTGCCAACTCCAACCTCCCTGCTAGACACATCTTCTACTTTAGGCTACCAACTCCAAACTCCCTGCTAGACACATCTTCTATTATAGGCTGCCAACTCCAACCTCCCTACTAGACACATCTTCTATTTTAGGCTTCTAACTCCAAACTCCCTGCTAGACACATCTTCTATTATAGGCTGCCAACTCCAACCTCCCTACTAGACACATCTTCTATTTTAGGCTTCTAACTCCAACCTCCCTGCTAGACACATCTTCTACTTTAGGCTGCCAACTCCAAACTCCCTGCTAGACACATCTTCTATTATAGGCTGCCAACTCCAACCTCCCTACTAGACACATCTTCTATTTTAGGCTGCCAACTCCAACCTCCCTGCTAGACACATCTTCTACTCTAGGCTGCCAACTCCAACCTCCCTGCTAGACACATCTTCTATTTTAGGCTTCTAACTCCAACCTCCCTGCTAGACACATCTTCTACTTTAGGCTACCAACTCCAACCACCCTGCTAGACACATCTTCTATTTTAGGCTTCTAACTCCAACCACCCTGCTAGACACATCTTCTATTATAGGCTGCCAACTCCAACCTCCCTACTAGACACATCTTCTATTTTAGGCTGCTAACACCAACATCCCTACTAGACACATCTTCTATTTTAGGCTGCCAACTCCAACCTCCCTACTAGACACATCTTCTATTTTAGGCTGCTAACTCCAAACTCCCTGCTAGACACATCTTCTAT
The DNA here is from genome assembly GCA_936450465.1 of Gibbula magus. Lineage (NCBI taxonomy): Eukaryota > Metazoa > Mollusca > Gastropoda > Trochida > Trochidae > Gibbula > Gibbula magus. Next base: position 44,989,128 of record OW388304.1, on the reverse strand, counting down.
TATAGGCTGCCAACTCCAACCTCCCTACTAGACACATCTTCTATTTTAGGCTTCTAACTCCAACCTCCCTGCTAGACACATCTTCTACTTTAGGCTGCCAACTCCAACCTCCCTACTAGACACATCTTCTATTTTAGGCTGCCAATTCCAAACTCCCTGCTAGACACATCTTCTATTATAGGCTGCGAACTCCAACCTCCCTACTAGACACATCTTCTATTTTAGGCTTCTAACTCCAAACTCCCTGCTAGACACATTTTCTACTTTAGGCTTCTAACTCCAACCTCCCTGCTAGACACATCTTCTACTTTAGGCTTCTAACTCCAACCACCCTGCTAGACACATATTCTATTATAGGCTGCCAACTCCAACCTCCCTACTAGACACATCTTCTATTTTAGGCTTCTAACTCCAACCTCCCTGCTTGACACATCTTCTACTTTAGGCTACCAACTCCAACCTCCCTGCTAGACACATCTTCTACTTTAGGCTTCTTACTCCAACCACCCTGCTAGACATATCTTCTATTATAGGCTGCCAACTCCAACCTCCCTACTAGACACATCTTCTATTTTAGGCTTCTAACTCCAACATCCCTGCTAGACACATCTTCTACTTTAGGCTACCAACTCCAACCTCCCAGCTAGACACATCTTCTACTTTAGGCTGCCAACTCCAACCTCCCTACTAGTCACATCATCTACTTTAGGCTGCCAACTCCAACCTCCCTACTAAACAGATCTTCTATTTTAGGCTGCCAACTCCAACCTCCCTGCTAGACACATCTTCTATTTTAGGCTGCCAACTCCAACCTCCCTACTAGACACATCTTCTATTTTAGGCTGCCAACTCCAACCTCCCTACTAGACACATCTTCTATTTTAGGCTTCTAACTCCAACCACCCTGCTAGACACATCTTCTATTTTAGGCTTCTAACTCCAACCTCCCTACTAGACACATCTTCTATTTTAGGCTGCCAACTCCAACCTCCCTACTAGACACATCTTCTATTTTAGGCTTCTAACTCCAACCACCCTGCTAGACACATCTTCTATTTTAGGCTGCCAACTCCAACCTCCCTACTAGACACATCTTCTATTTTAGGCTGCTAACACCAACATCCCTACTAGACACATCTTCTATTTTAGGCTGCCAACTCCAACCTCCCTACTAGACACATCTTCTATTTTAGGCTGCCAACTCCAAACTCCCTGCTAGACACATCTTCTATTATAGGCTGCCAACTCCAACCTCCCTACTAGACACATCTTCTATTTTAGGCTTCTAACTCCAACATCCCTGCTAGACACATCTTCTACTTTAGGCTACCAACTCCAACCTCCCTGCTAGACACATCTTCTACTTTAGGCTACCAACTCCAACCTCCCTGCTAGACACATCTTCTACTTTAGGCTGCCAACTCCAACCTCCCTACTAGACACATCATCTACTTTAGGCTGCCAACTCCAACCTCCCTACTAGACAGATCTTCTATTTTAGGCTGCCAACTCCAACCTCCCTGTTAGACACATCTTCTATTTTAGGCTGCCAACTCCAACCTCCCTACTAGACACATCTTCTATTTTAGGCTGCTAACACCAACATCCCTACTAGACACATCTTCTATTTTAGGCTGCCAACTCCAACCTCCCTACTAGACACATCTTCTATTTTAGGCTGCCAACTCCAAACTCCCTGCTAGACACATCTTCTATTATAGGCTGCCAACTCCAACCTCCCTACTAGACACATCTTCTATTTTAGGCTTCTAACTCCAACCTCCTTGCTAGACACATCTACTACTTTAGGCTGCCAACTCCAACCTCCCTACTAGACACATCTTCTATTTTAGGCTGCCAACTCCAAACTCCCTGCTAGACACATCTTCTATTATAGGCTGCCAACTCCAACCTCCCTGCTAGACACATCTTCTATTTTAGGCTTCTTACTCCAACCACCCTGCTAGACATATCTTCTATTATAGGCTGCCAACTCCAACCACCCTACTAGACACATCTTCTATTTTAGGCTTCTAACTCCAACATCCCTGCTAGACACATCTTCTACTTTAGGCTACCAACTCCAACCTCCCTGCTAGACACATCTTCTACTTTAGGCTACCAACTCCAACCTCCCTGCTAGACACATCTTCTATTTTAGGCTGCCAACTCCAACCTCCCTACTAGACACATCTTCTATTTTAGGCTTCTAACTCCAACCACCCTGCTAGACACATCTTCTATTTTAGGCTTCTAACTCCAACCTCCCTACTAGACACATCTTCTATTTTAGGCTGCCAACTCCAACCACCCTGCTAGACACATCTTCTATTTTAGGCTTCTAACTCCAACATCCCTGCTAGACACATCTTCTACTTTAGGCTACCAACTCCAACCTCCCTGCTAGACACATCTTCTACTTTAGGCTACCAACTCCAACCTCCCTGCTAGACACATCTTCTATTTTAGGCTACCAACTCCAACCTCCCTGCTAGACACATCTTCTATTTTAGGCTTCTAACTCCAACCTCCCTACTAGACACATCTTCTATTTTAGGCTGCCAACTCCAACCTCCCTACTAGACACATCTTCTATTTTAGGCTTCTAACTCCAACCACCCTGCTAGACACATCTTCTATTTTAGGCTTCTAACTCCAACCTCCCTACTAGACACATCTTCTATTTTAGGCTGCCAACTCCAACCTCCCTACTAGACACATCTTCTACTTTAGGCTTCTAATTCCAACCTCCCTGCTAGACACATCATCTACTTTAGGCTTCTATCTCCAACCTCCCTACTAGACACATCTTCTATTTTAGGCTGCCAACTCCAACCTCCCTACTAGACACATCTTCTATTTTAGGCTTCTAACTCCAACCACCCTGCTAGACACATCTTCTATTTTAGGCTTCTAACTCCAACCTCCCTACTAGACACATCTTCTATTTTAGGCTGCCAACTCCAACCTCCCTACTAGACACATCTTCTATTTTAGGCTGCCAACTCCAACCTCCCTGCTAGACACATCTTCTACTCTAGGCTGCCAACTCCAACCTCCCTGCTAGACACATCTTCTACTTTAGGCTTCTTACTCCAACCACCCTGCTAGACATATCTTCTATTATAGGCTGCCAACTCCAACCTCCCTACTAGACACATCTTCTATTTAAGGCTTCTAACTCCAACATCCCTGCTAGACACATCTTCTACTTTAGGCTGCCAACTCCAACCTCCCTGCTAGACACATCTTCTACTTTAGGCTGCCAACTCCAACCTCCCTACTAGACAGATCTTCTATTTTAGGCTGCCAACTCCAACCTCCCTGTTAGACACATCTTCTATTTTAGGCTGCCAACTCCAACCTCCCTACTAGACACATCTTCTATTTTAGGCTGCTAACACCAACATCCCTACTAGACACATCTTCTATTTTAGGCTGCCAACTCCAACCTCCCTACTAGACACATCTTCTATTTTAGGCTGCCAACTCCAAACTCCCTGCTAGACACATCTTCTATTATAGGCTGCCAACTCCAACCTCCCTACTAGACACATCTTCTATTTTAGGCTTCTAACTCCAACCTCCTTGCTAGACACATCTACTACTTTAGGCTGCCAACTCCAACCTCCCTACTAGACACATCTTCTATTTTAGGCTGCCAACTCCAAACTCCCTGCTAGACACATCTTCTATTATAGGCTGCCAACTCCAACCTCCCTACTAGACACATCTTCTACTTTAGGCTTCTTACTCCAACCACCCTGCTAGACATATCTTCTATTATAGGCTGCCAACTCCAACCACCCTACTAGACACATCTTCTATTTTAGGCTTCTAACTCCAACATCCCTGCTAGACACATCTTCTACTTTAGGCTACCAACTCCAACCTCCCTGCTAGACACATCTTCTACTTTAGGCTACCAACTCCAACCTCCCTGCTAGACACATCTTCTACTTTAGGCTGCCAACTCCAACCTCCCTACTAGACACATCATCTACTTTAGGCTGCCAACTCCAACCTCCCTACTAGACAGATCTTCTATTTTAGGCTGCCAACTCCAACCTCCCTGCTAGACACATCTTCTATTTTAGGCTTCTAACTCCAACCTCCCTGCTAGACACATCATCTACTTTAGGCTTCTAACTCCAACCTCCCTACTAGACACATCTTCTATTTTAGGCTGCCAACTCCAACCTCCCTATTAGACACATCTTCTATTTTAGGCTTCTAACTCCAACCACCCTGCTAGACACATCTTCTATTTTAGGCTTCTAACTCCAACCTCCCTACTAGACACATCTTCTACTTTAGGCTGCCAACTCCAACCTCCCTACTAGACACATCTTCTACTTTAGGCTGCTAACTCCAACCTCCCTACTAGACACATCTTCTATTTTAGGCTTCTAACACCAACCTCCCTGCTAGACACATCATCTACTTTAGGCTTCTAACTCCAACCTCCCTACTAGACACATCTTCTATTTTAGGCTGCCAACTCCAACCTCCCTACTAGACACATCTTCTATTTTAGGCTTCTAACTCCAAGCACCCTGCTAGACACATCTTCTATTTTAGGCTTCTAACTCCAACCTCCCTACTAGACACATCTTCTATTTTAGGCTGCCAACTCCAACCTCCCTACTAGACACATCTTCTATTTTAGGCTTCTAACTCCAACCACCCTGCTAGACACATCTTCTATTTTAGGCTTCTAACTCCAACCTCCCTACTAGACACATCTTCTATTTTAGGCTGCCAACTCCAACCTCCCTACTAGACACATCTTCTACTTTAGGCTTCTAACTCCAACCTCCCTGCTAGACACATCATCTACTTTAGGCTTCTAACTCCAACCTCCCTACTAGACACATCTTCTACTTTAGGCTGCCAACTCCAACCTCCCTACTAGACACATCTTCTACTTTAGGCTGCTAACTCCAACCTCCCTACTAGACACATCTTCTATTTTAGGCTTCTAACACCAACCTCCCTGCTAGACACATCATCTACTTTAGGCTTCTAACTCCAACCTCCCTACTAGACACATCTTCTATTTTAGGCTGCCAACTCCAACCTCCCTACTAGACACATCTTCTATTTTAGGCTTCTAACTCCAAGCACCCTGCTAGACACATCTTCTATTTTAGGCTTCTAACTCCAACCTCCCTACTAGACACATCTTCTATTTTAGGCTGCCAACTCCAACCTCCCTACTAGACACATCTTCTATTTTAGGCTTCTAACTCCAACCACCCTGCTAGACACATCTTCTATTTTAGGCTTCTAACTCCAACCTCCCTACTAGACACATCTTCTATTTTAGGCTGCCAACTCCAACCTCCCTACTAGACACATCTTCTACTTTAGGCTTCTAACTCCAACCTCCCTGCTAGACACATCATCTACTTTAGGCTTCTAACTCCAACCTCCCTACTAGACACATCTTCTATTTTAGGCTGCCAACTCCAACCTCCCTACTAGACACATCTTCTATTTTAGGCTTCTAACTCCAACCACCCTGCTAGACACATCTTCTATTTTAGGCTTCTAACTCCAACCTCCCTACTAGACACATCTTCTATTTTAGGCTGCCAACTCCAACCTCCCTACTAGACACATCTTCTATTTTAGGCTGCCAACTCCAACCTCCCTGCTAGACACATCTTCTACTCTAGGCTGCCAACTCCAACCTCCCTGCTAGACACATCTTCTACTTTAGGCTTCTTACTCCAACCACCCTGCTAGACATATCTTCTATTATAGGCTGCCAACTCCAACCTCCCTACTAGACACATCTTCTATTTTAGGCTTCTAACTCCAACATCCCTGCTAGACACATCTTCTACTTTAGGCTGCCAACTCCAACCTCCCTGCTAGACACATCTTCTACTTTAGGCTACCAACTCCAACCTCCCTACTAGACACATCTTCTACTTTAGGCTGCCAACTCCAACCTCCCTACTAGACACATCATCTACTTTAGGCTGCCAACTCCAACCTCCCTACTAGACAGATCTTCTATTTTAGGCTGCCAACTCCAACCTCCCTGCTAGACACATCTTCTATTTTAGGCTGCTAACTCCAACCTCCCTGCTAGACACATCATCTACTTTAGGCTTCTAACTCCAACCTCCCTACTAGACACATCTTCTATTTTAGGCTGCCAACTCCAACCTCCCTACTAGACACATCTTCTATTTTAGGCTTCTAACTCCAACCACCCTGCTAGACACATCTTCTATTTTAGGCTTCTAACTCCAACCTCCCTACTAGACACATCTTCTATTTTAGGCTGCCAACTCCAACCTCCCTACTAGACACATCTTCTATTTTAGGCTTCTAACTCCAACCACCCTGCTAGACACATCTTCTATTTTAGGCTTCTAACTCCAACCTCCCTACTAGACACATCTTCTATTTTAGGCTGCCAACTCCAACCTCCCTACTAGACACATCTTCTACTTTAGGCTTCTAACTCCAACCTCCCTGCTAGACACATCATCTACTTTAGGCTTCTAACTCCAACCTCCCTACTAGACACATCTTCTATTTTAGGCTGCCAACTCCAACCTCCCTACTAGACACATCTTCTATTTTAGGCTTCTAACTCCAACCACCCTGCTAGACACATCTTCTATTTTAGGCTTCTAACTCCAACCTCCCTACTAGACACATCTTCTATTTTAGGCTGCCAACTCCAACCTCCCTACTAGACACATCTTCTATTTTCGGCTTCTAACTCCAACCACCCTGCTAGACACATCTTCTATTTTAGGCTGCCAATTCCAACCTCCCTACTAGACACATCTTCTATTTTAGGCTGCTAACACCAACATCCCTACTAGACACATCTTCTATTTTAGGCTGCCAACTCCAACCTCCCTACTAGACACATCTTCTATTTTAGGCTGCCAACTCCAAACTCCCTGCTAGACACATATTCTATTATAGGCTGCCAACTCCAAACTCCCTACTAGACACATCTTCTATTTTAGGCTTCTAACTCCAACCTCCTTGCTCGACACATCTACTACTTTAGGCTGCCAACTCCAACCTCCCTACTAGACACATCTTCTATTTTAGGCTGCCAACTCCAAACTCCCTGCTTGACACATCTTCTATTATAGGCTGCCAACTCCAACCTCCCTGCTAGACACATCTTCTACTTTAGGCTTCTTACTCCAACCACCCTGCTAGACATATCTTCTATTATAGGCTGCCAACTCCAACCTCCCTACTAAACCCATCTTCTATTTTAGGCTTCTAACTCCAACATCCCTGCTAGACACATCTTCTACTTTAGGCTACCAACTCCAACCTCCCTGCTAGACACATCTTCTACTTTAGGCTACCAACTCCAACCTCCCTGCTAGACACATCTTCTACTTTAGGCTGCCAACTCCAACCTCCCTACTAGACACATCATCTACTTTAGGCTGCCAACTCCAACCTCCCTATTAGACACATCTTCTATTTTAGGCTGCCAACTCCAAACTCCCTGCTAGACACATCTTCTATTATAGGCTGCCAACTCCAACCTCCCTGCTAGACACATCTTCTACTTTAGGCTTCTTACTCCAACCACCCTGCTAGACATATCTTCTATTATAGGCTGCCAACTCCAACCTCCCTACTAGACACATCTTCTATTTTAGGCTTCTAACTCCAACATCCCTGCTAGACACATCTTCTACTTTAGGCTACCAACTCCAACCTCCCTGCTAAACACATCTTCTACTTTAGGCTACCAACTCCAACCTCCCTGCTAGACACATCTTCTACTTTAGGCTGCCAACTCCAACCTCCCTACTAGACACATCATCTACTTTAGGCTGCCAACTCCAACCTCCCTACTAGACAGATCTTCTATTTTAGGCTGCCAACTCCAACCTCCCTGCTAGACACATCTTCTATTTTAGGCTTCTAACTCCAACCTACCTGCTAGACACATCATCTACTTTAGGCTTCTAACTCCAACCTCCCTACTAGACACATCTTCTATTTTAGGCTGCCAACTCCAACCTCCCTACTAGACACATCTTCTATTTTAGGCTTCTAACTCCAACCACCCTGCTAGACACATCTTCTATTTTAGGCTTCTAACTCCAACCTCCCTACTAGACACATCTTCTATTTTAGGCTGCCAACTCCAACCTCCCTACTAGACACATCTTCTATTTTAGGCTTCTAACTCCAACCACCCTGCTAGACACATCTTCTATTTTAGGCTTCTAACTCCAACCTCCCTACTAGACACATCTTCTATTTTAGGCTGCCAACTCCAACCTCCCAACTAGACACATCTTCTACTTTAGGCTTCTTACTCCAACCACCCTGCTAGACATATCTTCTATTATAGGCTGCCAACTCCAACCACCCTACTAGACACATCTTCTATTTTAGGCTTCTAACTCCAACATCCCTGCTAGACACATCTTCTACTTTAGGCTACCAACTCCAACCTCCCTGCTAGACACATCTTCTACTTTAGGCTACCAACTCCAACCTCCCTGCTAGACACATCTTCTACTTTAGGCTGCCAACTCCAACCTCCCTACTAGACACATCATCTACTTTAGGCTGCCAACTCCAACCTCCCTACTAGACAGATCTTCTATTTTAGGCTGCCAACTCCAACCTCCCTGCTAGACACATCTTCTATTTTAGGCTTCTAACTCCAACCTCCCTGCTAGACACATCATCTACTTTAGGCTTCTAACTCCAACCTCCCTACTAGACACATCTTCTATTTTAGGCTGCCAACTCCAACCTCCCTACTAGACACATCTTCTATTTTAGGCTGCTAACTCCAACCTCCCTACTAGACACATCTTCTATTTTAGGCTGCCAACTCCAACCTCCCTACTAGACACATCTTCTATTTTAGGCTTCTAACTCCAACCACCCTGCTAGACACATCTTCTATTTTAGGCTTCTAACTCCAACCTCCCTACTAGACACATCTTCTATTTTAGGCTGCCAACTCCAACCTCCCAACTAGACATATCTTCTACTTTACGCTTCTAACTCCAACCTCCCTGCTAGACACATCATCTACTTTAGGCTTCTAACTCCAACCTCCCTACTAGACACATCTTCTATTTTAGGCTGCCAACTCCAACCTCCCTACTAGACACATCTTCTATTTTAGGCTTCTAACTCCAACCACCCTGCTAGACACATCTTCTATTTTAGGCTTCTAACTCCAACCTCCCTACTAGACACATCTTCTATTTTAGGCTGCCAACTCCAACCTCCCTACTAGACACATCTTCTATTTTAGGCTGCCAACTCCAACCTCCCTGCTAGACACATCTTCTACTCTAGGCTGCCAACTCCAACCTCCCTGCTAGACACATCTTCTACTTTAGGCTTCTTACTCCAACCACCCTGCTAGACATATCTTCTATTATAGGCTGCCAACTCCAACCTCCCTACTAGACACATCTTCTATTTTAGGCTTCTAACTCCAACATCCCTGCTAGACACATCTTCTACTTTAGGCTACCAACTCCAACCACCCTGCTAGACACATCTTCTACTTTAGGCTACCAACTCCAACCTCCCTGCTAGACACATCTTCTACTTTAGGCTGCCAACTCCAACCTCCCTACTAGACACATCATCTACTTTAGGCTGCCAACTCCAACCTCCCTACTAGACAGATCTTCTATTTTAGGCTGCCAACTCCAACCTCCCTGCTAGACACATCTTCTATTTTAGGCTGCCAACTCCAACTTCCCTGCTAGACACATCATCTACTTTAGGCTTCTAACTCCAACCTCCCTACTAGACACATCTTCTATTTTAGGCTGCCAACTCCAACCTCCCTACTAGACACATCTTCTATTTTAGGCTTCTAACTCCAACCACCCTGCTAGACACATCTTCTATTTTAGGCTTCTAACTCCAACCTCCCTACTAGACACATCTTCTATTTTAGGCTGCCAACTCCAACCTCCCTACTAGACACATCTTCTATTTTAGGCTTCTAACTCCAACCACCCTGCTAGACACATCTTCTATTTTAGGCTTCTAACTCCAACCTCCCTACTAGACACATCTTCTATTTTAGGCTGCCAACTCCAACCTCCCTACTAGACACATCTTCTACTTTAGGCTTCTAACTCCAACCTCCCTGCTAGACACATCATCTACTTTAGGCTTCTAACTCCAACCTCCCTACTAGACACATCTTCTATTTTAGGCTGCCAACTCCAACCTCCCTACTAGACACATCTTCTATTTTAGGCTTCTAACTCCAACCACCCTGCTAGACACATCTTCTATTTTAGGCTTCTAACTCCAACCTCCCTACTAGACACATCTTCTATTTTAGGCTGCCAACTCCAACCTCCCTACTAGACACATCTTCTATTTTAGGCTTCTAACTCCAACCACCCTGCTAGACACATCTTCTATTTTAGGCTGCCAACTCCAACCTCCCTACTAGACACATCTTCTATTTTAGGCTGCTAACACCAACATCCCTACTAGACACATCTTCTATTTTAGGCTGCCAACTCCAACCTCCCTACTAGACACATCTTCTATTTTAGGCTGCCAACTCCAAACTCCCTGCTAGACACATATTCTATTATAGGCTGCCAACTCCAAACTCCCTACTAGACACATCTTCTATTTTAGGCTTCTAACTCCAACCTCCTTGCTAGACAGATCTACTACTTTAGGCTGCCAACTCCAACCTCCCTACTAGACACATCTTCTATTTTAGGCTGCCAACTCCAAACTCCCTGCTTGACACATCTTCTATTATAGGCTGCCAACTCCAACCTCCCTGCTAGACACATCTTCTACTTTAGGCTTCTTACTCCAACCACCCTGCTAGACATATCTTCTATTATAGGCTGCCAACTCCAACCTCCCTACTAAACCCATCTTCTATTTTAGGCTTCTAACTCCAACCACCCTGCTAGACACATCTTCTATTTTAGGCTTCTAACTCCAACCTCCCTACTAGACACATCTTCTACTTTAGGCTGCCAACTCCAACCTCCCTACTAGACACATCTTCTACTTTAGGCTGCTAACTCCAACCTCCCTACTAGACACATCTTCTATTTTAGGCTTCTAACACCAACCTCCCTGCTAGACACATCATCTACTTTAGGCTTTTAACTCCAACCTCCCTACTAGACACATCTTCTATTTTAGGCTGCCAGCTCCAACCTCCCTACTAGACACATCTTCTATTTTAGGCTTCTAACTCCAACCACCCTGCTAGACACATCTTCTATTTTAGGCTTCTAACTCCAACCACCCTACTAGACACATCTTCTATTTTAGGCTGCCAACTCCAACCTCCCTACTAGACACATCTTCTATTTTAGGCTTCTAACTCCAACCACCCTGCTAGACACATCTTCTATTTTAGGCTTCTAACTCCAACCTCCCTACTAGACACATCTTCTATTTTAGGCTGCCAACTCCAACCTCCCTACTAGACACATCTTCTACTTTACGCTTCTAACTCCAACCTCCCTGCTAGACACATCATCTACTTTAGGCTTCTAACTCCAACCTCCCTACTAGACACATCTTCTATTTTAGGTTGCCAACTCCAACCTCCCTACTAGACACATCTTCTATTTTAGGCTTCTAACTCCAACCACCCTGCTAGACACATCTTCTATTTTAGGCTTCTAACTCCAACCTCCCTACTAGACACATCTTCTATTTTAGGCTGCCAACTCCAACCTCCCTACTAGACACATCTTCTATTTTAGGCTGCCAACTCCAACCTCCCTGCTAGACACATCTTCTACTCTAGGCTGCCAACTCCAACCTCCCTGCTAGACACATCTTCTACTTTAGGCTTCTTACTCCAACCACCCTGCTAGACATATCTTCTATTATAGGCTGCCAACTCCAACCTCCCTACTAGACACATCTTCTATTTTAGGCTTCTAACTCCAACATCCCTGCTAGACACATCTTCTACTTTAGGCTACCAACTCCAACCTCCCTGCTAGACACATCTTCTACTTTAGGCTACCAACTCCAACCTCCCTGCTAGACACATCTTCTACTTTAGGCTGCCAACTCCAACCTCCCTACTAGACACATCATCTACTTTAGGCTGCCAACTCCAACCTCCCTACTAGACAGATCTTCTATTTTAGGCTGCCAACTCCAACCTCCCTGCTAGACACATCTTCTATTTTAGGCTGCCAACTCCAACCTCCCTACTAGACACATCTTCTATTTTAGGCTGCTAACACCAACATCCCTACTAGACACATCTTCTATTTTAGGCTGCCAACTCCAACCTCCCTACTAGACACATCTTCTATTTTAGGCTGCCAACTCCAAACTCCCTGCTAGACACATCTTCTATTATAGGCTGCCAACTCCAACCTCCCTACTAGACACATCTTCTATTTTAGGCTTCTAACTCCAACCTCCTTGCTAGACACATCTACTACTTTAGGCTGCCAACTCCAACCTCCCTACTAGACACATCTTCTATTTTAGGCTGCCAACTCCAAACTCCCTGCTAGACACATCTTCTATTATAGGCTGCCAACTCCAACCTCCCTGCTAGACACATCTTCTACTTTAGGCTTCTTACTCCAACCACCCTGCTAGACATATCTTCTATTATAGGCTGCCAACTCCAACCACCCTACTAGACACATCTTCTATTTTAGGCTTCTAACTCCAACATCCCTGCTAGACACATCTTCTACTTTAGGCTACCAACTCCAACCTCCCTGCTAGACACATCTTCTACTTTAGGCTACCAACTCCAACCTCCCTGCTAGACACATCTTCTACTTTAGGCTGCCAACTCCAACCTCCCTACTAGACACATCATCTACTTTAGGCTGCCAACTCCAACCTCCCTACTAGACACATCATCTACTTTAGGCTGCCAACTCCAACCTCCCTACTAGACACATCTTCTATTTTAGGCTTCTAACTCCAACCACCCTGCTAGACACATCTTCTATTTTAGGCTTCTAACTCCAACCTCCCTACTAGACACATCTTCTATTTTAGGCTGCCAACTCCAACCTCCCTACTAGACACATCTTCTACTTTAGGCTTCTAACTCCAACCTCCCTGCTAGACACATCATCTACTTTAGGCTTCTAACTCCAACCTCCCTACTAGACACATCTTCTATTTTAGGCTGCCAACTCCAACCTCCCTACTAGACACATCTTCTATTTTAGGCTTCTAACTCCAACCACCCTGCTAGACACATCTTCTATTTTAGGCTTCTAACTCCAACCTCCCTACTAGACACATCTTCTACTTTAGGCTGCCAACTCCAACCTCCCTACTAGACACATCTTCTACTTTAGGCTGCTAACTCCAACCTCCCTACTAGACACATCTTCTATTTTAGGCTTCTAACACCAACCTCCCTGCTAGACACATCATCTACTTTAGGCTTCTAACTCCAACCTCCCTACTAGACACATCTTCTATTTTAGGCTGCCAACTCCAACCTCCCTACTAGACACATCTTCTATTTTAGGCTTCTAACTCCAACCACCCTGCTAGACACATCTTCTATTTTAGGCTTCTAACTCCAACCTCCCTACTAGACACATCTTCTATTTTAGACTGCCAACTCCAACCTCCCTACTAGACACATCTTCTATTTTAGGCTTCTAACTCCAACCACCCTGCTAGACACATCTTCTATTTTAGGCTTCTAACTCCAACCTCCCTACTAGACACATCTTCTATTTTAGGCTGCCAACTCCAACCTCCCTACTAGACACATCTTCTACTTTAGGCTTCTAACTCCAACCTCCCTGCTAGACACATCATCTACTTTAGGCTTCTAACTCCAACCTCCCTACTAGACACATCTTCTATTTTAGGCTGCCAACTCCAACCTCCCTACTAGACACATCTTCTATTTTAGGCTTCTAACTCCAACCACCCTGCTACACACATCTTCTATTTTAGGCTTCTAACTCCAACCTCCCTACTAGACACATCTTCTATTTTAGGCTGCCAACTCCAACCTCCCTACTAGACACATCTTCTATTTTAGGCTGCCAACTCCAACCTCCCTGCTAGACACATCTTCTACTCTAGGCTGCCAACTCCAACCTCCCTGCTAGACACATCTTCTACTTTAGGCTTCTTACTCCAACCACCCTGCTAGACATATCTTCTATTATAGGCTGCCAACTCCAACCTCCCTACTAGACACATCTTCTATTTTAGGCTTCTAACTCCAACATCCCTGCTAGACACATCTTCTACTTTAGGCTACCAACTCCAACCTCCCTGCTAGACACATCTTCTACTTTAGGCTACCAACTCCAACCTCCCTGCTAGATACATCATCTACTTTAGGCTGCCAACTCCAACCTCCCTACTAGACAGATCTTCTATTTTAGGCTGCCAACTCCAACCTCCCTGCTAGACACATCTTCTATTTTAGGCTGCCAACTCCAACCTCCCTGCTAGACACATCATCTACTTTAGGCTTCTAACTCCAACCTCCCTACTAGACACATCTTCTATTTTAGGCTGCCAACTCCAACCTCCCTACTAGACACATCTTCTATTTTAGGCTTCTAACTCCAACCACCCTGCTAGACACATCTTCTATTTTAGGCTTCTAACTCCAACCTCCCTACTAGACACATCTTCTCTTTTAGGCTGCCAACTCCAACCTCCCTACTAGACACATCTTCTATTTTAGGCTTCTAACTCCAACCACCCTGCTAGACACATCTTCTATTTTAGGCTTCTAACTCCAACCTCCCTACTAGACACATCTTCTATTTTAGGCTGCCAACTCCAACCTCCCTACTAGACACATCTTCTACTTTAGGCTTCTAACTCCAACCTCCCTGCTAGACACATCATCTACTTTATACTTCTAACTCCAACCTCCCTACTAGACACATCTTCTATTTTAGGCTGCCAACTCCAACCTCCCTACTAGACACATCTTCTATTTTAGGCTTCTAACTCCAACCACCCTGCTAGACACATCTTCTATTTTAGGCTTCTAACTCCAACCTCCCTACTAGACACATCTTCTATTTTAGGCTGCCAACTCCAACCTCCCTACTAGACACATCTTCTATTTTAGGCTTCTAACTCCAACCACCCTGCTAGACACATCTTCTATTTTAGGCTGCCAACTCCAACCTCCCTACTAGACACATCTTCTATTTTAGGCTGCTAACACCAACATCCCTACTAGACACATCTTCTATTTTAGGCTGCCAACTCCAACCTCCCTACTAGACACATCTTCTATTTTAGGCTGCCAACTCCAAACTCCCTGCTAGACACATATTCTATTATAGGCTGCCAACTCCAAACTCCCTACTAGACACATCTTCTATTTTAGGCTTCTAACTCCAACCTCCTTGCTAGACACATCTACTACTTTAGGCTGCCAACTCCAACCTCCCTACTAGACACTTCTTCTATTTTAGGCTGCCAACTCCAAACTCCCTGCTTGACACATCTTCTATTATAGGCTGCCAACTCCAACCTCCCTGCTAGACACATCTTCTACTTTAGGCTTCTTACTCCAACCACCCTGCTAGACATATCTTCTATTATAGGCTGCCAACTCCAACATCCCTGCTAGACACATCTTCTACTTTAGGCTACCAACTCCAACCTCCCTGCTAGACAAATCTTCTACTTTAGGCTGCCAACTCCAACCTCCCTACTAGACACATCATCTACTTTAGGCTGCCAACTCCAACCTCCCTACTAGACAGATCTTCTATTTTAGGCTGCCAACTCCAAACTCCCTGCTAGACACATCTTCTATTATATGCTGCCAACTCCAACCTCCCTGCTAGACACATCTTCTACTTTAGGCTTCTTACTCCAACCACCCTGCTAGACATATCTTCTATTATAGGCTG
Source organism: Gibbula magus (assembly GCA_936450465.1). Taxonomy (NCBI): domain Eukaryota; kingdom Metazoa; phylum Mollusca; class Gastropoda; order Trochida; family Trochidae; genus Gibbula; species Gibbula magus. Next base: position 44,973,235 of record OW388304.1, on the reverse strand, counting down.
CCAACTCCAACCTCCCTACTAGACACATCTTCTATTTTAGGCTTCTAACTCCAACATCCCTGCTAGACACATCTTCTACTTTCGGCTACCAACTCCAACCTCCCTGCTAGACACATCTTCTACTTTAGGCTACCAACTCCAACCTCCCTGCTAGACACATCTTCTACTTTAGGCTGCCAACTCCAACCTCCCTACTAGACACATCATCTACTTTAGGCTGCCAACTCCAACCTCCCTACTAGACAGATCTTCTATTTTAGGCTGCCAACTCCAACCTCCCTGCTAGACACATCTTCTATTTTAGGCTTCTAACTCCAACCTCCCTGCTAGACACATCATCTACTTTAGGCTTCTAACTCCAACCTCCCTACTAGACACATCTTCTATTTTAGGCTGCCAACTCCAACCTCCCTACTAGACACATCTTCTATTTTAGGCTTCTAACTCCAACCACCCTGCTAGACACATCTTCTATTTTAGGCTTCTAACTCCAACCTCCCTACTAGACACATCTTC